>JARHVA010005056.1:1237500-1335894 GCA_037957365.1 Torreya grandis
AATATTTAAATGCAATGTTAAATTTTGGTTTAAAGGTATAAAATAAAATACATACTATATTGGAATATTGAAATTTAACCTTTCACTACAATATTTAAATACAATGTTAAATTGTTGTTTAAAGGTATAAAATAAAATACATACTAGTGTTCCATAATATCCTATGTGTATAAGAAAAAAAATCATGAAAATAATTAAATATATTATTTTTTTACTAAATGGAAGCATATTTGAAATGAAAATTTGAAATAATAAAATTAAAGACTAGATTTATTGGTATGTAGTCATATGTTGCTCCTAAAGTGTGATCGTGTAGTTTTAAGTGGAGATACTATCGGTTCCAAATGACCAAACCCATATGGATAATGTGCTCTTAGCCTCACTCTATTTTTAGTTATATATTTGAATAAGGTGTTCACTAACTATTTTTAATTTTGGGACCTCAATATTAGGTTTTTATGCAAAAGTGGGACCCAAAAAATAATCATATGTAAAGGTGGAACCCCAAAAGTATATTCATATGTAAAAGGTGGAACCCATAAATATGATCATAGGTAAAAATGAAACTCTAAGACATATTTTTAAATAAATTTAGAACCCTAAAACTAGGTTTTTATGTAAAATTATTAATATATAATCATTAAAATTAATGTTTAATGCTAAAATAATGCACTAGTGCAACTCCGTATACACACTTATCTTATGCTCAATTCTAAAATTCTAAACTAATATTCATCTACTTATATGAAATAATATTTAACATTATTAAACTTTTATATTGAATATTCATATTCCTCATTATAAGAATCATATACTCACTATTACACTGATTCACACTTCTAGTTTAATTATCTCTACTCCTCAAACAAAGTCATTCATTTAAGGCAGTCCCACTAGTTAGTAATGTCTAAAGTCATTGATTTCATCTTCCCACCAAAAAAATGATAAATAATCTAATTAAAATTCACCTAATAGGTTTTATTTTACATTTTATAAGTCTAATTTGAGTAAATCCCTTAGAATACTAGTATATAAGCATATTTTCTATTCATTTGTTCACTAGTTGGGAAGAGGCTTAAATATTACAAACACTAGAGTTATTCCAAATGTGCACTGAGAAGTGCTTTAACCTTTTATGGTTTAGTTTCTATAAATCCTATGTTTGATTAAAGGTCTATTTATTCTAAATCATGAAAATATTATGCATAATATAGCTACTAATTTGTTACAGATTTTAATAGCTTTGAATTCCTAAAAATAGTAATAAATATGTGTAAATAAAGACTTATCTAGAAAACACCTAATAGAGATGATCTAAGTGATGGAAATTGAGATAAAAATAGGACTAAATATTATCAACTATATCCCTATATCAAAACCCATCCTAGATAGTAGCACAACATTTTAACAGAGGTGCCATGTGGCTCTAGTGTCCTGATATTAGTGCTAGTGTCCTTTTTACAGGACTATCCTAAATTTCTAGGTGCATATGTGTCTATGTTTTTGGGTTTTATTCCTATGTGAATTAAGTATGGAAATTTATGTTATTTTTATAATAATTTATGTGTGATGCAAGCCCTAATCCTCCTTACAAGTAGGGTATGAGATGAAAAGTGTGTTCATTAATCCTTAATGCCCCACTGTGAAGACATTTACCTATATATCAATACTCTAAAGAGGGATCATACAAAATGTATTTCTCTCCACCTAAGTGCTAGTGAAATTTAAAGTGATTCTCGTAAGATAGTGGCCTTAAGTGCCTTGAATGTGCTTGAGGTTGGAAATCTAAAAAATTTGAGCTTAGGGCTGATATAGATGGTAGTATATAGAATTAGGGTAGAATAAGGATTACTAACCTTGATTTTCATCAAATTGATTCATGTTTGAATAGTTATTTTGTATCTAATTTCCATATAGCAGATAGAGAGATAAAATTCATGTATTTATAATGTTTTTTTATTGTTTAGATAATAAAATATGTTTATGTAAACTAGAGGGTTTTACCTTTGAAAATATATTCATTTGAGAAATATATGGTAAAGGACATAGGCACAATTTTAAGGACACTATAGATAGGTGGCTCTAGTGTCCTTAATGTGGCACTAATGTCCAACTAGTAGAACACTAGATATGAAAGGGAGAGGATTAAGAAATGAGGTTTGACAATATGTTTGAGCTGACTAGGGACAACTATGGCCCCCAAAAAGGATATAAAAGTGTGATAATAATCTCTAGGATAGGTATAGGTCTAAGTTAAGAATATATAGTCTCAAGTAGCACTCTTAGAACTAAAATTCCACCTTTAGGTGATTACATTTGTCCCCCCCCCTCTTTATGCTAAAACTATAACAAAGCAAAATGACTAGTATAAATGAAAGAGAAGCATACATGTACTTACCTAGGAAGTAAAGCCCATGAAGACAAATATAAGTATGTGAAACATGATCTAATGCATCATATGCAAATTAAATTTTCATAAATGAGTCTTTACTTAAGATATATCAAAATTAAAATACTATACCGAGTAAATAAATAAGTAAAATTGAGGAAAGACATAAGAAAGAGGAAAGGAATAAATACACCTCATTGGGTACGTGAACCAATGTATGAACCCAGTGACAACCTCTATGGGTGCATGTACATAGTGATCAATCCATGAATAAATTTGACTAAGATGATATATTTTTAAATCCACTTGTATGGGTGGCTCAATAACTAAATCTAGCTTTGACTCCATCATTACCCACCACTACTTGGTGGATCACACCTTGTGAATAATTTAGATTAGACTGATAGTGTTTCCAAACCTCTAATGTGGATGACTTAATAACTTAAGTAGGCTATAAATCCATCATTTATGAACCATGTGTATTATATGTATCTAAAACTAAAATGTACAAAGTATTGTAAATGTCTAGCTGAGTAAAATTAACTATGTAGCTTTACAACCACACAGGTACATTAGGTAGCTTTGGGCCACTCAAGAATGCTAAAAAATGTAGATAGAATAAGGCATGAAATTGGTGATAACTTGTAATATGATTTCAAGTGTGTAAAACATAAGTAATGACACAAAATTTTCCATTCCATCTAATCAACCGATGTGTAACTAAGCATATGAAAGCAATGTGCCATGCATATTTCCCCGATCTTATATCTTAGTACATTGACTCTAGACTGAGTTGTAATAATTATATTTGAGTATCTAAAATGAACATGGAAATGATCATGCCCTGTATGATGCCCCCAATCTAAGAAAAATGATATGAATATAAGCAAATGAATCTAAGCGAAAAATGAGTATAACTGATAAACATGTAATTAGATCTATGTAAACCTGTACTGTACCTATTGTATTATTCTAGCCAATATAATTTATTCTAGAAATGAGGCTACTAGAGAATAGCACCACATATTGGATAGTATCACCATGTGGTACTAGTGTCCTTATATGGGTGATAATGTTCTTCTGGTTTGAGTTTTATGTCACTATATTGCTTTGAGTCACTATTTTTCCTTTGTGTTTACCTATGTCTAATTTTTTGAAACTAAACCTATATGATGAAAATATTATATGATCACAATATAGGAGCATGATATTTATGACAAAACCTAGTGAATGCCACCTCTTCTGAATTTAGTTTTTAAACTTGCGCAAGAAATATCATCAAAATAAAAAGATCTTCAAAATGTGTGTTAATTGGATCATATATGATAACTACATTACAATCCAATATAATGTGAAAAACTAACATCAAAATGTAAGATAATCTGAGCATAAGTATGTAATATAATATGTATGTCATGTACAATAATGCACAAGGGTGTTAATGCATTTGTAATCAATGTTTGTAATAGTAAATCTGAGTAGAATTGAGTAGTTACCTAGTGGAATAGGGCATGATGTCCATCATGGCACCCAAGTAGGAAGGGTAGATACATGATGTCCCTAATTAAATTGAAATATGGTGTGTAACAAGTAAAGACAAGTGTCATGGCCATGACACATACAAGAAAGCATACACACAAAACACATGAGGCACACAAAATAGGCCAAGGGGCCAAAATACAAGGGTCATGACCACATGTCACTAAATCTAATAAAATAAGACATATAAGGACACATTCAAATGTCCACATATGAAATAAACAAGTAATTTGGATTAGATCCACATGTGAGGACATGTTCAAATTTATGCATAAATAATGAGGAAAACAAACACAAGGGGCATAGACATTTTTCCATGGCATATATACTATGAATATAATTAGCATAAAGACAAAGAATAATAGCATATTTAAATGACCTCAAATAGAAGAACCATAGAAATACAATCAATTCAAAATTAGGTAAGATATAAATGAAAGTATATATAAATATGCAATACAAATTTGTGTAAGAGCTAAGATGTACATATGTTAAGTCTAAAGTAGTAATAGTTGGTGAAAAATCTAAGTAGGAGTAGTAATGATCAATATAAAGATATAAAAATTCTAAAATTAGAATCTAGATAGTGTAAGGATAGAACCTGGTAATAGAAACTGTGTATAGGATACCCCCAAGTGAGAAAATGTGTCAAACAAATGACCATGAATTAATGTATATTCCCCTAGTGGGTAGATAATAGTAAGTCTAGATCATTGTAGTGGACCCAAGTCCTCTATGAAATTTACAAACACTTGACAAGAACAAGTGAAGCATGTAGTATGATAAAATTGACTATACTAAGATAACTAGAATATGTAGTGACTGGAAAATATAAGAAATGTAAACATGGAAATGCATACAATCTATAAAAAAAAAAAAAATTGAGTAATTATTTGAATGTTTTTGTGTTTTTGACATGTTATATAATTTTTTTATTTTCTAGATGTAATCTATGTACAAACAATATGAAAATGAACTATATACAAGGAGCAAGAGAGAAGGAAAGTATGTACAATAATAGAGAAACCATACTAACCAATGAGTCTCATGAGAGACTCACTATCATTGTGACCTATGTAAAATAAGAGAACTATTATTATACATGCTATGTGAAAGGATAACTATGATCCCATAATTTTTTGTATTGAGTAATCTATATCTATATTTTTATCTACCTATGTAGTGGTACTAGGAACTTATGGCACTAACTGTGGTATCCTATAAACTCTAGGGTCTTAATAACCCATCTAGTAGAAGATATTATAGGTTACATAGGGTCCTTATGCTGAGAACCCCAATAAACTAATAATATTAATCTGAGTAGAAAGTGAGTGGATTAAGGCCCTCTAGAATTTGTGACATATCTCTGACATAGGGGTGTCTCTAGTAATAGCCTCCGTAGGAGAGTATGTGTACGTATCGATACTATAGGAGTAGACCTTATCTACACTAGTGGATCTATTGGAATATGTTAAGTATCAATAAGAACTATACTCTAAACTATAAATGATAGCTATGTTATATATGATAACTTTTTTGGAATTATAACTGGTGATTATGAAGTAATTATCTTTAGGATAGGTATAAGATACTAGAATACCCTCAAATTTAACCACCTAATTTATGTGTATGTATTTTAGGGATATATGCATTGTGGATGGGATGTACCATAGTTTTTATATACATGGCCTACCCAATAAGATATCAAACATGCCTACACTAGGAACTACTAAGAATCGAGTGGATATATGTGCTAATCAGATTTATAATGTAAACTCAATCTCTCTGATGGAGCTCTGAACATGAAGACTAAAACCACTAAAACATGTTAATGCTTGACCTATTGTCAACAATAACACTCTATATAGGATGATGATCTATGTAAGCTTGTATAAAGAGTACAGGTAAATTTGTATCATCATCAACAATATCCTAGTCTAAGAAAGTGATGAGTGATTTGGCTAAGACTATAGTATGGTACATTCCAACAATGTTTTGAAATGGATGTGCCTCCTCTGTAATAGTATGATATGAATTTATTAGTGAATGTGTTTGATATGTGTAGTGAAAAGCTTATGCGCTCCCTACCTCATTCATTTTTTGCTTTGAAAATGGATAAGAATATTTTTAATGCCTTAGCTTCTATTTTATATAATTTTGGTGTCTCTATGGGTGTGCTCACATCAATAATTTTAGCCTTAATCAAATATTTTATCTCATGTTTTAAGCTTATGCATATGTTTATTGTATGGCCTGGTGCCCTTTGATACTAATAGAATGTGTAGGAATCATAGTTATTTAGAAGAGGACATGTCATTTAAACATATTTAATGGGAGTGATATATATCACATTACATTCCAATAGATACTACAAAACTCATGTTGGTGACTCTATAAGGTTGGTGAAGATCTGGTGTTGAGGACCTAATAAAACCAAGTGAAGAGATGGATTTAAAGCTATGTTAATGGTGGCCTTTTAATCAATATTGTTATCGATGGCTCTTATCTTGTACATAGGCTAATTTTAAACCTTATCAGTCGATTCTCATCTATTAGTATATTTTATTTTGCACATTGATCAAATATTAACCTCTCTTTCTATTATTATGTGGCATAAATCTATGAATGTTGTAAACTTATTGAACAAGATAAATTCATGTAATGCTAGTAAAAGACTCTATTTGAATATGTATTGAAGATATTTATCCTCCATGTGTCTAGTCAATTTAGCTAATATAGTCTTGTATCGTAAGATTTATTTTATGATAGGTTAATTTGACTTTTGTTTCAACTATGCAACTTGGGCATATCAGATCTTGTCACTGATATTGATGGAGAAGTGTGCTAAAAACATAACTTCCAAAAGATTAAATTCTATGATAAATTGATTTAGTAAGTCATAAAACCATTGTAAGACATAATCCTTTAAATTATGTGTAAACAAATTTTTGAAAATCCAATCATTGGACACATATTCCAAACATGTTGTGTGAAAATCTCAAATATTTTTCTTTAGGTCACCCTTGCCATCATATAATGTAAGCTTAGGTGCCACAAATTTGGATGGCAAGGGAGTTGTTTCTATGTGATGTGCCAAAGGTTTATGTAAGAGAATATTATATTCTAAGGCATGTGGTAGCCTAGTAGATCCATTCTCAAAATGTAACACCTTAACTTGAAAAGTATGAACCTCATGCATATTTGATTGTACATCTGGAGTAGAAGAACTAGCCACAAGAGGTGTAGTTATCACTAAAGTTTGTTGAATTACAATTTTATGTTGTGCTAACTAAGTTGGCCCCACTATAGGTGTAAAAATGTTATTTGTTGGGGGGTTGATGATTAGCCATTATTTAATTTTCTCTTATTTTACAATATGGCTTGTAAGATTTGTACATGATTAAGGAGTTGTTCCCAAATTCTATCTCTAAAGCTCTATAAGACCTTATCTTTATTGAAAATTATGTTATAATTGTTAAGTGGAGGGAGAGTGTCTTGATTTCTAATTTGTGTATTCTCTTATTCGTGATTATATTGTTCATCTTCAGATGCATTATCATTGAAATCCACATAATCGAGGTGTGAAGGGTTAATAATAAGAGTTACAATAGGTCCCTTATCCATGTTATAAGCTCAAATAACAATAATCTGAATATTCTCTATAAGATTACCACCTAGCCTAACACTTCTTCTTAATGGAAGAGATAGATTTTTGAGATGGTATATAGTAAACAAATTGGAATAGAGCTTCTAAACTAAAATATATGAAATCTAAAAATTTGAAAGAAACTAATAAAAATAGGGAAAAGAAGGATACAAACCCTATTATCATCTAGGATTGGGGTTTGAGCAATGTTCAAAGTAAGTTAAGCTCACCAAATTTTTATCCATTTAGTATTTAGATTATGTAAATCCTATGTTTGATTAAAAGGATGAGTAGTTTAAATTAGGGAAATAATATAAATAAAATAACCACTAATTTTTTATAGATTTGACTAGTTTTGACCTTCTAAAATAGTAATAAATATGTAAAAATAAAGACTTATCTAGAAAACACCTAATATAGATGATCTAAGTGTTGTAAACTAGGATAGGAATAGGTCTAAGTGTCATCAATTGAAACCCTATATTAGAATTTATCCTAGATAGTAGTGCCACATTTGGACATAGGTGCCATGTGGCTCTAGTGTCCTAATATTGATGCTAGTATCTTATGTGCAAGACTAGATTAAAATTTTGGGTACTCCTATGTCTATGTTTCTGGGTTTTGATCTTGCACACAGGAAGTCTGAAACTCTATATTGTGCCTGTAATGAAAGAATTATGATGCAAACCCTAATCCTCCTTAGAAGTATGGTATGAGGTGAAAAGTGTGTTCATTATTAGGATAGGATGGACATATTCAATACCCTACTATGAAGATATTTATTTATATACCAATACTCTGAGGAGGGATCAAGACCAATGTAGTTATTTCCACCTAAGTTCTAATACAAGTGCAAGTGAAGATAGTATGGTAGTGGCCTTAAATACCTTGAGTGTTCTTGAGATTAGATATCTGTAAAATATAAGATTAGGAATATTCTATATGGTAGTAAGTAGAAGTAGGGTAGACTAGGGATTAATAGCATTGATTTTTCTAAACTTGTTTCATGTTTAAATAGATATTTTTCATATAATTTCCATCTAGTGGATAGAGGGAAAAAAGTCATGTATTTATATTATTTTTTTGTTTATGCAGATAATAAAATATGTTTAGGTCGACCTTAGGAGCATTTTATTGTTGATTATTTTGACCACAAGTCAGAATAAGTCAACCCTCTATAGTTAAAAAATTATTTAAGGGTATATTAGGGGTCTTATAGGATGTAATAGGATATATCATAGTCTTAATAATGTTATTCAATGTGTCATTAGATTCTTCATGGCCACCTTTTAGTCCTTTGTCTTATGTCATATTTAAGGTCATATTTGAGTCATTTATGAGATTTGTATGCTTTCCCTTAGTATACAAATGTTCCACGTGTTCCTCAATGTCCTTCATGTTATTCCCTTGTCAACCATGTCAGTTTCTAGCTAAAAATTGTAGGAGTAACATCAAAACAAGAAGAAAAGTGGAAATTTGGGAAGGTTAGGTTGGTTATACAAATTCTACAAAAGTGTGTCACATGTGGTAGGATTTTATAGTGACTTTTTAACTTTTTAAAACTAATACTCATGTTTGATTATCTTTTAAGTCCCAAAAAATTATTAGAACCATTTCACTTCTCCATCACTCCATTAGGCATGCAAAAATGACAAACTTATTTTGGTCTACTATAGATATCAGAGGATGATTTAAGTAAAATCCACTTGGTGGTAGATATTAAAATTGGTCTAATTCATGTTCATGGTAGGATTTCAAAGTTTACTGTAGAAATATTTATGAACCATTGTTTATAAGTTGACTATTCCTTTCTATATTTTATCCCCATACCTTTTAGGTTTTTATTTTGTTTGTAATGGTATAAACAAAATAGGTAATGTATGTGACTCCTAGGAGCATGTACATCTCTCTCACATGTATTTCAACTCATTTTTCACTTGTGAACATAAATTAATAAGCCAAACATCTCATGTTTCTAATGAAAGGCATTGTCATATTTTACAGACAAGTCTTCCTTAGTAATGGAGTTTTCTTCCCTGGTTTGGCTTTAAAATAAAATTGGATGTGGTTGTGCATCTCTATAAATATGTTGATCAATCCCTCCCAAGTAATTTTTGTCTCAAATACATATTTTGAGGGAGTGATAAGTCAATAAAGGACAACAGTTAGCCTTGCATAGTCAAGTTCTTGCATGTACACCTACAGTCAGAAGAAAAGAGAGTCTTATAGAGCCATAGAAATGTGGTGAAGAGTTTCCAATGTGTTGATAGGTATCCTAAGGTGGGAATCATGTGTTTGAACCATATGATGGTAATTTGAATTTGATTGAGATAAAATATTCCTTCATGTACATAGTTTTACCCTATGTCCTACATACCAACACCTACAGATGGATCCATAGAGACCTAGGAGGATTGAAGATCAAGTGTTTGAGATAGGTTTGAGCCTTCCTTAAGGTATTGAAATTTTTTTTGGTGTACCAATAATCAACGAAGAGCCATGGAGTAACAAATATACCTATTCAATCCCACCACAAGTTGATAAGGTGACTTAGAAGGATTCATTACCTTAAAGTCTCCAAAATATGGCTTTCATCTTTATTTTGATTCCCCCATAGTTAAATACATGAAGTCTAATTAGGTTTAAACATTTCCATCATGAATAATTATTATAGGGGAAATTATTTAATAAGAAATTTTGTCTGTTTTATCATGTAAACATAATATAGGAAGTCTTCCATCTCTTGCATTCCTTCATTTTAGGTCTTCAGTATTATCTATAGTATTTAGGGACCTAAATGACCCTATAAGAACTTCAAGGATACCTAATAGCAGCATAACCCTACAAACAACTACATATTTGAAATGGAAAGAATAATATGTTACCAAAATAAATAGAGGATGTTGAAATATAGGGTCTTAAATTATATCATCACTTATAGGTGTACCCTTTCCCATCAAAGAGGTCACATAAAGTCTAACTATAGGTACCTCTAAACTCAGGGATGAACCTAGAAATGGGAAGCCTTCAAACATGATCAATTTCAGTTTAGATATGATTACAAGAACTTCAAGGAGATAATATAGTGTGTATTAAAATGTTTAAGAGTTGAAAATTCTATCTATATGTGTCATTTTGACCCTTAGAATGATCAGCTATAGTCAACTGTAGGATGACAATGCACTAAAACATAACCAGTCTAGAAGCTATCCTAGCATATACATGATGTGGAAGGTCCTAGTGACTATGAAGTGACCTTGAGGACTTCAATAAATTCTTAAGTAAATTCATAAGTCATAATAATATAGTATACACCTATATGTATGTTATTTTTTGAGTGGAAAATATAGTCACACAGTCCACAAGTCAAGCCTAGTCATGAAGAGTGTACAAAGAGGAGAGTAACATGGAATATGATGAATCAAGATCTCAAAATGTCTTCCTTATGATGATTACCAGCTCATGAGATGTTAAAGACAAGGAAACATGGTAGGAACCAACCTTTAAAGTACACATAGAGCCATGTCCATTGTCTAAGCATAGTCAGAAGGTTTGGGGAGCCTGTCTTGGAGTTTGAGAGTGTTTAATGGTGTTATAAGTGTGATATAACCATAAAAATTGGTAAAAATAATACCAATCACTTGAAAATTCCTCTCATACCCTTTATTTTCCATAGATAATAGGGTATGTTCCCTCTATTTATCTAAGATAAAGGGCACTCCTAAGGAGATAAACCCTATAGGTTTAATAAGTAATGATGATAAAGTGAGTTGGGAAGAATTTAAACCTTTCAAGTAGATGAAGGAAGATATTTTGAACATGTAAAAGTATGTGATAAACCTCAAAGTCATTACCAACTACTCAGATATGGTGATGCATAAATACAGTCAAATCCACTAGGCTTAGACTAGAACTAATGCCTAAATAGGATTCTAATTCCATTTATAACACTATTTGAGACTTTAAGTACATTTTAGGACC
This sequence comes from Torreya grandis, assembly GCA_037957365.1. Lineage (NCBI taxonomy): Eukaryota > Viridiplantae > Streptophyta > Pinopsida > Cupressales > Taxaceae > Torreya > Torreya grandis. Next base: position 1,249,056 of record JARHVA010005056.1, read on the forward strand.
TTCATGGGAAGATATAAGGTGAATTAGAGCCTTTATTTTGTAGAGGAGTCATAGAGAGGTCATTTCTTGGCTTAGAAACATGACAGGGTGCACATAATGCAAAGAAGAGCTTGAGAGGCTAAGTCTAGAAGCTCATATTTGTACAGATGTTGAGCATGGAGGTCTAAGGATTTAGACATAATTTAAGAGGGTCATAAACTTTCCTTTTGTGGATTTTTTTCACAAGTTCAACATCAGACTTTTATGAACAATCCTTAAGGGGTAAAACCACGTAAAACCCTCCAAAACCCTTGCTAATGACCCACTAGGAAAGATAAATAATAAAATGAATAAAAATGAGTTTTAATGACTTGTAAATTGGTTTGGACTTGCATATAACTCCCCTATGCTTCTTCCCATCAGATTGGATTATACCCTCTCTATATAGACAGAATACAAAACTAATTTTATTAATAGTTTTTTATGTTTTATATGTAAATAGAATTTTAAAAGGATTAATATAAATTTGGGAGGTCAACTGGGACCTAATATAACTCATCATTCTCATTTATTTCTTTAATAAAGCATAGAAGTATCTCTGCTAGCTCCTTCACTTCAGGCAGTCCAAATTGGCATAGTGAATGAAGAGTGATCACCAAGTGAGAAGGTGATAAATCTAATTAGGATTCCTTTTAAGGTTTTAATAATGGATTTATGGATAGGATGACTCTTTAAAGGTGTCATAACACCCCCTATATAGATTGGATTGTAAAATTGAAGATTATCTTAGTGCTAAGTGTGAAGGATGAGTGAAAGAAGGATGATAGTGACTAGAAGTAGTGAGAGCACTTGTCCAAAAGAAGATAAATGATTAAGGGCACATCCAATGCATGTTGGATATTTTTATTAACCCATTAATAATAGTTAATATTTTTAAAATATCCTTATTCTTCCTTGGAGCTTAAGATAATCTAATGGTGAACATAATTTTTAAGAAGCCAGTTGAGAGACCTCTATACCAAGTTTGGGGAGTTTGATGCTTCTAATGGACATTTTTCCAAAGAGACCTTAAATGATATTTTTTTTTTTCCATTATCCTAAAAAAATAAATAATATTTTTATCTTGACACCTATTTTTGTGACTCTTGAGCTTCATTCTTCTCTCCCCTTTCTCACATTTTATAAGTATTAGCCATTTTGGATTTTGTAGACTAATTCCACACCATGTATGGAAAAGACCTACTAGTTTTATTTCATAATTTTCCTTATAATGATACATTAAATATGGTTTTGAGTTCATACATCATCTTTTCAAAGTGTGATAAGATATGTATAGTGAATATCCAAGTGATTTTCATCTATCCTTTCTTTATGTCAATTCTTCAATGTTTGATGCAAGTTATTTCACTCTAGTAGGTCATATGAATTTTTGTCAAGTGTATCAGTCTATTTTAAAGTTTAAAATTATCCTTAATATGTAATAAATGATCTATGGTTCACTTACCTTGAATATTCTTCATGCATATCACCTCCATATTGAAATACTAATGTTGTAGATCTTGTTTCTTAGTGCAAGAAGTATGATGATCTTGTGGAAATACTTATGATGTATCACACTCTTAGAATATTTTATTTTCATGCATAACTCTATCAAATTTCCCATAAGTAATTAGTTAATGTATGTGATAAACATTTACAAGTAAATTTAGGGAAATAGCCCTTAAATCTAGAGGTTTACCTCTACTATAGGCAATCTACACGCTTAGAGGTATTCCAATTTTGTAAAATATTAGAGTAGTCTTGAAAGACCTCATCTAGAGTGAAATATTTGGTGATAATAGTTTTATCATACTCGGTGGGACCAAGATCTAAGAGAGTGGAAATATTTTTGGTGTGTCTTTCCTTTAATTATCTTTTGGAAGCAAGTGAGATAGCACCAATGGTGACTTTGAATGAAATATCCTAGTTATAAGCAACGCAGGTATCTCTTGTTGAAGGTTTTGATAATTTATTGTGTTTCATATGACCCATGAGTTTTATATTAATAGATTTGATGATAATCCCCAATGTACATCTCCCTATCTTCCTTGTTATGACCCATGTTACACCCCTCAACAACCCTATAATAATTAATATCAATCCTATGATCTATGGAAGCCCTATGACCATCCATTTCCTTCTCCATATGGACATCATGTTATTAGATATCCCTATGAAGAAGGTTATCAATAAACCTATCAATTAATGTCTTCCTATCAATCCCAATATTACCCCTACTAGTCATACCATGATGCCTATCAACCTCTAGAGGATTATTATCAAACTTATCATGAGGAATCATATGATACCATTGATTATACATCAAGGCATTAAAATTAAATATATGAATTCTTACATGCTCAAATACAATAAATAAAAGATAATATCAATCCCCATCATTACCCTCCTCCTACTTCAACCCCATCTCATGTCAAATACTTCTTAGCACTCATGCCAAGTCTACTAGATAGTGAAGATAATATGGGAACATGGTATAATGAGTTTTATGTACTTCCTAACCATCTCATGTAATGGTTAATAGTTTTTGTTCAATTATGGATGAATTTTTAGGATGTGGTTGAATAAAAAACTCAATAGGATATCAAGGATTAGTTGTACTTGACAAATAAGTCCTTTCAATTCTCAATAGATAGACTAAAGATGTGGTAAGACAAAGATATTAAAAGTGAAACTACAGCTATTGAATATCCTCAAGGAGGCTATGACCAAAGTGAAACCTTTGTTGAAGAAGGTGTCTTTCCTTTTAAATAACATAAATTATCATTCTCATATTTAATCACTCAATAGGTCCTTTCTCCCAAATCCATTCACAATCCCTCCACCACACCTCATGCTCCATATCCAACCCATGATCCTAAGCATCACCCTCCCACCTCATCTCTTCTTGAAAGAGAGCCCATATTTTGGGAATAAAATGAAGAGGAACTATCTAAAGACATAGCTGGTCAAAAGGATGATTCAAGTGACTATGAAGAAGAAATCACCATAGGGACTCCTCTTGGTGAACACAAGTTTAATCCCATCTTCTTGAATAAATAGAAGAATGTTGAAGGTCCTATTACAGCTCTAAATATAGAATTTGGTTAAGGTATGAAAGGATAAGTGTTTGATAATTTGGTCATGAGGTTCTTGATAATCCTAAAAAACATGAATTTGAGTGTGTTATCAATCATAAATAAGAAGATCTTGTTAATAATGAAGATCAAAAGCAAGTCACTCCTCCAAAAGTTGTAGTCATGAAGGAAATTAGTGAAGTTACTATCAAATAGGTTGCATTCCTAGAAGATTAAAACATGACCAAGGTAAAATATGTTGTCTTTGAAGATAAACCAACTCCTCCACCTGAGGTTGAACCATTTTTATAAGTATTGGATAAGAAAGAGAACAAGATTGATGACCTCATACATTTAGAAGAGAAAGTTGAAAAGTTGGTGGTTCTCAAAGATAAGGAGAGTAAGGATGATTGGCAGTAACAAATAAATATTTTCCAATAGCTTTAAGAAATTTTCTAGGTTGAAGACAAAGTACATGATAAGATAGAGCAAAATGTCTCTATGGAAGACAATGACCAAGATTGGGTCGACTATGCAGAGATCCTTAATGAGCTTGGAAAACTCGTAACTAAAAAGAAACCTGACCTTATTGAGAGCACCATGGAATTAAAGAAGGTATGTATTGTCAAACCACCATTAAATTTTGTAATTGAGGAGTCTTATGATAATATTGAGGCCATTTAAATTTAAGATTAGTTCATCTTCATAGGTAATATACTTTTAGCTTCCTTGATTTCATTAAACATTATGTCAAAGAGATTGGCAAACACCATGAAGGAGATGTAGACATCAACACCAAGGTTCAAAAAACAACATGCCTCATTTATTCCTTCATTTCATGAAACAAGAAAGGTTTCAAACTTCCCCTTGGACCTAGGAGGAAGAGTTTCTTTCAAGTTAGTTTGTTTCGGTTGTGTGTGTGTGTTCCATAAGTGATCATGAAGCAAAAGTATGTGGTGTGTTTTTATGTCTTGTTCCTATTATTTTATTTTTTTTGTCTATTTTCAAAGTAAAATTTAGTGTCATACCTATGCATATTTGAATCCATATCCCAATGGATAGGAATAAGCTACTAGTCTTTGGCATAACTAGCTTGTCATGACTTAGAAATTACCAATAATGTTGACTATTTTGACCACAAGTCAAAATAAGTCAACTCCCTATAGTTAAAAACTTGTATATGGGTCTATTATGGGTCTTATATGATGTAATAATATATATCATGAAATTAAAAATGTTATTCAATGTGTCATTAGGTTTATCATGGCCACCTTTTAGTCCTTTATGTCTTATGTCATCCTTAAGGTCCTATTTGATTCATTTATGAGAGTTGTATGGTCTACCTTGGTACATAAATGTTTAAAATGTTATTTATTATACTTCATGTTAGTACCTTGTTATACATGTCAATTTCTAATTGAAAATTATAGGAGTAACATTAGAACAAGAATACAAGTGGTAGTTTGAGCAGTTTGAGTTGGTTGTATAGATTATACATAATTTTGGCACATGTGGTAGGATCCGATAGTGGATCTTAAAATTCAATAAACTCATCCTCATGTTTTATCAGCTTTAAAGTCCCAAAAATGTCCTAAAACCATTTCACTTCTCCATCATTCCACTAGACATGCAAAAATGACCAACTAGTTTTAGTCAAGTAAGATAGCAGGGGATGAGTCAAGTATAATCCATTTGGTGGTAGATATTACACTTGGTATAATTAATATTTATGGTAAGACTTCAAGGTTTGGTATATAAATATTTATGAACCATTGTTTAGAAGTTGACTACTCCTTTTTGCATGTTTATCCCCACACCCTGCAGGTTTCACTTTTATTTGTAGTGGTTCATACAAACTAGGTATTATATGTGACTCCTAGGAGAATTTTCATCTATCTCACATGAATTTAAAATAATTTTTCACATGTGAACATTAATTGATAATATAAACATCTCATGTTGCTAATGAAAGGCACTGTCATAGTTTACAGATAAGTCTTCCTCAGTAATGGAATTTTTCTCCTTGTTTTGGCTTTCAAATAAAAGTGGATGTCATTATAAATCTATATAAATATGTTTATCAGTCACTCTAAATTAATTTTGGTCTCAAATGCATCTCTTGATGTAGTGAGAAGTCAATAAAGGAACATAATCAACCTTGCATAGTCAAATTCATGCATGTGCACCTACAGTCCTAAGGTGAAAATCATGTGTTTTAACCATCCAATGGTAATTTTAATTTTATTGAGACAACATATTCCTCCATGTACATAGTTATTCCATGTGTGTTTTATACCAACACCTACAGGTGGTTCCCCAAAGACCTACGAGGATTAAAGAGCAAGTGTTTGAGATAGGTTTGAACCTTATTTAATGTCTTGAAATGTTGGAGGTGACACAATAATCATGGAGGAGACATGAAGTAAAAAATAAACCTATGATACTGCACCACAATTTTATAAGGTGACTTAAAGGATTCATTACCTTAAAGTCTCCAAAATAAGGATTTCATCTTTTTTTTATTCCCCCATAGTGAAATGCATGAAGTCTAAGTAGGTCTAAACATTTACATCATGAATCCCTATCATAGGGGAAATTATTTAACAATAATTTGTTTGTTTGATCATGTAAACATAGTATAGTAAGGCCTTCATATTGTGCATTCTTTCACTATAGGTCTTCAATATTATCTACAGTATTTAAGGGCCTAAATGACCCTATAAGTACTTCAAGGATACCTAATAAAAGCATAACCCTAAAAAAAACTAATTTTTTTAAATGGAAATAGTAATAGGTTCTCAAAATAACTAGAGGATGTTGAAATACAGGGTCTTGAATTATAGCATCACCTACAATTGTACCCTTTGCCCTCAAATAGGTTGCCTACGATCTGGCTTTATGTACCTATAAACTCATGGATGAACCTAGAAATGGGAACCCTGTAAACATGATCACTTTTCATGTAGAGATTATTCCAAGAACTTCAATTAGATCTTATATTTTGAATTACAAGTTTTACAAGTTGAAAATGTTACCTACATCTATCCTTTTGACCGTTAGAATGATCAGTTATAATCAACTATAGGATGACAGTGTACTAAAGCATAACCAATCTAGAAGTTAGCCTAGCATATACATGATGTGGCAAGTCCTAGTGACTATAAGTGACCTTGAGGACTTAAGAAAGGTCTTAAGGCAATGCACAAGGCATAATATTTTAGTATACACCTACATGTATGTTATTTTCTGAGTGGACAATACAGTCACACAGTCTACAAGTCAAGCTTAGTATTAAAGGGTGTGCATTGAGGAGACTAACATGAAATATGATGAATTGGGATCTCAAAATATCTTCCTTTTGATGATGACCATCTTATGAGATTCTCAAAATAAGGAAATACGGTAGGATCCAACCTTTAAAGTACACATACAGTCATCTCTACACTATATGAATAGTCAGAAGGTCTGGGAAGCCTATCTTGGAGTTTTGGAGTGTTTAAAGGTTTTATAAGTGTGATCTAACCCTAAAAATTGGTAAAAATTATCCCCGTCAATTTAAAATTCCTATCATACCCTTATTTTGCATAATATAATAAGGGAAGTGCCCTCTATTTTATATCAAGTAGAAATCACTCCCAAGGAGATAAACCCTATAGGTTTAATAAGTAATGATGAGAAAGTGAGTTTTTAAGTGTTTAAACCTTTAAATTAGATGTAGGAAGCTATGTTAAATATGGATAACTATGTTAGAGACCTCATAATCATGACCAACTACTCAAATATGGTGATGAGTGCATAAACATAGTCAAATCCACTATGCTTAGATTAGACCTAATGCATAAAGAGGGGTAAAATTCCATTTATAACACTATATGAGACTTTAAATACATTTGAGGACCTTCACGAGGAGATATAAGGTGAATTGGAGCCTTTAATTTGCAAATGAGATCATAGAGAGGTAATTTCTTATCTTAGAAACATGACAAGGTGTACATAATGTAAACAAGAGCTTGAGAGGCTAAGTCTAAAAGCTCATATATATATGGATGATTAGTATGGATGTCTGAGTAGTTATAAATTATTGAAGTGGGTCCTAAAATTACCTTTTGTGGGATTCATTCACAGTTTCAAAGTCAAACTTTTATGAAAAATCCTGAAGGGGTAAAACCACTTAAAACCCTCCAAAACCCTTACCAATGACCCAATGGGAAATATAAATAATAAAAGTCATCCAAATTATTTTTAATTACTTTTAAAGTTATTTTGACTTGTATATACTCCCCTAGGCTTCTTCCCATCAGATTAGATTGTACCCTATCTATACAGATAGGGTATAAAACTAGTTTTCTTGATAATTTTTTATGTTTTGTAAGTACATAAGAGTTTAAAAGGATTTAGATCACTTTTGGAGGTAAATTTTGACTTAATAACACCCTCATTATTCTAGTATTTCTTCAAAAAATAACATAAATATCTATACTAGCTCTTTCACTTCAGGCAGTCCAAACTAGCATAGTGAATGAAGAGTGATTACCAACTGAGAAGGTTATAACTCCAATTACGAGGCATTTTAAGATATAAATAATGTATTTATGTACATTATTACTCTTAATAGGTGTCATACCACCCATTTTATGGATTGTATTTTAAAATTGAAGACCATCTTGGTGCAAAGTGTAAAGGATGAGTGAAAGAAGGATGATAGTGACTACAAGCAGTGAGAACACTTATCTAAAATAACATTAATGATTAGTGAAAATATAATTCATGTTGAGGTTTTTAATTAACCCCCTCATCATATTTCATATGTGTAAACTATCCCTATTCTACCTTGGAGTGCTCAAGAGAAGCCAATGTTGAATATAATTTTTAAGAAGCCAGCTAAGAGACCTCTACGCCAAGTTTAGAGAGTTTGATGCTTCTAAGGGACATTTGTACAAATATACCTTGCATGGTCTATTTAATAATCCATTATATTAAAAAAATAACTCATTTTCTCAGCCTAAAACCTTTTCTTGTGACTCTTGAGCTTCATTTTTCTCTTTCCTTTATCATATTCTATAAGTACTAGCCATTCTGGATCTTGTAGACTAATTCCACACCATGTATGGAAAAGCCCTACTAGTTTGATGTTTTACTTTACCTTTGAATAATATATTAAATATGGTTTTGAGTTCATATATCCTCTTTTTAAAGTGTGTGAAGAGATGTATAGTGAATAGACAAGTGATTTTCATATATCCTTTCTTTCTCTCAATCCATTCATGTTTGATGCAAGTTGTTTCACTCTAGCAGGTCATATGAAGTGTTGTCAAGTGTATAGGTCTTTTTTCAAGTGTAAAATTAGCCTTAGTATTTTAAATTGATCTATGGTTCACTTGCCTTGGATATTCTTCATGCATATCACCTCTATATTTAAATACTAATGTTAATACATTCTAGGACTTTGAAACTAGTGTTGTAGGTCTTATTTCTTAGTGAAAGAAGTATGATGATATTTTGGAAATACTTATCATGTATCACCCTCTTATAATATTTTATTTACATGCATACCTCTATCCATTTTCCCATAATAAATCAATTAGTTTAGGTGATAAGCATTTAAAGGTCAATCTAGGGAGATAACCCTTAAACCTAGAGGTCTACCTCTTCTACAAGCAACCCACATGCCTAAAGGTATTCCAATGTTTCCCAAATCTTAAATTAGGATTTAAAAAACTCCTCTAGGGTTAAATATTTGGAGAAAATAGTTATTTTATTCCCTATGGGGCTAAGGTCTAAGATACTGGAAAGGATTTTGGTGTGTCTTTCCTGTAATCAACTTTTAGAAGCAAGCAAGATAGCACCAATGGAGAATTTGAATGAAATATCTTGGTTATAAGAAACCCAGGTATCTCTTGTCAAATGTTTTGATCATTTATTATGTTTCATTAGACCCATGAGATTTATATGAATATCATTGATTATAATCCCCACTATGCATCTCCCTATCAGCCTTGTTATAACCCATGTTACACCCCTCAATAACCCTATCACAATTGCTATCAATCCTATGAACCATGGCAGCCCTATGGCCATCCATTTCATTCTCCATATGGACATCATGTTTTTGTATAGCCCTATGATGAAGGATATCAAGAAACCTATCAAGGAATACCTTTTTATCAATCCCAATATGACCCCTACCAACCATACCATGATTCCTATCAACATCAAGAGGATTATTATCAGTTCTATCATGAGGAATTAGATGATCCCATTGATTGTATATCAATATATTAAAATTCAAGATATGAATTATTAAAATCTCAAATCCAAAAAATTAAATATGGTCTCAATACCCATCATTACCCTCCTCCTCCTACTTCAACCCCATCTCATGTCAAATCCTTCGTAGCACTCATGCCAAGTCTGATAGATAGTGAAGATAATATGGGAAAATGGGATAATGAGTTTTATATACTCCCTAACCATCTCATGTAATGGTTAAGAGTTATTTTTCAAGGATGTATGAATGTGTGGGAGGTTATTAAAGAGTATACTCAATGGAATATCAAGGAGCAGTTGTACTTGGAAAAAAAGTGCTTTTTATGATCAATAGATAGACTAAATATGTGGGACTACAAAGAGATTAAAAGTGAAGATGCAACTATTGAATATCATCAAGGAAGATATGACCAAGGTGAAACCTTTGTTTAAGGTAGTGTCTTTCCTTTTAAACAACCCAAATTTTCATTCCCCTATGAACTCACTTATGAGGTACTTTTTCCCAAATCCATTCACAAGCCCTACACCACACCTCATGATCCATATCCAACCCATAAGCTTATCCATAACCCTCCCACCTTCTCTTATTAAAGGAGATCCCATATTTTGAGAAGAAAATGAGGAGGAAAGGTCTCAAGACACAGTTGGTCAATAGTATGCTTTAAGTGACTATGAAGAATAAATAACCATAGGGACTCCCCTTGGTGAACACAAGTGCAATACCATCTTCTTGAATGAATATAATAATGTTGAAGGTCCTATTTTAGATGTCCATACAAAATTTAGTAAAGGGATGAAAGGAGAAGTGTTTGAGAAAGACCCCAAATCTGATCATGAGGTTGTTGATAATCCTAAAAAACATAAAGTTGAGACTCTTATCAAGCATAAATAAGAGTCTCTTATTAATAATGAAGAGAAAAATCAAGTCACTCCTTAAGAAGTTGTAGTCATGAAGGAAATTAGTGAAGTTATTATCAAAGAGGTTTCAGTTCTAGAATATTCAAATGAGACAAAGGCAGAAGATGTTGTCTTTAAAGAGAAGTGAACACCTTCACCTAAGGTTGAACCTTTTGTAGATTTATTGGAGAATAAAGAGAACAAGATTGATTGTGTCATACATCAAGAAGAAAAATTTGAAGAGGTGGTGGTTCTCAAAGACAAGGAGAGTAAGGATAATTAGCAATAGCAAATGAAGCTTTTCGAATGGCTTGAATAAATTTTCTAAGTTTAATACCAAGTACATGAGAAGATAGATAAAAAGTTATTCATGGAAGATAATGACCAATATTGGGTGGACTATGCAAAACTCCTTGATGCACTTCAAGATCTCGCAGCTAAAAATAAACCTAGCCTTATTGAGATCACCATGGAAGTCAAGAAGGTATGCCTTGTTGAACCACCATTAAAATTTGTATTTGATTCATATTATGAGAATATTGAGGCTATTGAAATTAAATATGAGTTCATATCCATAGGTAATATAATGGTATCTGCCTTGATTTCATTGAACATCATGCCAAAGAGATTAGAAACCACCATGAAGGAGATGGAGTCATCAACACCAAGGTTCCAAAAATAACATGCCTCATTTACTCCTTCATTTCATGAAACAAAAAAAATTTCAAACTTTTTATTTGACCTAGGAGGAATATTTTATTTCAAGTTAGTTAATGTTTGAGTTAGTTTGTTTGGGTTGTGTGTTTGTGTTCCATAAGTGCTCATGAAGCACAAGTTTGTGGTGTGTTCTTTCATGTCTTGTTCCTATTGTTTATTATGTTTTGATCTATTTTCAAAGGTAAATTCAGTTTAATACCTATTCATAGGTGATTATATATCCCAATAGATAGGAATAAGCTAGTGATCTTTGGCATAGCTAGCTTGCCACCCCTAAAAAATTGCTAAGAATGTTGACTATTTTAACCAAAAGTCAAAATAAATCAACCATCTATAGTTCAAAACTTGTATATGGGTATACTACAGGTATTATAGGATGTGATAGGATATATCATGGTCTTAACAATGTTATTTAATGTGTCATTAGATTTGTCATGGCCACCTTTTAGTGATTTAATGTTTATGTCATCCTTAAGGTCCTATTTGAGTAATTTATGAGATTTTTATAGTTTATCATGGTATAAAAATGTTATAGGTGTTCCTCAACATCCTTCATGTCAGTCCATTATCATACATGTCAATTACTAACTAAAAATTATAGGAGTAACATCAGAACAAGAAGAAAAATGGTGGTTTGGGCAATTTGAGTTGGTTGTATAGATTCTACAGAAATGTGGCACATGTGGTAGGCTCCTATAGTGAATTTTTAAATTAAATAAACTCATCCTCACATTCTATTATCTTTTAAGTCCCAAAAATGTCTTACAATCATTTAACTTCTCTATCACTCCACTAGGCATGTATAAATGACTAACTAGTTTTGTTCTTATAGGATAGCAGAGGATGAGTCAAGTCAAATCCACTTGGGGGTAGATTTTAAACTTTGTATAATTAATATTAATGAAATTATTTCAATTTTTTGTGTATAAATATTTATGAACCATTTTTTAGAAGTTGATTTCTCCTTTATGCATGTTTATCCCAACACCCTGCAAGTTTATCTTTAATTTATAGTGGTTTGTACAAACAAAGTATTGTATGTGACTCCCAATATCATGGAAATATCTCTCACATGTATTTTAACACATTTTTCATGTGTGAACATAAATTTATAAGCTAAACATCTCATTTTACTAATGAAAGGCATTTTCATAGTTTGCAAACAAGTCTTCCTCAGTAATGGAGTTATCCTCCCTATTTTAGATTTCAAATCAAAGTGTATATGGTTTTGCATCTCTCTAAATATTATGATCATTCCCTATAAAGGAATTTTTCTCTCAAATGCATCTCTTGAGGGAGTGATAATTCAATAAAGGAACACAATCAGCCTTGCACAGTCAAGTTCCTACATGTGCACTTACATTCAAGAGAAAAAAGAGTCTTACATAACCATGGTGATGTGGTGAAGAGTTTCCATCATGTTGATAGGTCTCCTAAGTTGAAAATAATGTGTTTTAAAAATATAATTGTAATTTAAATATGATTGATACAACATATCCATGTGTCCTGCAAATCAACACCTACAGGTGGCTCCATAGAGCCCTAGGAGGATTGAAGAACAAGTGTTTGAGATAGGTTTGAACCTTCCTTAATGTCTTGAAATGTTGGAGGTGACATAGCAATAATTAAAGAGACATGAAGTAATAACTACACATATGATATCCCACCACAAGTTGAGAAGGTGACTTAAAGAATTCATTACCTTAAAGTCTCCAAAATAGGGCTTTAATATTTCTTTTGATTCCCCCATAATGAAATGCATGAAGCCTAAGCAAGTCTAAACATTTCCATCATGAAGCCCTATCATAGGGGAAATTATTTAACAAGAAATTTTTGTTTTTTAATCATGTAAACATAGTATATTAACCCCTCCATCTTGTGCATTCCTTCAGTGTAGGTCTTCAGTATTATCTACAGTATTTAGGGGCCTAAATAACCCTATAAGAACTTCAAGGAGACCTAATAGAAACATAACCCTAAAAACAACTACTTATTTGAAATGTAAATAGTAATAGGTTATTAAAATAACTAGAGGATGTTGAAATATAGGGTCTTGATTTATAGCATCACCTCCATTTGTACCCTTTGCCCTCAAAGAGGTCACCTACAGTCTAGTTGTAGGTACCTATAAACTCATGGATAAACTTAGAAATGGGAACCCTATAAACATGATAAATTTCCATTTAGAGATGATTAAATTAACTTTAAGGAGATCATATATTGTGAATTTTATGGTTTAAGAGTTGAAAATTCAATTTATAGATGTACTTTTGACCCTTAGAATGATCGGCTACAATCAACTATATGATGATGGTCCACTAAAGCATAACTAGTCTAGAAGTTATCCTAGCATATACATGATGTGACAAGTCCTAGTGAAGTGACCTTGAAGATTTAAATAAGTTATTAAGTTAATTCACAAGGCATAATACTTTAGTATACACCTAGAATTATGTTATTTTATGAGTGGACAATATAGTTGCATAGTCCACAAGTCAAGCCTAGTCATAAAGAGTATTAATTGAGGACACTAACATGGAATATGATGAATTGGGAACTCAAAATTACTTCCTTGTGATTATGGACATCTCATGAGATGATCAATGTAATTAAATAGGGTATGATCCAACCTTCAAAGTACACATATAGACATGTCCATAGTCTATGCACAATCACAAGGTTTGTGGAGCCTATCTTGGAGTTTTGGAGTGCTTAAAGACGTTATAAGTGTGATATAACATTGAAAATTGGTAATAAATATCTAAATAATTTGAAAAATCATCTCATACCCTTATTGTTCTTGATAAAACAAGGTAAGTGCCCTATGCTCTATCTCAGATAAAGTTATCTTTTAGGGAGACAAACCCTATAGGTTTAATAAGTAATGATGAGAAAGTGAGTTGAGAAGAATTTAAACTTTTCAAGGATATGTAGGAAGCTATTTTGAACATGTAAAAGTATGTGAAATACCTCACAGTAATGACCAACTACTCAAAGATGGTAATGAGTGCATAAACATAATCAAATCCACTAGGCTTAAATTAGACTTAATGCCTAAAGAGGGGTCAAATTCCATGTATAACACTAAATGAGCCTTGAAATACTTTTAATTCCTTTCATGTGTATATATAAGTTAATTATAGTTTTTATTTTGTAGACGAGGTCACGAAGAGGTCATTTCTTGGCTTTAAAACATGATAGGGTGCATAAAATGCAACTAACAGCTCGAGAGGCTAAGTCTAGAAACTCATATATATATATATATATATATATATATATATATATATATATATATATATATATAAACTTATAATGGAGGTGAAAGAAGTTATACATTATTTAATAGGGTACTAAACTTGGCTTTTATGTAATTTGTTCACAAGTTCAATGTCAAACTTTTATGAAAAATCCTTAAGGGGTAAAACCACTTAAAATCATCCTAAACCCTTGATAATGACCTAATGGGAAAGACAAAGAATAAAAGAAATAAAAATGAGTTGGAATTAATTTAAAATTAATTGGTACTTTTATAGGAATCCCCTAGGGTTCTTCCCATTAGATTGGATTTACCCTATCTATACGAACGAGGTATAAAACTAGTTTTCTTGATAGTTTTTGAAGTTTTTTAGGTAAAAATGAGTTTAAAAGGATGAGGATAACTTTGGGAGGTAAATTGGGATCTAATACAACCCATAATACTCATTTATTGATTCAAAAGATCATAGAAGTATCTCTAGTAGCTCTTTCACTTCAGGCAATCCAAACTGGCATAATGAATGAAGAGTGATCACCAAGTGAGAAGGTGATAACTCCAATTGGGAGGAATTTTAAGGTATAAATAATGGATTTATGGATAATATAAATATTTATAGGTTTCATACCACCCCATATATGTATTTTATTATAAATATAAAGACCTTCTTGGTTTCAAGTGTGAAGGATGAGTGAAAGAAGGATGATAGTGATTGCAAACATTAAAAACCCTTATCCAGAAGAATATCAATGATAAGGTAACATACAATGCATGTTGGAGATTTTTATTAAACCCATAATAATAGTGCATATGTGTAAACTATCCCTAGTCTACCTTGGAGTGATCAAAAGAAGCTAATGATGAAGACAATTTTTAAGAAGCCAGCTGAGAGACCTATATGCCAAGTCTTGGGAATTTAATGATTCTAAGGGAAATTTTTCCAAAGATAAATTACATAGTCTATTTCAAAATCCATTATCCTATAAAAATAACTCATTATCTCAGCTTGAGACCTATTTTTGTGACTCTTTAGCTTCATTCTTCTCTCTCCTTTCTCACATTCTATAAGTGCTAACCATTTTGGCTCTTGTAGACTAATTCCACACCATGTATGGTGAAGCCCTACTAGTTTGATGGTGTAATATACCTTTAAATAGTACTTTAAATATGGTTCTGAGTTCATACATCATCTTTCCAAAGTGTGTGAATATATGTATAGTGAATAGTCAAGTGAGTTTCATATATCCTTCCTTTCTCTCAATCCTTCCATGTATAATGCAAGTTTTTTCACTCAAGTAGGTCATATGAAGTGTTTTCAAGTGTATGGGTCCATTTTTAAGTTTAAATGTAGCATTAGTGTCTAAAACTAATATATGGTTCACTTACCCTAGATATTCTTCATGCATATCACCTCCATATTGAAATAATGATGTTAGAGTATTCTAGGAATTTGATTCTAGTGTTGTAGGTATTATTTCTTAGGTCAAAAAGTATGATGATCTTGTAGAAATAATTATGGTTTATCACCCTCTTAGAATATTTATTTCCATGCATACCTCTAGCCTTTTTACTAGAATAAATCAGTTAGTGTAGGTGATAAGCACTTAAAGGTCAATCTAAGGAGCTAGCCCTTAAACCTAGAGCTCTACCTTTATTATAGAAAACCCACAGGCCTAGATGTATTCCAATGTTGCCCAAATCTTCGAGTAGGATTGAATAATCTCCTCTAGGGTGAAAGATTTGGTGACAAAATTTACCTTTGAAAATATATTTGTTCAGGAAAGATAGGGTAAAGAATATAGGTAGCATTTTTGGGATAGTAGTGCCACACAGATCTAGTGTCCTTAATAAGGCGTGTAACAACCCTACTGGGTTTTACCAAAATATAGTAATTGTTTTTTTAAATATTAATTACACATATTCATCATAAATATTTCACCATGAGAAATTTAACTAGTGATCTTTAACTAACTGCATTAATTTATTTAAGTAATAGGTTTATAGTTAATCTACTTAGCTAAGGATCACCATGAATATATATAAAAATCATGAATAATGTTTAATAACCAATAAATGCTACATTTATCCATAAATGAAATAGTAAAATTTTAGCCATGGTTGATACAACATTTTAGCCACTAATGTAGAAGTATAATGTATAAATATTATAGTTTTAAGCAACACATAATAATATCTAAAATAATAAAACATGATAAAAATATCCATAGAGCAAAGTCTCCATGAATCAAGTATCAATCTATAATTTAAAGCGTGGTCCCTAGTATAGTACCCTAGATGGGAGGGAGAGCATTATCTGAGCACTTTTCCACACCAACCATAGACCATACATCCCTTGCGCTATCTCCCAACTAGGGGATGGCCCTCCTTTCATGGATGTGTAGATAATGATAGTGTGGGAATTCAGAGTGACAAACCAAAACTTGTGTGTTGAAGATATCTAATACATAATGTGTATCATAAATAAATTCATTCTAACATGATATCACACAAATATGAAAACTATAATGTGTATCATAAATATTTTTTTATCTAAAGTTTTCAATAATTAATGATCTCTAGGATCAGTCAAATTCATACACACCACTCAATCGAATTACACCTCATCTTGCATTGATGGTGCTAATTAAGCAAGTGGAATTTGTCCAATACTTATTTAGAGTGATGAATGTGATATTTGGTTAAAATATATAATAATACAAAAACTAATAGATTCATTCAAAATATTTCCCTTCAGCTAATAAAAATATGCTAACTAGAGAAATATTAAATACGCACATTTAGTCCGTCAAATATAATTTAATGAATCCAATATCATCTAGTTCATTACTAAATAATAAATAGAAATAAAATATTCTTCAATATAACATATCATCTAGGTATTGATTATATCTAAATTATTAGTTACCCACATCATAAGTAACTTATAATACTATTTCATCCCTGAAATAATCATTTTAACACAGGGTTATATATATTTTTATATTCCACATATAAAATAAAAGCCAATCCAAAACATCATAATATGTTTTATGTTTTAAAATTCTTAATTACATTATTTTAATGATTTTATAAAAACATTAAAATATATAAAAACATCCATTTGCACACTATATGGTAATAATGCTTTCAAGTACAACATGTGTGTGTGTGTGTGGGGGGGGGGGGGGGGCGTGGGGGGGTGGGGGTTAAAATCAAATTCAGACTTATAACATAGTCCACAGTGATGTATTTTTACCGTGTGTGTGTGTGTGTGTGTGTGTGTGTGTGTGTGTGTGTGTGTGTGTGTGTGTGTGTGTGTGTTTAAAATTCTTGAGTAAAATTGCAATACCGTAAAAATACTATATTTTATACAATATATTCTAATAAAACATCCATTGTCCATGATTTAAAATATTTTATATACATCCAGTTAATAGAATAACCTCATAGCCCCTTTTATAACTAGATAAATCCCAAAACACTAAACAACACATAGAATTTAATATGATTTACCATATATACACAGTCATCCATTTACACACCAAATTCATTTATTCACATTAATCAAACCACATATTAATATTTTATTTTTATGCATATTAAAAATGGTCAATACATACACACAATATTTTATATCAAACATTATGAAATTTTTGACTATGTATTCAATTCCAAGTTTACACAGTCCATAATTGATAACCAAAACCATTCCAATTTTGTTTTTTTATCTAAGCTAATTTACATAGAGACTAACAAACTCAATTAAACTATGAATTATTTTCCTCTATCTCAGATTTAAAAAAAAAAATTATGGAAGTGATTACTCATTCAAATGATATAATTATAACTCAGTCTTAAACACATACCCAGCCCATAATTTATAAAATTCAATTGATAAATGCAATTTTTCCCAGTCATCGTATACTATTTAAACTCCAAATTCCATTGATATTACAAGTTACAAGATTTTAATTATAACATAGAGTATATACCTATATCAAAACCATGATAAATCTCTGCCAACAAAATTTAAATGAAACCCTAACCTTCCATTTACACACACACACACACACACACACACACACACACACACACACAAATTTGTATATATAGATATAGACACACACATATCCAACCCATTTTGAAACCACATAGCATATATATAAGTTGTTACATAGTCAACATGTATTAAAACATATTTACATTTATATATACTATTACATATTCAAAAGGGTATAAAAATATATAACTTATTTCTCCCAAAATAAATCTCAGTCCAATAAAACATAGTCGAACGATATATATACATAATGTATTTCTCCAATAAATACAACTAAGTATATACATATTCAAGCTCATAAAACCCATATAGGATCATTATTTAATGTTGAGCATTATAGCTTAGGTTCTAGACTATTTCGACAGCCAAACCCAAATCATAAGACCCTATTCAAATTCCCTTAAAATGTATAAATAATCAATGAATTCTTTGGATTTTTAAAATTGATAAAGGGTTTAAATTCTGAGCTTTCACAGAGGTGTAAAAAACGTGATGAAGACCTACAACCCTACCCCTTTTCCCTTTGGGTTATAGGGTTAGATGTAGGGTTATGTGGATGGTTGAGCTATCCATAGGGCCTTACATATAGCCCCTATTAATTTTATTATTCATCTTAAAATAGATTAAAATTCCATCAACCCAAATCAATTCATTTCACAAATATAACAAGCATTATCACTCAGTAATTTAAATATAAAATCGACATGTTATTGTTTCTTATTTTGCCAAGAAAGCTAAATCTCCTCTTCCTTAGCCTAAATTCCTTCTTATTTTATCTTTCTCTCTACTACTCCCTGTATACATGCCATGTGCATCACAACCTTCCTTTTCTTTCTTTTATTCTTATCCATCATCTTATTTTCCACCAACTTCTCCTCCATTAATGATGGACTCAACTGATTACAAATTATACATGCAAAAATAGCTCAATAGAACTCCACTATGCTATAGTTTGCCACCATGAAATCCATAACAAAAATCCATGATGATTTTTGTAGAATGATGGCTAAATCCAGGGTCAACGAGTAATTAGAAACCCTAATCATCTTTAGACTTCCAAAATAATCAATAAAATAATAATTTTATATATTAAATAATATTTGCATGCCATTGACTTAACACCAACGTAACTATCTAAACTAAATAAAAAATAATTCATAATCCTCATGATATTCCATGCAATTTCAATTATCGAATTAGTCAATTAATCATTAACTTTCCATGCAATGACTATCGACTACTCAAAAATTATAATGATTTTATAGCATAGTTAATACAAATATGAATTTCAAAGACTACAGTTAATAGTTACCATGCCATCCACAAACAAACATTATTCAAACATAATTATTTCCCTTAGTCATTTAACAATATATTCATTGTCTTAATATATATATGAATGTCAAACCTTTGGTCAAAACTAAATCAAATATAATGATATTTTAAAACAATGTTGTCGATATATTTTGACATTAGGGTATACATATATTATAATAATCTTTTAATTATTATTACCTTACTCCTAAAGAGAAAATAACAACAATGGAATATGTTTATACTTTTTAATGCATACATAACATCAAATTGTTATACTACACAGCCATACCCAAATATGACAATGAGGTAAGAAAAAACATATACATATTCACTCATTCAACCAAATAATTACATCATACAAGATAATCTACATACGACCTCTAAAATTAGTGAAATTTCTAAAACTAATCAACATGACCATCAATAACAATCAAGAAAAAATATAATTGATAATGGTGATCCTATAATAGATACATAAATCACACAACCCAATCATATTAAGATTACATATTCTAAAGCACAAGTGCAAAAAGGATAAAAAGAGAAAGTATGGATACAAAATAAAAATTTAGAACAAGACAAGATTCAAAAGGCAAAATTAGAGAAAGAAAAGATTCAAAAGGCAAAATTAGAGAAAGAAAAGAATTAAAAGGCAAATTTAGAGAAATAAAAGTTAAAAAATGAAAAAGATGACAAAGATAAATTACAAATGGAATGTATCGCAAAGGTAATGTTAAAAAAATAACAAGAAAAAATTCAAGATAAGCAAGAATGTATTTTTTAAAGGGTTTCTCATGAAATAATTTCCAAAAAATGTTTCTTCAATGTCTCCTGGTACAACTATGGTTTCTAAAGATTCAATTATTATATATAATCCATACATCAAGGGAAAGGATGAGGTCCACCCTACAAAATCTATGGTTACATCTTTAAATCAAGAATTCAAAGCACGAATTCCTTCTCTTCCTATTACTCAAGCAAAGATACATAATATTCTCTAGTTCAAAAATAAGATGCAAGATTTTGATGATGATGAACATATTCAAAAGAAGCATAATTTATAGAAGACAACCCAATTTATGGTGGAGTAATTTTTTCATACATAGATACACAAGATGTAAAAAAATGGCATATCATAATTTTAAGCAAAACCTAAGAAGTTGTGCTCTCATATGATGATGATTTTGACTCTGATAATGAAAAATAGTGGTATGATCCTAATGATACAAGACCCACATAGAGGCATCCCATTGATGATTTCCTTGACTTATATTAGCATCATTACTTATACATATCTTATTTTATTATCATACTATCATTCCATATACACACACGCACACGTACACACGCACACGCACACACACACACACACACACACACACACACACACACACACACACACACACACACACACACACACACACACACACACACACACACACACACACACACACACACACACACACACACGCACGCACGCACACACACACACACACGCACACACACACACACACGCACACACACACACACACACACACACACACACACGCACGCACGCACACACACACACATGCGCACACACACAGACACACACACGCACACATGCACACATGCACACACACATGTAAAAATAAATAAAAAATTGAGACTTATGCATGATATGTGTAGTTAATATACATCAACTGATTTGTGATTCAATATGTGTAGTACTTTTCTATATCTAGTTTTATATAAAAAAGGTTTCACAAGTGTACTTGAGTGAGTTGAAAAACATATAGGTTGTCACTTTCAAATGAATTTGTAGATAGTGATACCATCATAGACCCATAAAACTTGCATAGGCAAAACTTCTGATTTCCAGATAGTAATGGATTATGCTCTTGTCCATTTCAATGGACTTGTCCTAGTGAACACATGATCTAATTTTTCATATCCAATATATTCACAGACCTACTATGCCTCTATAAACCACTACATGATCATTGGGGGCATCTTTTTCTCAATTTTTATCAATCTATGACTATCCCTTTTGTTCTTAATATGGTACAGTACCTTGTGCACATCTTTCCATATTTTCTCACTTACTTTCACATTGCTATCTCACTATATACCTAGGTTTATGAATATGATGATGTTACAAATTCATTATGTAGATTAACTTCAATTTATCATGAATGTTTATAATTTTACTTTATTTTCTTCATGTTTTATGTGTATTCATTAATCTAGATTGTGGACATTTGATCATGTCCTTGTTTACATCTCTAAGACTTATTGTGTGGTTCTATGTGTGTGATTTTTATTTGAGTATGTCCCCTATATGCATCCCCTTAGACTTATTACTTGTTTTTCATGATTTTGTGTGTGCCTTTTGTCTATGCATCATGGACATGACTCTTGTTTTCTATTATTTTCTTAATTTATGATGCATAGATATCATGCATCTTCTATTTTTCAAATATATAGAGGCATGATCCTGATGATATAGGACCCACATATAGGCATCCCATTGTGAGTTCCTTGACTTATATTAGCATCACTATTTATACATATCTTATTTTCTTATCATACTATCATTCCTTGACTCTTGTTTTCTATTATTTTCTTAGTTTATGATGCTGACAAATAGCATGCATCTTTCCTGAGTAGTTCCATATTATTATGAAGTACTCAGTTTTAATCATTTATGCAGTGTGTATTTAATTATTAACATCTATCAATACATGACATTGTATGATTGGTTCTACATGTATCATACATTACTATTTTTATCATATTATCAATATGATGCCATGATCTCCAATTTTATCATCATTACTCTAAATTTAAATATTTATATAATATCATTAGCGTTGTTGTTCCCAAAATCTGTCACTCATTTTTGGGGACAACATATGAACTATTTTGGTCTTGCAAGCCAAAATTCTCTCTTCCCTTCTCAAAAAATGTTCTAAGTACTCAAATCCTTCATTATTCAAGCTTTTTTAGCTAAGGGACTCGTAGGTTCAACAGGCAGGCTTTCTCAAAAAGAAGTTCAAACACTTAGGCATTTTCAAGGCTGGTTTAATGCCGAGGTTCAACCAAAAGACTCATTGGTGGGATTCAAACAAAATATTGAACCATTGAACCCCACCTCTAAAGGTTCATAGGTTTAACAGGTTCAAAGGTTCAACGACATCGGTAGACGTAAAAGAATTAAGCGCTTCGGCAAGTTCAAAGTTCAACAGCTTCAAAGGACTTAAAGAAAAGAAGAAAGATTTAACCCATTGAACCATTGAACCTTGAACCAAAATGGTTCAAAGGTTCAAGGTTCAATGAGTTCAATCAAAGTTTCAAGAATTGGTTCAATTAGTCGGTTCAATCGCAAGGTTCAAAGGAGTCTCCCAAAGCCCAAAGGACAAGTTCCCTTGCAGAGGGCAGGGAACAAAAGGAACAAAAGGATATCTTTTGGAAAGATTTTCTGTGGCAAGATTTCACAAGAGAAATCCTTTGGATGAAATGTCTGAAGGAATGTTGAAAGGCCCGATAGAAAGCAACAAAGGCAGAGGAAAGAAATCCTTCAGACATAATGTCTGAAGGATTTCCTTTAAACTTTTTTGTCCAAAGGATTTGAAAAGCAAAGCCGCCTGAAGGACCCCGAAGGACCCCAAAGGGCAGGTACCCTTGTGGGGGAATCTTGGCAACCACAAAATGGACCATTCTCAAGGCCCAAAGAGACACTTTCCCTTCGGGGAGTTTTAAAGACTTAGAAAAAAATAAAGGATTCGAAGAACAAAGAATGAACCAATGAACCGATTGAACCTTGAACCAAAAGAGTTCAAAGTTCAAAGGTTCAATGAGTTCAATAGAAAAGAAAAGGATCCAAAAACTTTGAAGGACCTAAGGATTCTAAGAGAGAGAATGAACCATTGAACTTTGAACCAAAATGGTTCAAAGTTCAAAGGTTCAAAGGTTCAAGGAATTTAAAAGATTCAGGGAAGCTTCAACCAAAGAGGAAAGAAAGTGAATGAACCAAGGAAGTGATTAAACCAAGGAGCTGATAGGACCACCCAAACTATTGAACCATTGAACCAATGAACTCTCATGGTTCAAAACTTCAAGGTTCATTGTGGTTCAAGTGACCAGTAACTAGTGACGTCCACGTGGATGTCGAATTCAAGGTAATGAAATGCCTATTTGTTTTCAAATATGGTACAGAACTTAAAGAACAAAACTCAGTGACCAGTTGAAGAAGAATCCAAAAGAGCCAATAGAAAGGGAAGAGATAGTCTGAGGGCTCAAATCATGAGGAAGAGACAAAATGTGTTAAGGAAAGAGGGAATGATGTAGAAAGACCAGAAATATCTATGTATGAGTTATTCTAGTAGGTGGAATAGTCCACCAAGTAGGCATCTGAGTGCACACAAAAATCAAGGAAGTGGCTTATTTTTCTCCATTGAGTAAAGGCAAAGTTGACAACTATGCAAATATCAAGAAGAGGACCAGGTGGCCTATACTTTGGAGGAGACATTTGAGATGAATTAACATGCCACAATTAAGGTTGATGCCCTGTTTCAGCATGGCCCCTTTGACTGAATTAAAAATGCATTCAAGGCATTGAATACAGCATGGGCCTTTCCATGAAACAAAGTGCCAAGTCTTTCTTGGTTGCTATATATTGTAATATCTTACTTTATGCAAAGGAGATCTTTTTGTTATCAGAAGCAAAACTCTATCCCAATTAAAAGGCATTATTGAGACTTTGAGCTCAGATTTTTAATCACATTTCTTTATTTGAATGAGAAAGCAGGTTACTTTTAGACTTTATGTTGTAATAGCTTGTGTCATTTATGAGATTGTTCTTATGTCTATTTCCTAAATGCATTCTTGTACATTTGATTGAATAAGTAAAACTAGTGGAAGTAATTAGGAAGGTGTCCTAAAGATAACTATGGAGAGACTTTGTGCTGCCACAATTGTCTTTAGTGTGTTTATTTTCAATTTTTGTGTAAAGGATCTTGGGACGACTTTGTGCCCCCATTGTCCTTCATATTTCACTCTTTGGCAGTTGAGGTGGAGACTTTGTGCTACACCTCATTCTGTTGGTTACTACGCCCTATTTCATTTACTTGTTACCTATCAAAAAGAACTCCTGCTACCTGCTGAACACCACATATGAAAGAAGAGAAGTGACTTCACTGTTTTCACTAGGATTTCTCCTTTGTCTATGAACATCATCTCTAAAAAAAGAGAGATGGATGGTGTAGTCCTACCCCTAAGTGTTATTTTATGCTTATATATATATATATATATATATATATATATATATATATAGTATATAGCACCTCATAGTTATATGGAACCTCCCCTTGATGAGAGTAGAGATTTGTCCCCCTTTGATGTGGTAAACCTGTACATTTGCCTGACCAATCTCCTTATGTTTTGGATGAAACAACCTATTTTGCCCATCAATTAGCTAGTGACAAAATATTCACCCAATAGCTTTTGGTGACTCTACTAGGGATCGACAAGCATTTCCAATACTTTTCTAGTCTATTCAAATTGAATCATTTCATATCATTGGGGAACAATGTGAAGTAGGAAAGAACACTGCCAGCTTCTCACCAATAGTTTTTGGTGACTCCGCTGGGGAACATTTTGTGTAGTTTGAAGCCTCAAGCTTCAAATTGAAGTAGTCCCTATCCTTATCCATTTTAGTTTTACACTCTGGCAGATCCATGATATACTCAAAGCCAGAGAGCTAAAGGTATTTTTGACCCTGTATTTGAGTTGGTACAGCAAAGTGTTTTTTATCCTTTCCCTTCACCATCTCATCTTTAGCAAACTAGGAGTTTTATTCTTACCAAAGTCAGGTCTCCATTACCAAGCAAAGCATCCATTTCTATTACTAGTAGAGCTTTGTCAATATATACCCCTCAAACATTTGTTATCCCTTCCTTTAGTAGTAAAATCATGGCAATTCAAGGCCCATGGGGTAACTCTTTTGGCCCACTCAATTTAACTCCACCTCTACATGAGCTATCACACAGTTCTAGGAATAATTTCCCCAAATTCTATGGTGATGGGAGAGTTCATCCTGATGAACATATTGTAGCCTTCAGCATAGCCTATCATGCCAAGGTGGAGACATTACAAGATGTTGTTGCAGACTGGTTCTACCATCTGCAAGCTCAATCAGTGACTGACTGGAACACTCTCAAAGACAAATTCAAAGCTAGGTTCAAGCCTGTAGAAGATGTTCATGCCCTGCTGGCCCAGCTCAAACAAATGAAGAAAGAACCTCATGAACCTATGAGGGACTTCAATGCCAAATTTGACAAGTTGAGGAATCAGATTCCTACCATTGCTTAGCCAACAGCTGAGAACCTTAAATGTTTTTTCATCAACTCTCAGCTGACTGAAGTGAGTTTTTTGCTAAGATGTGTTGGTCACATAGACCTTATTGTAGCTCAATATTTGGCCACTGAGGTGGAATATGATCTCATCTTGGCGTGAAGATAAGGAGAGATCCTAACAGAGGTAATCTTCTTCATCCTCTGAATATCCATCTGCAGGCACCACTAATCCAATGGTGTAGAAGCTATCAAATGAGTTTCTAGCTCTCAGGAAGAAAATGGTGCAAGGGATGTCTTCTACTCCTTCATACCAAGATATACCAAGGAGGACATTCCCTAACCAGTCATACCAAGGCAATGTTGCCAAGAATCAAGGGCAACCAAATCATCTTCCTCCCCCACAGGGGAAACTGGCTATTGAAGCACCTCTAACCAATTCAACAGTTGGATATCTCAAAATAGAAACTAATTTCTCCTTCTAGCCTGAGTTGAACCCAGAAGATGACACTAATCTCTTCACAAAGGGAGAAGAAGAATTAGCTGGTAACTCCAACATTAGTTTCCTAAATTACCAGGATGAACCTAGAAGTAAAGGTGAAGTGTTTGATGGATCATATGTTGTATTCACCCAGTCCCAGAACTAATCAACCCAGCAAGTTGATAAGGAAAAAATAGAGGAGCGAGCTCAGCCTACAATTTCAATTTCCAAATGAGGAACTTCTCTACCTTTCCAGCCAAAGGACCCAATGAGTAATAAAAAATTAAGTACTTCAAGTATGTCTTCACCTTTAACTTCAATTTTGTAGATCAATCCTCCCCCCTAAAAACCAAAAGGATGAATTGCATTTCCCTATTCCTAATTCATTTTAGACATTTGACATAGTCGACCATGTCAAGGAAACCAAAATTCAAATGTCTAAATTTGAATTCCTGCAATCCAACCCTGAGCAGTTGGATAAGTTGGTTCAATGTGTAAAGAATAAAATCATCCCTGTAGGACCAACTACTCCAAAGGTGACTCCCACATCCACCCAAAATAACCTTGTCATTACTCCTCCTGCTACTTCCAGGAGGACAAAACCTTTTTATGTCTCCCTATTGATAAATGGACACCAGCTAATCAATTGCATCATAGACTCAAGTGCATTTGACAACGTCATGCCTGCCAAAGTGGTAGAATCTCTTGGTCTCACATTGACTAAGACATGTTAGAGATGTTTCTCCATGGAAAACAAATAAGTTCCACTTTTGGTACAATTCAAAGATGCCCAGTTTGCATTTACAGCCTTTTCAAAAAAAAGAATTAAGATGACAGTCCTAGTGGCTGACATCCCAACCTCTTACAACATTCTTCTTGGGCAAAATTTTTGTAAGGACGTTGGTGGAGAATTGATCATGGACCTGTCTGAGGTGAGGATCCCTGTCAAAGGCATCATGTAGAGGTTACTTCCTAAGAAGGAGGCAAAATATGTTTTCACCCAAATGTCGGCCCCTAAAGCTCAAATTCTATTTGAGTCTTCATGTAGGGGTAATTATTTTTTGTCTATTGAAGACGTTCCTATTACATCAAATGAAATTCCTATAGGTGACGATCCAAAAATTGATTCAAATAAGACATCAGAAGAATTGGCAGGGCGTAGTATAGATGAAAAAGGACCTTCCCTCTCTAATGAAGAAAAATCTGATAGAAGATCAGTTTCTGATGATGTTTGGATCCTGGAATTTGATGGCAGTAATTCTTCTACCAGTGTTGGAGCTAAGATTGTGATAATATCCCCTCAAGGAGATTTTTTTCCTTCTTCATACAAGTTGTAGTTTAGTAACACCAATAACACTACTAAGTATGAATCTCTATTACTCAAGTTGAAGGCTGCTCAAGACAGAGGTGTCAAACTCCATGCCAAAGGAGGTGTTGAGTTGATGGTTTGTCAGGTGAAGAACCTACACCAAACCAAGAATAAAAGATTGCAAAATTATCATAATCTAGTATGGGATCAAATTGAAAGTTTTGAAGCTTTCAATATTTTTGCAGTGCCCAGAGAGCTTCATAATCATGCAAATTCATTGGTTGTCCCTGCAACCTTCATGGTTCCTCACCTTGATTTCAAAGATAATAGGTACACTATCAAACTGGTCTCTCAACCAAGTGTGCCTAATAAAGCTAATCATTGGTAGGTGTTTGGTGCTTATAATCAAATCATGTGCTTCACTAGACCAGAAGAGCAACAAGCTATGGTAGTGGACCATACTGCTACACGCCAAAGTTAGGAAAAGAAACTCTTTGCCAAGAGAGCAAGGATTTATGGTTTTCAGATTAGAGACCACATCTTGCCATGGGGAAAGAAGAGAGAACCAAAAGGAATACATAAAAAATGTGACCCTAGTGGAGAGTTCCATTCACCCATCACTAATTTTGGGGAGAAAATGGTTTCTTGCTAGTTTATTAGGATGGAACGCCATTTTCTCTGCCTCATAATGGGTAGCATCTGAAGCACTTCAATTCTTGAAGTATCAGATAAGATCATTTATACATATGTATTATATTTGTATAGTCTTTAGTTCTATTTTGTTTTGTTCATTTTCATTTCTTTTTAGCCCCTTTATTTTTGGGTAGCATGACTCCATATCCTAATGGCATACTTGAAGGCACTAGAGATTTTATATTCTACTCCCTTTGATTATTTTTACAATCAATGTAAGTTCCCTAACTGGAGCTAGCTGTTGTTCCCAAAATCTGTCACTCATTTTTGGGGACAACATATGAAATATTTTGGTCCTGTAGGCCAGAATTCTCTCTTCCCTTCTCAAAAAATGTTCTGAGTATTCAAATTCTTCATTATTTAAGCTTTTTTAGCTAAGGGACTCGTAGATTCAATAGGCAAGATTTCTCAAAAATAAGTTCCAACACTTAGGCATTTTTAAGGCTGGTTCAACGCTGAGGTTCAACCAAAAGACTCGTTAGAAAGCTTTAAACAAAAAATTGAACCATTGAACCCCACCTCCAAAGTTTCACAGGTTCAACAGGTTCAAAGGTTCAATGACATCGATAGACTTAAAATTATTAAGTGCTTCGGCAAGTTCAAAGTTCAACAGCTTTAAAAGACTTAAAGAAAAGAAGAAAGATTTAACCCATTAAACTATTGAACCTTGAACCAAAATAATTCAAAGGTTCAAGGTTCAACGAGTTCAATCAAAGTTTGAAGAATTGGTTCAATCGGTCGGTTCAATCATAAGGTTCAAAGGCATCTCCCAAAGCCCAAAGGATAAGTGCCCTCATGGAGGGAAGGTAACAAAAGGAATGAAAGGATATCTTTCAAAAAGATTTTCCACAGCAAGATTTCACAAGAGAAATCCTTCAGACAAAATGTCTGAAGGAATTCCTTCAAACATTTTATCTAAAGGAATGTTGAAAGGCCCAACGAAAAGTGGCAAAGGCAGAGGAAATAAATCCTTCAGACAAAATGTCTAAAGGATTTGAAGAACAAAGCCACCCGAAGGACCCTGAAGGGCAGGTGCCCTTGCGGGAGACTCTTGGCAACCACAAAATGGACCATTCTCAAGGCCTGAAGGGACACTTTCCCTTTGGGGAGTTCAAAAGACTTAGAAAAAAAAAAGATTCAAAGAACAAATAATGAACCGATTGAACCTTGAACCAAAAGAGTTCAAAGTTCAAAGGTTCAACGAGTTCAACAAAAAAGAAAAGGATCTAGAAACTTTGAAAGACCCAAGGATTTTGAGAAAGAGAATGAACCATTGAAATTTGAACCAAAATGGTTCAAAGTTCAAAGGTTCAAAGGTTCAAGTAATTTCAAAGGTTGAGGGAAGCTTCAACCAAAGAGGAAAGAAAGTGAATGAACCAAGGAAGTGATTGAACCAAGGAGCCGATAGGACCGCTCGAACAGTTGAACCATTAAACCAATAAACTGTCATTATTCAAAGGTTCAAGGTTCAATGTGGTTCAAGTGACTAGTAACCAGTGACATCCCCATGGACGTCAAATTTAAGGTAATGAAATGCCCATTTTTTTCATTAAAGAACAAAACTCAGTGACCAACTGAAGAAGAAGCTGGAAGAGCCAGCAGAAAGGGAAGAGATAACTCGAGGGCTCAAATCATGAGGAAGAGATAAAATGTGTTAAGGAAAGAGGGAATGATGTAGAAAGACTAAAAATATATGTTCAGGAGTTCTTCTAATAGGTGGAATAGTCCACCAAGTAGGCATCTGAGTGCACAAATAAATCAAGGACACGGCTTATTTTTCTCCATCGAGTAAAGGTGAAGTGGATAGTTGCACAAATATCAAGAAGAGGACCAGGTGGCCTCTACTTTGGAGGAGACATTTGAAATGAATTGACACACCACAGTTAAGGTTGATGCCCTGTTTTAGCATGGCCCCTTTGACTGAATTGAAAATGCATTCAAGGCATTGAATACAGCATGGGCCTTTCCATGAAACAAAGTGCCAAGTCTTTTGTGGCTGCTATATATTATAATCTCTTATTTTATGTAAAGATCTTTTTCTTATCAGAAGCAAAACTCTATCCAAATTGAAAGGCATTACTGAGACTTTGAGCTCAGATTGTTAGTCATATTTCTTTATTTGAATGAGAAAGTAGGTTACTTTTAGACTTTGTGTTGTAATAGCTTGTGTTATTTAGGAGATTTTTCTTGTGTTTGTTTCCTAAATGTGTTCTTGTCCATTTGATTAAATAAGTATAACTAGTGGAAGTAATCAAGAAGGTGTCCTGAAGCCAACTGTGGAGAGACTTTGTGCTGCCATAATTGTCTTTAGTGTGTTTATTTTCTATTTTTGTGTAAAGGATCTTGGGATGACTTTGTGCCCCCATTGTCCTTCACATTTCACTCTTTGGCAGTTGAGGTGAAGAATTTGTGCTACACCTCATTCTATTGGTCACTATGCCCTGTTTCATTTACTTGTTACCTATCAGAAAGAACTCTTACTGTCTGTTGAACACCACTTCTGAAAGAAGAGAAGTGCCTTCAGTGTTTTCACCAGGATTTCTCCTTTATCTATGAACATCATCTCTAAAAAAGAGAGATGGATGGTGTAGTCCTACCCCTAAGTGTTATTTTCTACTTATATATATAATATATAGCACCTCATAGTTATAGGGAACCTCCCCTTGATGAGAGGAGATATTTGTCCCCCTTTGATGTGGTAAACCTACACATTTGGTTGACCAATCTCTTTATGTTATAGTTGAAACAACCTTTTTTTTCCATCAATTAGCTAGTGACAAAATATTCACCCAACAAGCGTAACTTTATTTTTTTGAGATAATTTATTACACACTCTTCACAACTCACCTCAAAATACAAGGCATACACAGTGGCTTCTTTAAGAGACTACACTAAAACATTCCACTACACACACATAAAACAACAATATTTTCTCAACTGATCCTAATGCATACTCAGTTATTACCTAAAAATCATATTTAAATAAAAACACAACATTTAGAGAATAACTCAAGTCATATCTATCCACAATAGTGCACTTTTGTTTTAAGAGTCAAAAACAACATTTTCCAAATTTCTCAAAATTACACTCATTCTATAAAATAATTTTCAATTTTTTTCAAAAATAGTTTTCAAATTCTATAGAGAGATTATTTCATATTTTTCTTAGATTTAGGGCATGTGTGTGACACATTATCACTTTCTTGCTCATCTCTTATACTACTTTTCACAAAAGGAATGAAAATTCATGTCATTCTTTATGTTATATACACTAGACTCAAATCATATTATTTTTTCCCCAGTTTTGCACTAGAAATGAATCTTATTCCATTTACCTTTGTTAATTTAGATTTTAGCATCATATTTACACCAAAATTATCTATTAGAATTCATATAGGGATTCCAAGCTATCATACTACCCTTAGTTGTGTAATGATGGAGTCAAGTGTAGCTTGAATTTTTAACTATCTCCTACTAATGAGTATTAGGGAATGCATAATCCAATATAAGTGTTTCAATAAAAATAAATCTCCAAGTGTTCCACCCTCTCTAGTCACTAGTTTTGCACTAGAAAACACAATAGTTTGCGTACATTAAAATGGTGTATTCATTCCTTATTATACAATATATAACTTTATTTTATTTACTTTCATATTTTCATCCTATGTAAGGATTGATTTATATATGTTTTATTGTAGTTTTTTATGAAGCACAACTCAGGTTGTGGTCTACATCCAAGCCTACTCAACACAGGTAAGCTTAGGTATAAATCTCTTTATTTTACTCTATTAATTTCACTTTATTGCATTACTAGAATAAAAGATGAGAAAATTTAGTCATTAAAATTAACATTTAATGCTATAAAAATGCACTTGTGGCCACTCCTTATATACACTTAGCTTATCTTCAATTCCATGATTATAAACCACTTTTCCTCTACTTCTATGTAAATGATCCTTATCCTTAGGGAACTCTAATACTAAATATTCCTATTCCTCTAATCAAGAATCTTAGATACTATTAGGCTGATTCACACCTCTTGAAATAAGGCCTCTCCTTTAAAATAATCCCGTCAGTTGATAGTGTTGAAGCCATTAGTTTTATCCTCCCACCAAACAATGACTAATTGATCAAATTAAAATTCACCTAATAAGTCATCTTGCATGTTTTTCAAGTCCCATTTTGGGAAATCCCAAAAATAATACTATATAATCATTTTATGTATTCATTTATTCACTAGTTGGAAAGAGGATTCTATAGTGCAAACACCAAAATTATTCTAACTTCACAATGTGATGAAAACACCTATCCTTCCTAATTTTTAGTCTATACAACTCAATTAGATATAATCTAATTTTAAATATATATCTAATGTCACAATTCATTGTTGAATCACATAATTACACTAGGATTGCACTAAATTTAGTATTTCACACATACCATCATAGCATAGGATAACTACATAGATTTTGGTCCCTTTTTAGAATGTTAGTATGTAGGTATTTCTCAACTTAATGGGTGTTTAGGTTGTATACATCCAATTCCTAACACCATTTGTGTTGAAATTGTCAATCTTACTCAAATTGCACTCAAATGCACATTTTAGGTCAGAATTCATAAAACATTTTAAATGGTTTAAACTTGTCATTTACAAGTGCCAATTTAGGTCAAAGTATCCCTAAATGGGGCAATGCAATTTATGGGCTAGCTAACTTTGATCAATTCATTTCGAGTCAAAATGATGATTCTATCTTTTGTGCTCTAGATCACTCTTTTTTTTTAATTCATTGGTACATGCCACATACCTTTGTTATTTTGTGTTGGAAACATCCTAAATGGGAATATGGTTCTAGTGCATCTAATTTCACCTTATAATTCTTTTCGAATCAAATTACAACTCAGTAATATGACTTTCTGACCATTGTGATTAATTAAGGACCAATTTTCAAATAATTGCACAAATATTGGTTAACCTTGTTTAAGGCTAACTAATCTGAATCAAGAGCTTAAGTGGATTTTCCATGAGAGTTATTGAATATTTATTTTTGAAAATTTATTCCTATTAATTGCATCATGAGGTGACCTCATTTCTTGAGAAGACATCCCTAGGCCATAAATGCCACAAATATCAATATTATAGGTCACCCATGCCTAATTAATGCCTCCCATGCCTATTTAATGCCCCTTCTTCCAAGGTCATGATGAAGATAATTATATATTTAATTCCAAATATTAGGATTATCCTCAACCACACATCTTCATCTCAAGATGTATGGTTTAGGTTGATCCTGACCAATCTCAAAAATCTATAAATAGAGAGGGCATGGACATCATTTCTAAGCTATTTTGGTGCAAGGTTATTATGCTCAAATACCTTCAAAGATTAAACATTGAAAAGTTATAATGCTAAATTGTTTCTACAAAGCTTCATTGATAGGCTAGTTTAGTGATTCCACATAAAGAGCTTAGGTTTTATGGAGTGTTCTTGAGGCATTGGAGGAGCTTACCACCACTGTTGACAAAGACAAGGATGCTTGATCAAGGGAGAACATGTTTTTGAGCCACATGATAATGGTGAATCCATTTGGGAAGTTAATATGGTGTTACTTTATTTCATTTGTTTCTTTATATATTTTGTAATTCCCATAGGAATAGATAGGCTTGGTTAGTTAGTTCTTTATGCATGTTTCATTATTTATGGACTAATGCTTGACTAACTTACTTTATAATCCTCTCTACATCTTGGCATGCCCAGTGGGACAATATGCATCTCACACCTAAAGGATATCCTTTTTCAACCTTAAAAACTTATTTGAGCTTTTGAAACTCTTGCAAATTGGTTTACTAACTATATTTTGTTGTTTTTTGTTGCCACAGGTTTACACAGTAACCGACATCGGTAGGAAATACCGACATTGATTACTTAGTTCAACCAATGTCAGTTAGCAAAAATGACATCAGTTATATCTTGGTTGGACATTGCCAATGTCAGTGGTATATAACCGATGTTAGTCACTATGTTTTCTTAAAAACACAAAATTTGAGAGATATTTTAAAATGCTTGGTTTGGGGTCATATAGACTCCATTTTGGATTATTTTTTTTAAACCATGTGTTTTCTCCTAAATTTTCAAAATTTGGCATTAATTTAGCTTCAAGTTTCATATTTTTTAACGAAATTTGAAAAATATATTTAAAATGTTTATAATCTAACTTATTTGCTTTTGGGGTGATGCCTTAAGGGTAGACAGGTAACCATCGGATTTCAAATTTGATAAATCATGTTTTAGACCACCTTTTGAATGATTTTAAAATGAATTAGGAATATTATTTTTGTGCTTATAATAACATTTAAGGCTCTTAAATAAGTGTTTTTATCATTAATTTTTAAATTTACAACTAAGACCAAGGGGTCAAATAAACACCACCAAATCTTTCATTTGGGCTTAAAATTGAACACACTCATCATTTTTGTCTTCAATAGTTGTTTGATCTAATTTTTATTTGGCAATAAGAGGGTTGTTATGCATATGATCTTCCATTTTTCCCCTTTAGGGAACCCTTGGATTCAAAAATGCCATTCCTATTACAAGTAGCCTAGTCCAAGGCTTAGAAAGAAAGTCATCTAAAGCACTCCCCAAAAACTCATCAAAGTTTGGGTGATCTTGAAAATGACCCTAAAGTCTTTCTACTTTCATGATTTATATTTTTTTATGCATTTTGGCTTGTGATGGGGATGTCATCACCTCCCACAAGTTCTTTAGGGAAGCTTTGACCTGGGGTTTCATCTCCTAGCATTGATTTCATTTGGCTCCTTTGGAGTTGCACATGGGACATATATGTATTTGGACATCGCACTACATTGAGCAAATAATAAGATGTAGTGGTTGTAAAAAGGACTATAACTTTTTACAACTACCTAATGGTGTGGTCACCTAATTTTTTTGCTTGTCTTTTGCATCATTTGATGTGAAAGTCAGTATGCAATTGATTCCCCCAGAATGATTAAAACATTGATAGTTTAGTTAACCCAGCATTTTCATACCCTTATTAGGATTTGGACGATTATACTTAGTGCATTTTGGTCATTATTTGCTTGGTATGCTTTGAGGCTAAAACTTGTTTGTTTGTCCATAATCCATGTCAAAATCATGTATTTAAGTTAAGAAGGGTAGCGTTATGCTGCCCAAATCATGTCAAATCTTTTTTGCCTTCAAGTTTTTGAAACATAACCAATGACCACATTATTAGAGTATGCTTATGCCATTAGGCTACACAATTTGTTTCAAAACTTGTTTACCATTGTATCAAAAACCATTTGTTTCAAACCATTTTGTGTATATCATTTAGACCTTTGTCTTGTGTTGTCATGTTGTCCGATCTTGTCTATCTTGTTTGGTCGAATCTTAGTCTTCAACATTGCATTTTCAATTAGCCTTGTCAAGTTTGGATCCAAACATTGATTGATTTATGTTTAGGCCTCAATTCATGGGGTTGGTACATAGATATTTTTCTTTTGGGTTTCATAGCTTTAGTTAAATGATTACCCAATTTTGAACACTATTGATTGTCTATTTGTTCAAGTGCCTACCCTCATCATTTTTTGTGACTTTGTTTGGGAAAACACAAATTTTGTTCAAAAACCTTTGATGTTAGATATTTGACATTAGGTTGTTTGCCAAATCTTAGCACAAACTATTTTTGAGATGCAGTTCCACCCCTTCGACCAAGTTTGAACCATTTATCCTTTGGATCATTTTTCAAGGTTTGCAGAACTTTAAGTCTTTTTGTTTTTGGATCTTTCTTCATTAAATGAAAATATGTCTAGCTACACTTATGGTGCAGTCATGGTTAAACCAGCTTATGATAGAATGGCCACATAAAATGACTTTTATGACTTTAGTCAAGACCCCTATGGTGACAATATGGTTTGTAAGACAGATTTCTATCTACCTCACAAAAATCAGTCATGGGAACATAATCAAGATCCAACTTATGATCCAACTCATGGTCAGAATGATTGGGTTTATCAAGAAGACTTGGATTATTTGGCTTGTGTAAGTAATCAAACTCCATAATGTACCAAGATTACCATTTTAGGACCTCCTCCTTTGGTTTGTACGAGCAACCAAACTAAGAAGCATTCATTCATTACCATTTTAGGACCTCCTCCTTTAGTTTACATGAGGAACCAAACTAAGAAGCATCTGGTCATTACCATTTAAAGACCTCCTCCTTTGGTTCACATGAGAAACCAAAATAAGAAGCATTCAATCATTACCATTTTAAGACCTCCTCCTTTGGTTGAGCAACCAAACTAAGAAGTGTCTAGTTATTACCATTCTTGGCCCATCACTAGTTTTTGATGAACCTATTATTAAAGAACCTCCATTTAATGAACCAATTATTTTTGATCCCTTATTCAATAGTCTAATCTTTTGAGAGTCCATTATTGAACCACAAACCAAAGTTCTTTCTAAACCAAATGTTCCCCCTTTAGAAATTTTGTGTCAATCTTTGAGCCTAAACAAGAACCATTACCTCTTCCAAATCCATCTTATGAAGATCAAAATGTGTTCAAAGTTGATCCTTTGCAACCAATTGTGAACCAAAACCAACATGTTATTATTGAAACACCTATTTCTGACAAGATTAACTATGATAAGTTACCTATTCATATGTTACCTATTTTTAAAGAACCTCATCTCCTTGACAAGCCAATCTTGATAGAGTTGTATCTTGATCTTTTCCCACTCATTGATGAGTCTCACTTTGATAGCATGATTTTGTCGAGATGTCCCTTGAGCTCCCTCTTTTTGAGGGGATTCACTTAGACAAGTTAGTCAATGTTGAACCCTTCTGAAATGAATCAATTTTTATTGATCCCATTATGCCATCATAGGCCATTACTTGTCAAAAATTTAGCATTTAACATAACATTATCAAAATAACCATATCAGATGAAGAATCAATATTAGAGTTATGTTCCATTTTTGAACTAACATTGGATTTAGCATTAGAAATAGACTCAACATCAGTTGAAATATTGGATTCAGAGTCCATTACTTCATAATCAGAGTCAAAAATAGATTATTGTATTGGTTATTACAACATTGGTTACAATTTCCTTGAAGATCAATTTGAATATATTTGTGATCCTTCTACGATTTTTGAGAATGATTACTTTAGCTTGACACAAGTTCCCCTAGCATCTTCTATGAAGGTTATGCTACCCTTCACCATCCCATTATTACCACCCAACATAGCCATTATATTGACATTCCACCTCTTATAAGTGTTAATTAGGAATGACAAAATAACACTTTATTGAATTGCATCCATGGTGACATAGCAGTTGAAGAAGAGCAAGGAGGCCAAGACCACATTCATATAGTAAAAGAACACTCTCCTAGTGAAACATTTTTAGAGGTGCTAGGAAATAACCAAATATCAAACTCAACATCTTTTAGTGACACCTTTTCGAAGGCACTAAAAGATAATCAAAGTCAAATGTTAACATCTCTTTATGAAACCTTCTTAGAGGTGTTATGGGATGATCAGAACAAATTCATTGGTAAAAACCTCATCAAGGTGCCAATAGTTGAGCACAAAAGTTCTTCATTATTTATTGTAGATAATATCAAATATCAAATAAAAATAGCTTCCAATCTATAACATAATCAGATGGTAGCTACTCTCAAGATCAAGTAATAGAACAATCTGATGGTCCTATCGAGAGTATCTTCAGAGGTCTTTAGCCCTGCCACAACTAAAATTATGTCAAATCTAGCATCAGCAACATTATGTGTGACTAAAAGTCCTGATCTCCATTTCTTTCCCCCTAATTATACATTTTATTATCACCCACCTATTTATTACCCACTTATCTCATTTATCCTACCATTATTTACCATCACTAGTAACACTTTCTTTTATCGAGGTTATAAGGATATCTTGTCTCAATGTATGAAGTAAGTAAAACCAATAATATATGAAGATCATGAACACATTATTGAGATTGAGATCAACAAAAAATTATTAATAGAGCAGTTTTTCCAAAAGGGTATTGGATAGAAACTTATATAGCTGATCATTTTTTGTTGTCTCACATATTGACTAGGACATTCATCTCCCTATCAATAAGAGCAACAAAACCATTTTTCATCTACCATTCACCCATTTTCCATTCCCATGCCTCATATCTTAGGGACAACCCTATATCCCATTTTAGGCATTATTATACCATTGAGATCCATGAACAATGATTTTTGAACTACATTGACCTGAGGTCCTTCGGGACTATGTAGGCAGTGCTCAATTTTTATTGAGGTCAGCTCGGTCACCCCTTTCCCATGCTTTCACCATTTTGTGAGCAACCTGATCTAGTCATTGCTTGCGGGAAACTTTGTCACCACTATATCCAATTTTCTTTTGATCATTTCATTATACCATTTCCATTCCTATCTAGACCAAAGCCTATTTTTAGTCATCCTACCCAATCTTGTTTTGATCTTGGTTCTTTTGATTCTTCCTGCACCTTTTATGGGGGGATTCTGATAAAGTTTTAATAATCAATCAAATCCATGTTTAGAATGACAATATATGAAAATACTGTGATAGTTGATCTGGATATCTTTCATCATATATCCAGGCTTGTTTATGTGAGGTTGATTATAACTGCCTATGGGCAAATTAGTGTCTCATCAATCTTTCTACTAATTATAACCGCCTATGGGCAAATTAGTATCATTAACCTATGTTGTTGTATCTTAGTTATAACTACCTATGGGCAAACTAGGGGCAACACTTATTTATCATGCATTGCTACATCACCTTGCTATTACTATTTTCATTTGATTGGCCATTTGCCAGATTTGAGAACTTATTAAGAACTAGTTAGTTTTTCCCTACCTTTTGTGTGGATATAATTACTATAACTTGAGGTTAATTTAGGACTATGTAAGTCATGCTCAATTCATGTTGAGGTCACCTCAATCCCCCTTACCTCACTCTCATTGATTTGTGAGCATGGGTCATTGCATCCAGCTTAGTTGTCTTATTGGAACCTCTACTCTCAAGATGTTCATATCCTTAACTAGATGGTCCCACCTTGTGCATATTTTATCCCAAAAAAAACAAAAACATTATAAATATTTTGAAAATACCAAAAACATCAGAATATGATCCACAAAAGAACAAAAACATTGTCTCATGTTTCTGTACATTTGTACATTCTCGTTCCACCATCCCATGCTCTCACCATTTTTTGAGCAACTACTAAGTTTAAATGCTCTTGCCATTTTACAAGCATAGAAACACCACTTCATTTCATCTTGTCCCATGCACTTGCCATTTTTCAAGGTCATTATTTCTCATCTCATCAACTTCTTGTTTACCATACCATTCTTTTTTATTTGTCATATCTTCCATTTCTTCTATAAATCATGTTGGTTTGATCATCATTTTTTTTTTATCCCATTTCCTGGGAGAACTACATTTAGCCTAAAGTTCATGTTGGAACATGCATCTTTGGAACTATGTAGGCAGCATCCACTTGTCTTATACATCTGGAGTTAGCTCGACCAACCCCTTCCTTTTCTTCTCTTCCCCCATTTCTTATGTCATTGTTCCTCTTAAATTAGATAACAATTATCATTGTTCTTTGTTATGATGTGGTGGAAAGTAACGCCTCTACCACACATTGTTGAACATTTATTTTAAAACCTCACTAGCTTGTTTTTTTGTTTGTGTGTTTATTTGAGTTTTCTTGGTGTTTTGTTGTGAAAAGCACCTCTCCTTTTATTTCTTCTTATTTTCTCTTTTTATTACTTCTTGTCTCTTCTTGGTCTTGTGTTTTTTTGTTTATTTTTGCTTATCTCTTTTGTGTTTTAGAATATCCTGATGATTCACATAGATATCGATTGTTTATATCTTGATCCTATGTTATTATGTTGTTCTTGGACCATTTTTTTTATTTGATTGTTATTGGTGTCTTGTTTTTCTATTTGATTTTACTTTTCTCTATTTTGTTCAAGAATGCCTTGATGGTCCACATGAATCTTGATTATTCATATCTTGGTCTCATGTCATTAAGATGTTCATGCCTTTTGTTTTTTTAAACATTTTTGTTCCTACTTAAGATCATATCTTGATTTCAAGTTAGGTTCATTTATGTTTATCTTTTTATTTGTCTCTTGCTTTTTTGTTTAAATGTAAATCGTTGTAACTATGGTTTTGGTCATTGTTTTACCATTATCCTTAGTTATAGGTATTCACATTTGAACAACTCAGTGCAATTGTAATCTTATGTCATTCTAAGTTATTCATAATTATGATGCCTAATTTTTTTTTTCTATAGTAAGCACTTTGTGCTCAGGTCTCAATGTATTAATGTCAACATCAGCTCTGATGAACGATTCTCAAGAACACTTTGAAAAACCTAGGCTCATGACATGGAATTAGGCTTCTAGATAGCATGCATTTTGGCTTCTTTGTTTGTGCTTAGACATGCATCTCTTTTCATACATTTTAAGTCTAATCAATTCTTATTCATTTTTCATCATTCCTCATTCCATTCTATCCCAAACTTGGGTGAACTACATTGGCCTGAATTTCATGATGGAACATGAGTCCATGGAACTATGTAGGTTGTGCTCAATTTCTATTGAGGTCAGCTCAGCTATCTCCATTCTTATTTTCATCTCTCTCATCACTTTGTGCATTCTCATATGCTTGGTTTTATATGGCTTTCTAAGCCATTACACCATCACATGTATGTTTTCACCCACTCACTTTAACATATCTTTTGGGTGAGCTATTTTGCTTGCCATTTGCCCATGCTAGGGCACAACATCTAAACAACATCTAAATTAAATCAGATCTACAGGGGCAAATCATTCTTTATTCTTTCTGACTGATCAATATTTGCCCTACTGAGGCACAACTATTTTATCATGATCACATCTGCTCTACTAGAGCACTTCTTATTATCTTCTCTTTAGAGACCCTGTTTTAGTGGTGCTTCCCTTCCTAAAGCAGAAAATTCTCCATTTTCCTCTAATTCAAAGCTCTCCACATTAAATCCCATGATGAAAATTTTTTAGTGTGCAACTTGTCTTGGGATTGATCAATGTCATAAGCACGTAGCTTGTACTCTTAAATTGGGTATGTTTGCAGTGTGTCCCTTACATTTATGGATTGTATCTTTCCCATTCCCCCCATCTCTAGGGCCTATTATACCTCTAATTATATTTTGATTATTGATGGTAATCACATGTGTAATCATTAGCTCATCTGGATGTGATCTATTCCATGGGTTAATGTCTCACTTTCTCTCTCTTTTTGAGAGTCCATCCTTCTCTTTCATCCTAGTATGTCCTCTCAAGGGGGAATCATGGGTATGTTCCAATTTCTTCTTGAAAACTCCTTTCTTTGAAAATATGTTGCTTTACTTGAATGTCTCACTATACCTTTTGAAATAGGGGGAAAATGTAGACATCCAATTCTTAACACCATTTGTGTTGAAATTCTCAATCTTACTTGAATTGCACTCAGATACACATTTAAGGTCAAAATATAGAAAATGCACTAAATAGTTCAAACTTGTCATTTATAAGTGCCAATTTAGGTCAAAGTATCCCTAAATGGGTCAATGCAATTTATGGGCCAGCTAACTTTGATCAATTCATTTCGAGTCAAAATGACAATTTTGCCTTTTGTGCTCTAGATCACTCTTTTCTTCTAATTCATTGGTACACACCATGTACCTTTGTTATTTTTTCTTGTCAACATCCTAAATGGGAATATGATTCCAATGCATCTAATTTCACCTTCTAATTATTCTCGAGTCAAATTACAACTTAGTAATAAGACTTTCTGACCATTTTGATTAATTAAGGACCAATTTTCAAATCATTACACAAATGTTGATTAACCTTATTAAAGGCTAATTAATCTAAATAAAGAGCTTAAATGGATTTTCCATGAGAGTTATTGAATATTTATTTTTGAAAATTGATTTCTATTAACTACATCATCAGGTGACCTCATTTCTTGGGAAGACATCCCTAGGCCATAAATGCCACAAATATCAGGATTATGGGTCACATATGCCTAGTTAATACCTCCCATGCCTCTTCAATGCCCCTTCTTCCAAGATCATGATGAAGATAATTATATATTTAATTCTAAATATTAGGATTATCTTCAACAACACATCTTCATCTTAAGATGGATGGTTTAGGTTGATCCTGACCAATCTCAAAAATTTATAAATAAAGAGGCCATGGACATCATTTCTAAGCTATTTTGGTGAAAGGTTATTATGCTCAAATATCTTCAAAGCTTGAACATTACAAATTTATAATGCTAAATTGTTTTTACAAAGCTTCATTGATAGGCTAGTTTGGTGATTCCACATCAAATGCCTAGGTTTTATGGAGTGTCCTTAAGGCATTGGAGGAGCTTACCACCATTGTTGATAAAGACAAGGATGGTTGATCAAGGGAGAACATGTTTTTGAGCCAAATAGGCATGGTGAATCCATTTGGGAAGGTAATATGGTGTTGCTTTCTTTCATTTGTTTCTTGTTATCCTTTTTAATTCCTATAGAAATAGATAGGCTTGGTTAGTTAGTTCTTTATGCATGTTTCATTGTTTATGGATTAATGCTTGACTATCTTACTTTGTAATCCTATCTAAAGAGGTTAAGTACAACATCAAACCCTTAAATGACCTTTTTGGATGGGTATTTTAATGCTAAAATAACCCTTGTCTAATTTTGGTAAAGCCCTAGGAACAAAATTTACAATTAACTAGACTCATCCCTTAAGACAAACTCCTCATCTCTAAGAGTGAAAATTAAGAAAACTTCCATTGCACATTAAAACAGAACCATGAGGGCTAGATATGAACCATCAAATCCCATGCTTACAAGGTCAAGTCCTCTAAGCAACCCAAGGAGGATTCTCTCTCACTTGCCATGGGCGAGACACAACAATAAGTTTTCTTTTGTAGCCAAATCTCTCTTAAAGAGCCAAAAGCTTGTCCATGGGGGGAATATATTATGGTTTGTTATCCCAATCGATGAACCATATTTGTGGACAAATTTGGATGAATGTTATAATGATAAAATATCCCTTGTTTGGTCTATATCAAGCCCTGAGAGTGAAATTTACAGTTAATCAGACACATCCCTTAAGAGAATATCTTCATCACTATGTGTGAAAACTAAGCAAACTTTTGTCATGCATTATATAATAATCATGAGCTATAGAGACAAACCATTAGCTTCCAAACTTTCATGGATGATTCTTCTAAGAAACTCTAGGAGTATTCTCTCTAACTTGACATGGGTGAGACATGACAATGAGTTTTCTCTCACAGTGAAATCTCTCTTAAACGGCCAAAAACTTGTTAGTGGGGGTATATCTTTTGGATTGCTAGCCCACTTGATGAACCATATTTGTAGACACATCCAGATGGATATTTTAAGGCTAAAATTAGTGTTTATGTATTTTTATAAGAAACATACTTAGAGAAGAGTCTAAAACCTACTACTTGTGTTAGATAACCTCAAAAGGAATACAATAATTTTGTCTATTATATTTTTTGAATTAGATGAGTAATGACTAGATCACATAGTGGATTGTATTATTTTTCACTTATCTTTGTTTCAAGAATATAATATTATCTACTCATGGCACCAACCATGTGAATGTGGAGGCTCATCTTGTGCCACTAACCTACATTAAAATTGTCAATAAAAATTTTAAACAAAAA
The DNA here is from genome assembly GCA_037957365.1 of Torreya grandis. NCBI lineage: Eukaryota > Viridiplantae > Streptophyta > Pinopsida > Cupressales > Taxaceae > Torreya > Torreya grandis. The sequence continues at coordinate 1,293,253 of JARHVA010005056.1, forward strand.
TAAACAATTAATGATAAAATAGTTCAAAATTAAAATATAGTAAATCAAATACATTAAATATATTAATTCAAAATATAAGATGAATTGTTCTTACAAACCTTACAAGTCAATCTAGCTTACCTTTAGGATCAACTCTATTTTAAAGTGTTTCAAGAATCACTTTATGCTCATATTCATGAATTTTACAAAAAAAATTGTTGTTAATCTCTCCACGGTATTTGATCATTTGAATAATTTTAGTTTGTGTGTTTCAAAGTCCTCAAATATAATTTGTCTTTTTATGGTAGTACCTATGAAGCTAAGTTCATATAACCACTACAAATCTAATGGGATAAACTAGGTCCTCTCCATCCATGGCATTCATGGTTAATTTATTTTTGCATCTACACAATGACACAAGTAGAAGTTTGTTCCCTCATCATTATCCTTAGGTGTAATGACTGCAAAAACATGCCCTACATTTAAAGTATAATCAATTTGCAATCACATATAATAAATAATAAAGATATCACTAATAGAACTAAGGCTACATTTAAATTAGAAATAAACTATACCTGATTACAAAATATTTGAGATGTGGTCAAATTCAGTTGATGATGCCATTTCATGATCCGTCAATTATTAGAGTGAATTATTAATCTTTTGTAGGTGTTACAGGTCTACAATTCCATTCAACAACATATTATTTTAACTCACATTCATGACAATTAAATTCCATACAACTTGAATAAAATCATGTTATATCCTTTTTATAAATAATTAATGAATTAGAATTTGAGCTTTGAATGGAGTAGAAAATACTTGATCCAGGCATTGTACTATAATATTCATACATTGCCTTGTCTTTTTCCTCCATTAACTAAAATAATATTCTCATATGATAATATTTATCTGATACATGGAAAAAAAATCAATACACCAATTCACAATACTTACAACATCGATCAAATTAGCACCATCCTTGTGTTTTCCTTGCTCTTTTTAAGGGTTCTTTTTACACATGCACCTCTACCATCATGTTCCCCTTTTCCATGCCTAGCCTCAAAGAAGATCCAATTTTTTTGAACCCTATTCTTCTTATGCATTCTATTTAGCTAGTACACTATTCAAAAATTCTTTCACTATCCTACACAATTATCTGACTAAATATAGTGCATATCAAACTTAATTTATTTTGCATTCATATTCCTATAAAATATCTAAAAACAACCTTTGGAAAACTCTAGATAATGTGATCTATCATCGCGTATATAAAATTAGTACTCCCTAAAAATCTATCCATTATCATTTTTGTTATTAGGTCCATATTTTAATGTAATATGCATGAAAATTCCAACTTGAATTGAATTATAGTATGGGGATTGAACCTCATTATATGGTTTTAGTGTGTAGTTCTTAGTAAAGTACAAGATTTAAATAACGGTACCAATTAGAAAGTTGTCCTTGCATAGCTCGAATTGATTATCTAACTATTTTGATTTATGTGTGTGTCTTGCATATTGGTAGATAATATTCTTCTTGAATTAAAACATGAAATTAGATGCAAAAACTTTGGTTGTAACCAACTCACATCTTGATGATTATTTTCCATATTTTAACACATAATTTATAGATTTGTAGTTTGTACTTCTTATAATCAACTAGTTGCTTTCCAAATTCATGTAAAATTTCTTCATGTAGATAATTGGTCAAATTTTATAAACCACCACAATTGTTACACATTTCATCTAAACATTGTTTGTCAAAAAAATCATTCCTCAAATCTTTGACAAAAAAGACTTTGGATTAATTCTCTTAATGTTTTAGGTGGGGAAGCCACCATACATTCCTACATAAACTCCTCATTATGTAAAGTACAATGTATATGACAATAAATATCAAATTTTATAGCAAATTCAACATGTACCCTACAAAAACAAGTGGTGCGGGCTTGGTTGATTTTAACATAGAAAGTCTTGCACATCTTAAATGACCTTTGGCTGATTAATAATTGACCATTAAATTTTTCAATAAACGTTTAATAAAATTCTATTTAGGTCGTGTCCAAGAAATGTTTTGCATATGGCTCATGGTTTTTAAAACATTTTCTTATTTTCACAACATATTTTACATTAAATGAGATCCTTGTGTTCTCATGCCAAAAAAATTCAATCAAATGCCTTGTTCCTTCAACTAATACCTTATCTTTTTGTTGGAATTGTAGACCTGTAACACCTACAAAAAATGCCTAACAATAAATGCCTAACAATCCTTGAGTAAATGGTCATCAAGCCTTATTCTTATTTTTATGGAATTTGTCAGAGTTTTTCTATCTGAGTTCAAAGATTTACTTGTTTCACTAAGAATTTGAGCTTTAGATGTTTGATTACTCACTATAAATTCCATTATTACTCATATTGCCACGTTACTATCTTTTTTTAGATTGTTATTGCTTATTGCCTTAAATGCATTAAATAATTTCTTTACTACTGCATTATTTATTCCATCCATATTTTTTATTCTTAATCCTAAATTATGCATCACAGGGCACATTTTTTGCATTTTAATTAATTGTAAAAATAGTTGGCATCATTTTGTATAACTTTTTTTCTCAAATGCATAGTCCCATACACATTGAGCATGATATTGAACTATTATTTTTAATGTTTTACCTTCCATAGGTTCTATTGTTTCCTCATCTATTTCAGCTAAATACCTTGGTGTTCATCGCATTATCCTTGGAGGTGTGGGTGTAGGATATATATATTGTATTAAATTGAGTGATGTTACCACTTCAACTATACAATTCATATTACATGGCTGGATACGTACATTAAACCCTACAGATGAAGTGAATTTATCTTCATTAGGGGAGACATGAATTAGGATCATTACTTGATGTTGATTATAATCATGCTTAAAAACTTCATTACGGATGAATGTCTCATTATATTGTATTTATCCATATAATTCATCACTCATTGAAAATTCATTACTTACATGCTTCATGTTTCAAATCTCATAATTCAATGATGATTGATTGAGTTCTCTTATCTAATTTGAAGATATATCTAAATTAAATTCCATGGAATTGGCCATGTTATTTTCATTTTAAATATTACCTGGTGTGAATGAAGTACCTTCACCTTGACTAGAAACTATTATGGATGCTCTCTTATAAACTGGTCTTTTTCTTTCTTTTTCTCTCTTCTCTTCAATTTCCTTATTTGTTATCTCTTTAATTTGTCTTTTATGATGAATTCCCTACCCCATTGTTTATCTTCACTAAAAAAAATCAATTTTAGAATAAAATTTGAGGAAATTTTAGTGATGGAGACAAAGTGAATGCATAATTTACATAATTGCATCAATAAAAACTAGTTTAAAGTTTGTAAAAAAAATAAAATGAATAATAAAATTCTGTGGGAATGGATACAAATCCATGAATCATAAAGGATGTGCATGATTTTTAAAAGAACATACGCCCTTTGTCATTCATAAATCAAAGTGGAAAATGCATTTATTGTGAGGAGGTAGGGTTTTAAAGGGCATACACCCTTTTTAGTTTTACAAAAACTTTCTTTTGACCTTTTCCCTCTAAATTTGGTTTGGTTTTATGCATGGAAGGGGATGGGAGGGAGACGAGGTGGATAACCTATTGCAAACCCTATCATGAACTAGCCCATTTGAATTTGTATGTGTCGTTTCTTCTTCCATGACCCATCTAATCACATAATTATTATTTTAAAAAAAATATATGGATTTGTAGAGAGAAAAATGTAGCTTGTGTGTGTGTGTGTGTGTGTGTGTGTGTGTGTGTGTGTGTGTGTGTGTGTGTTAAACTATTATTTGTTATTATTACTTAATTTACACATAACATACCTCATTGTGGAATATATACATCTAATTACAAATACCTTTATAAATTTTTGATTATTAATCAAATGTTTATAGAATATATATCTCAATAATCTACACATTGTCAACTTTTTTTTTTTTAAATGATTTTCATGAAGTCAATGACAAAAAGCTATGTTCGTACACTTGTAGTTTTAATTTTTCAATTGTCTTGAATTGTAAAATTACACACATACACACACACACACACACACACACACAATAAAATTAATAAAAATTATTCTCAACAATCTTTGACATTTCACCTATCTAAACATGAAGTTTCATACAAAAATTCGTTCATTTACTCAAGAAAATTTTTCTTGTAAACATGTAATCTCCTTATATTTACACAAAAATGACAAACCTATTGTCATAAATGTATCTATCTCTCACACATTTATCCTCTAGGTATTGAATAAAATTATATATTTATAAACTACATTCAAAATGTCACAATTCATGTTCTTATGTCAATGCCAATTTTTTTTTTGAAGTGTCTCTAACATTTACTCCAAGTTCAATTATTGTTATTTTATGAAAAAACATGTCACTTTAAGTCCCATTTTTGTCCCCCAATATCCTGTATCTACCCAATTCACCCAAAGTTTGCTCATGTAAGGATTTGAATAATTTATGGTATCCATCAGAAATAGAACTAACTCTGACATGTGGTAGAATGGGAGGCAAGTCTAACATGTGTCAAAAATGGAGGTAGTTATAGTAGGTGTCAGAATAGAAGCTAAGTCTGACAAGTGTCAAAACTGGTGGTAGCTCTAATAGGTGTTATAATGGGAGGTAAGTTAGAAAGGTTTTAAAATTGGAGGTAGCTCCATTAGGTGTCAGAATCTCAATAAATTCTGATATCCATAAGAAATAAAAGTAACTTTGGTAGATGGTAGGATCTTCATCAAGTCTGATAGGTATTAGAATTAGGGGTATGTCTGGTAGACATCAATATTTGAGGCAATTATGGAACTTGTCAGATTCTGAGGTATTTTTTCTTATATGCACAGAGAGCTTGTAATTTCCATAAATATATTTGAATAGCAGCAAGCTGGTATAAAAATGTTGATCTTCAAGAAAACCTTCAAATCCAATACTAAAAATAAAAACCATAAAGAACCCACAAAGTTTCTTGAAAAACCTAGAAATACTTTTTTCCTTTTTGGTCCCCTACCATGCGATTTGTATAGATTTCAAGAAAACACCACCAAACTCTCAAAAAATAGATTGTGATCGAATGTCACTAAGATTTGTTGTGTTTACTATCATTCCTAGGATCTCAACACCTTCTGATTTTAATCCACCTAAAGGCCATTTTTTGTGAAAAAACCACTAAACAAAATATGACATGCAAAAAATGCATTTTCCCTTTTTTTCTAAATCTAGATCAATAAAGGACCCTAGAAGAAGAGCAAAATATGAGAATCAATGAATATATAATATACAAGGTCAAAGAATGCTAGATATGTGACATGAAAACTAAAAACTCAATATTTCATAATAGAATATATGGCATTTGGCTACCAGAATCACTTTGATACCATGTCAGAGTGGCCACATTCGAGGATCAGGAACTAGATAAACACAATTGAAAAAATCTCTAACATGAAAAATGAAATATGTAAAAGAGACAACATGTTGTAGAAATGAAATCAAACATGAAAAATGATAAGCTTATCTTCAACAATCAAATATTTAATTACGAGCATTATGAGCATTCATCAAAATAGATTTAGGAAAGGTACATTTTTAGAGAAGCAAAAAGCCACCAAAAGTGGGTGTGAAACTCAAAATTAGAAAACAAGTTAAGCAATATTTTCATAATGACCTATTATAACATCGAAGAAAGCTAGACAATGTGTAGGAAAAACCATATAATTGTATAAAAACCTACACTAAAACCAACCTCAATATGGCCTCTAAGTACTCATTGTATGTGGAAAATGCTATTGGATGAATTTATGCTATAGATAATTGGATAGGATTATGATAATGCATTCCTGATTAAAGGATGGGTCCATATTATGGGTGAGCTCTTTTGATGTATATTTAAATCACTAATTATAAAAACACACAGAATCACCTAGAGATTGTGTTATTTTATTCAATGTTGTTATATTATCATGCTCCAACTAAGGGTGATTAAACTCATCCATGAAACCTTTATTGATATCATCTAGATCTGTGTGGATTATATCCAGGTTGAAATGGGTGTAACAATTTTGAGTGTGACTATTTAGGGTGGTTTTAAGTACCTAAATATTTTGAATAAATTCCCTTACATGCTTGACATGCCAAACTTTCACACAAGTCTACCAATTTCACTCTACATTCTTTATTTGAGAAAACATTTCAATATATATTTATGATGGCTCATATATAATGAGAGTGATGGACCCTTGTAAGTCCCCATTTCCACCTATTTCAGATTATATAGAGCTACTTAATCCACTAGAACCACTAGTTATGGCAGATCCTCCACCAGCTCTACTAGATCCTCCACTAGTTCCAGCTATACATCCCTGAGGAGGAGAGGAAATGTTTTCACCAAGGTTTAACTAGAAGAACCCTTCCCTCTAGGATTTTGCCTCTAGATTCATCGACTCTTCTGAGTTGTGGGTTGGTAGACTCACTAGTTGTTAAGGTGGTGTTATTTATGGAGTTTCCTCTAGCATTAGCCCTAATGCTATATTTGTTACTATTTTCACTATTCTGATCATGTCTCTGAATATAATATGTACAAATTATTATAATATCGATTCTCTTGGGATAAAAATTATGAAAACTATTTCATCTATCTCACTTGTGTCCCTAAAAACTATTCAACCATAACTACTACACTATCTAATTTGACTTGTCTTCCTGCGTTGATTACCTTTTCCCATGATTTCCATCCTATCAAATCACTCAATGATATCCATTGATGTGCAATGCTCATGTGATTATCTTGTTTAGGTAGGATACTATATTTTTTCCTTCTAACCTAGTCCCATCAATGTCCTCTTTATTGTGTGAAAGAACTTTACACTATATTTTTTTACTCTTGTAGTCTACCAACTATAACTCTCTTCCTCATTGTGATATTTTATTTCTCCTATAGCTACCATGTTCACCATAGTGTCTCTCTCTCCATGGATGTGTACTTGTGCATGAAGCATCCCAGATTCCCTTCCTTCCCCATTCTTATGGTCAACTCAAGGTCATGACATTGAGACCATCATTCATGGCACTATTTACTTGGATCCACTTACTCTATTTATTTTTACAACACTATAATCTATCATCATTCATTACTAACACTTCCTTCTCAACTTTCTACCATAGTTTAACCCTGTGATGTGAGTAAGGGTTTTGCTCGTACTCAAGGCAATGCACTTAATTATTTTTGAGTAATATTTTCACTCACAATGCCTAATTATTGATAAATTTATGTATTATAGGAATGATAAAGTACACTAACTTTTCTTCAACATAGGAGTACATTATGATTACACATTATAAGATAAATAACCATGTCTCATTTGAAAATTATATTCATGGTGCAAGTTGAAAAAATATTTATGGTTCTTGAGGGTTGTAAAATTCTTTAAAGCCCACTCTATATCCTAATTAAGTGTTGCAAATTGTTATTTCGAAAAAGTTGAGATCCAATTAAATAGTAAGCTAGGAAATTATGAAAAGAATCCTTTATATAGGCCATCATAAAGATGGGTGTCACACCATACAACAAAACCCCCTCCACTCAACATCTCTTACCTTGAAAATTATATTGTTTTATTATCAAACTACTCATTGATATTATTTCAAGTTGGTTTCCAAAACATGTGTTTCTACATTTTAGCTCATTGAGGGTTTCGGCAATGAATCCAAAATGTTAGTGTATTTTTTCATTGTGCTATGAAGATCTAGAGATAACATAGTTTTTCCATCTAGTGTTGACATATCAACTCCTAATAGAAGCTCACTTGAGATGCACTATTTTTTTTATAAATATGGAGCTCATTGCTTAGTTAATTATAGATAATCAATACAAGATAAATATAGCATAAACAAAGTTAGAGAAATAAAAAATTAACACTCTAATACACAAAAAGAGAAAATTCCATTATGTATCAACCAATTACATATGCTAACATGAGCAAGAGGTGAACAATCACATTCTACCACACTATGGATGTTCATACTATATTTATAGCTAAAACCATAATATATCAAAAAGAAATTAATATGTACCCACCCTTCTACCTACTACATAATTATGCCATTAAGGTCATGATGTGATATTCTATGTACATGCCTCTCTAACCAAAATGAATGCAATGTTGCATTTACAATGTTAAATTAAATAATGCATATACAAAAATATACAAAACATCATGTGGGGCTAGCAAATATTACTTTAAGAAAATAGTTGGGAAAGCTTTATAGAAATAATCAATAATCCAACTGGGCATGTCCCTGCAACATGGAAAAATTCCACACTAATGCACATTTGTCCTTGTTTGTTACACAACTTTTTTTTATAATACATCGAGAATATTTTTTTTAATTGTTGGTCAGTATACTTCCATTTACTTTTTATTATTTTTTGTCTATAAGTGTTTCATCGCACCTTTAATAACAACTATGATTAAAACATTATTGAAAAATTAAAAATATTATGTATATTTTAACTTAAACACTTATTTGAAACAAGTGTCGTGTTATGGCATAAATACATACCTTTCAATAAAATAAAAATATTTATTACTAGTAAAATGGTATTATTAATTTACATGTTTTAATAATTATAATAATATATGCTTTTTATAACATAAATTTATATTTAAATGTCATTTATCACTAAGTGAAACTTAAATATATTTATTGAAAATTTGAGGCTTAATATTTTCGTAATATAAATTATCCATATAAAAAACTATAACCATTTTTATTAAGTAAATGTGCATAAACTTAACATTAAATGTCTATATAAATATAAAACTCTAAATAAAAATAATTGATCATTAAAAAATTATTATATTGATGTTATTTTGGTAAGGAACAAACTAATCTATTCATATTTTAAGAGAATAAAAATTTAATAATTATAAAAAAAAAAAAAAAAACATAAATCAAACTTCACCTCGTATATTTATATATTATTATAAGCAATAGATTTGAGATGTGACTTAAAATAACTTTATTGATTTGTGGAATATTTTATGTGCACATGGTACACTTTGTCACATGGGAAGCAAGTACAAATGACTACAGATTTTTTATTTTTAATTAAATTAATAAAATAATTAATATAGGAACGGTGTAGATTGGTCTCAAACAATTTGGAAATAATCTTGACCGCCCTTTGTTACAACACTTATCTGAGCCACTGTAGCCACTCACAATTTCTTAAACGCTAAGAAACCCGAATGACTCAAAAGTTATTCTCGAAGCGAGTGCTTTTGTGTACGTTGGCGATTCCATTTCACAATGAATGCGTACATAAAAGTAAAATAAGTCATCAGCTTGCTCTCCACCATAAAAGAAAGAAACTTGCCCTCACATACGAACCGAGCTCATCACAGAGCTTAGTAAAGATGATGGCCGTTTGCCCAGAAGACTTGAGATTTACCCAAGACTCCATTAAAAATAGGTTCAAGCCGCCTTATGAATTCAGCAGCATAGATGACGCAGTTGATCAAATTGGAAATAAACAGCTGTCTCCATCAATCTATCAACCCTTGAGTGTGGTTGAACACAAAAACGTAATGTGGTCTCTGGACAATAGAAGGCTGTGGGTGTTGAGAAAAGCTGGGGTTGCAACGGTGGAGGTGAATTTGGTTCCACCAGATTTTAGCACCAGATCATCAGAATTCTTCCGCAGTTTGGATCCGCCCTTGGAAAGACAATATTCGAGTCCTGGCTATTTTCCTCGCGTAAGAGGTCCTATCAGGAATGTGGGGATCAACACTCAACGATACTGCAGCAGCTTTGGTATTCCTGCGACTATTCCCGCTGGAACATTGCCAATCGAAGCAAATAAGATTGTTCCCAAGGCAAAATGCACAACTCCATCTCAAGATTTTCTCAAAGAAATTACTGTGAGAAGCAATCTCATCTGGCGGATCGACTCTCAAGGATACCGTGGCAACGATACCATGACTATCAGACAGAGCAGCAACGTGGGTGCTCCTGCTAATCTCGCCGGACCATTACCAAAACTTGCTCAGCAGCCGACAACAGTTGCAGTAGAAGCAAAGAAGACGGTTCCCAACGCCAAACGCACAACTCCAACTCCACCTCAAGATTATTTCAAGGAGATTACGGTAAGAAGCAATATCCCTGTTTTGCCTCTATCAAACATCTCTCACCAGCCAACAAAAAAGATTGTTCATGTTGCATCAGCAAACAATTTTATTGGCTATGGTTGTGATGGTGAGGAAGATGCCGGTTTATTTGGGGAGGAAGATGCCGGTTTATTTGGGAAGGAAGATCCTTGTTTGTTAGGGGAGCTCAGTTTATTGGAGGAGTTGTTTACAAGGGGATGAAGATGCTAATTTAATGGGGGACGGAGAGAAATATCTTTGTTTATCCGGTGAGGAAGATGTTTGTTTATGGGGGGATGAAAATTCTAGTTTATGGGAGGAGGAAGTTCTCTGTTTATGGAGGGAGGAAGACACTGGGTTATTAGGGGAGGAAGATGTTTGTTTATTGGCGGAAGAAGATTCCAGTTTAGGGAGGGGTGGGGGCGGGGACGGCAAGATCCCAGTTTGTGGCAGGAGGAAGATCACAGTTTATTAGGGGAAGAAGTTGCTGGTTTATGGGGGGAGGAAGATCTTAGTTTATCAGGGGAGGAAGATATTGGTTTAGCGGGAGAGGAAGTTGTTGGTTTAGCATGGGAGGAAGATCCTGGGATCAATTTATTGGGGGAAGAAGACACCAATTTATGGGGGGAGGAAGATCCCAATTTATGGGAGGAGGAAGATGTCGATTTATTGGGGGAGGAAGATGTTGGTTTACAAAGGGAGGAAGATGTTGGTTTATGGGGAGAGGAAGACCATAATTTATGGGGTTAGGAAGGTATTCAAGGCTCTCCAATCTCTTATGGATAAGGCCCTCCAATCTCTTATGGATAAGGGTTTTGGCTTCCTTTGTTTCATACTCCAAGCTTTCAATTTAAGTGAGTAAGGCCGGTTGAAGAAGTTAAGGTACTTCCTATTTAAAATTAGGGTGGATTGTGCTTGACCCAGAGTAATGAGTTCCTTTGATACACTACATGCCGAGCTCTCTATAGGGAAGGCATTGGTATATGTTCATTTTCCAAAAAAAATTACTACTTTTAGACAAGCTTAGTTTTTTCTTATTGAGGAGAGTTTAGGAAAGTTTGAAGATGATAGAAGTTTAAGAAAGTGTGAATTTATGTATAGTATTTATATCTAATTTGATATAGATATATTGTCCACCTTAATGAAAACATATTTTAACCCCGCTAACTTGAATGTCTAGTAATATTTCTTATAATAAAAATAAGCTATCATATTTTTATATTTCATTTCTATTTGAAATTAATATTAATATATTACTAGTTACAGAATTATCATCTTATATTTATACATTTTCAAAAATAAATTGTTTATTAAACTTAAGTACAATTTTAATTGTCCCTTACCTTAAACGAAATGAATAATGTATTGAACCGACGTGAGAAATAAGCTCAACTATTTAAACATTTTAGTATTAACAAATAAAAGTAAAATTCCTTTTAAAGTCTATCATAATACAAGTTCTTGATTATAAAACAAATAGTAACATTGACTAGGTACGAACCATTCTTTATTTAACTTTTTGTGCAACTTCATTATGGCTCGAAAAGTGTTGTGGTTAGTAATATACCTATATTTGCTAGGTATGAAAAATAATATTTCATTGTTATTTGATCTTTAATTTTGTTTAGTTTCGTTAGGAAAAATGAGTTCTTTTTTTTTAATTTGTCTCTTTGCTTGTCATTTCTTCTTCAGTCATTTGTATCGGCAATGTTCACAATAAAATGGTTGGTATGTATGTTATGGTGTGAAAGAAAGGTTTTAATTTATAAGGGAGAGTAAATTTATTAGAGTATGTTTTATTTTATTTTTTATTAGTTTAAGTTTTTAAGATAATATTTTTTGAATTAATTTAGATTATATATAATATATATTAATAAATATAAATTTAAATGTAAAGGTAGAATCTAATTTGATAATTATGTAGAATAAAAATTAGAAGAGCGTTAGTTAATTATTAGTAATAGAAAATAAAAAAAAATTAAAGACATAATATTATAAACCTATCTTTTAGGTATGAACAAGATTAAGAAATAAAAGAATTAAATAAAAGACACAATATAAATATTTATACTTTCCTTGTAGACTCATTTGCTTACCTAATTGCTAAACGTGATTGTGCTTGACTTCTAGACTAGTGATGTTTAATAATGTTGACTCCACATGTGTGTATCATTTCCCTTTATCTACACTTGGTTTGGCATGAGAATGGTTGAGAATGATTGAAACTCCTTATATAATTTAGTAGAGTAAGTTTTCCTAAAGAAGCTTGTCAATAATGGCCAAAGGCCCTTGTATTTATCGACTTTTAGAATGAATGTGAGCCATTGATCTAAGATCAAGATCAATGGTGGAGAATGGATCCTCAAATTCATGATTACACACATGGAGTATGAAAGATACTCCATTTAAGACGTTTTTAGAATGTGGAAGAAAGTCTTAGAAGAAAAGTGCAATGAATAGTCCATATAGAGTGTGTCATAGGCCATGTAAGAGAGGAATGTGTAAGAGACTTGTAAGAGGTGTAAGAGAGTGTGTAAGTGGCCATGCCATAGACCACTTTTCCCACATTCCACTTCATTCCATTGATTTGCCCCTTATGACATCACCAATGTGAGGTAATAAAGCCAATTTACTCTTAGGAAAATAGATAATTCCAAATTCATAGAATTTTCTATTAGAGGAATAATTAAACTAATTAATCAAGGTGAATAATCGACAATTAGAATAATGGTGCACTTGAAATGTTTATTTGTCAATCAAATATTCATTTAGTTATCCTATAGTAACATTTACAAAGGGTTGATTTTATTCGGGACATGCTTGTAAAAATTAATTTTGTGATACAATCTATTTCCCTAATCAGAGATGTATTGCTATGATTTCAGATTAAAACAACTGTGCAAGTAAATGGGTCCAAATAGCAATTTTTGATCAAATTTGCAATGATTATGGAAAGTTGTTCTGATTGCAGTTTAAACACGAAAGTGGTTAAAATGAAGTGTCTACATTTTTTTCCTATTTAATAAGGCATTGAAAGACACAAAGTATAGTAACACCTTTTCAAAGAATGAAAATGTGCAAAGAGTGAAACTATTGAAATAAGCAGCAAAAATCGCAAAAATGGCAAATTGGTCAGTAGAGAGAAAATTAGGTCTATTCATAAGAGAAAGGGTCAATTGGTCTAATTAAAAATGATATTTTTGGCACACATAATAGATTAGATTTGGTCATTGATAGATTTTAGCAATGTGTGCCAACTTTTTGATGTTTGTAAGAGTGCCTTGTTGTCTTGATTGTGTGTGAGTGGAACACTTATTATTTGTAGTCTAGGCAGATCTAGACCAAGGAGATGTGCATTTTCTTATAAAACTTAGTTTTTCTACATGTTGTTTTCCTACCTACGAATAAAATAGATAAGGCATACTTTAGTTTATTAGCTAAGAGGTGTCACTCAAAGATTGCAAATTTTCTCTTACCTATTAGAGAAGTCACTATCACTCTAGAGGATGTATGGTGTATTTTGTGACTACCTATCAGAAGACCACCACTATATTGGATTGGTCCTATAGGGTGACATGCATTTTTGGATGACTTGGTCAGTGGCTTTGACATTCTTGTGGAGAGTGAGGTGATAAACATTGATTTGATTGAGACTTACATAGATATCCGACCATATGACCTACCTATAAGGTAGCCTTCTCCACCAGTAGACATTGATTGAGAGGTGGTAGCGCTCATCACCATTGTTATTAGCATCCTACTTCCTAACAAGAGAGGTCAATTCTTTCATATGGGCTTGGTTGGAGTGATCAAAGATATGTTGGACAACATGACTATTTTTACTTTGGGGTCAATTGTACTAGCCCAATTATATTGAGACTTACACATGGTAGCATATAGAGGTGGTCATATCATTGGTGCTTCCACATTGCTATAAGTCTACGATTTGGAGGATATTATGATAGAGTGACCAGTATGGGAGACACAAGTAGGAGGCTTAGAGGAGCCTGTGGCATATGGATGGGTCCAAATAGGAGAAGGTCAAAGAGGATATATAGGATATATTTACTCAAGTACCATAGATTAATAGATGATATGGTAAACAAATATTTTTTTTGGCATCCCTTTCAACCCTTACAGATTTAGTGGTTGAGTGATGGGTGGTACATGAGATTTATGATCACCAGATACATCCTCATTGTTAGATAGGAAAATGTCATTTAGGAGTACATACCAGATAGAGTACAATGTTAGTTCAACTTACATTAGGATGTATTAGAGGATCCATAATTTTTTTCCTATGTGATGAGAGAGATTAGTAGATGGGAGCCACTAATGGACAGATAGACAACCAGAGTGAGACATGGCCTAGTACCATAAATTATTCAGGCATACACATGGGGCCTAATAGATGTAGGAGTGATTATAACTTATATGATATGATGGGATCATTTCAGATTAGAGAGATTGACATTTCCCTAAGGTGCCCTGAGATAATTGGTATTGATACTGGTGGCACCAATACAGGGACATGAGCAAGATCCATTAGATTATAGTTCGATGGACATTAATACAAAGGAGGGTGCCAGAGGTAGTATCCCAAACCTAGGACTAGAGGTAAAGATTATCGGGACACATGGTTTTGAGGGACCCAAATGGGTTTTTTTTAGGACCAAGGAAGTTCCCCTACTCTCCAAAACAGGTGGTAGGATCTAGTGTAATATTGAATCCTTCTTTATGATCACTAATTATCAAACCATCTTTGAGGCCTAAGAATTCATAAATTACCTCTTCTTTTTAAAAATTATCTAATGGTATGTGTGAAAGTTGTTGGTCCTTGTCAATCGACTAGAGGTAATGTAGGAAAAGAGGGGAACAAGAGGAAACAAAAGTAATGGTACAAATGGTATTAGGGTTAAATAAATTAGTGTAAGCTAACCCAACATAGATGCTATAATAGGAATTTATGTTACTACCAACATTGTCATTGTTAGATGATAAATCAATATCACTCTCGAGATTTGAGGGGTCACTTTCAGGATGTTTTTACCAACACCTTGAATTGTTTTATGTTTGGCAATTGATACTGGCTCAATAGGTCATTGTTACTTTACCCCCAGGCCTTTGCCTTTATAAGTTTGATTATCCATTATCCAGTTTGGCATAGGATACTTTGTGCTTTGATAGCAAGTAACAAAGTCATCACTATATAACCATGAGTCATCATCACCTTTGATTTTCTCTTGGTCTTGTGAAGTGGTTTTGATGAAAATAATGGGTCCTTTTTTTATGAGAATCATCTTTCCTATGCCATTCCATTCTAACATCCTTCACTTTAGGTTTACTATATGGTTTGGCATCTTAGGAAACTTAGCTATATAAAAAGATTGCTAGTTTAATATTCCCCAAGGTCATTGTCTTGAATAGTAAAGTGATTATCTATTTGAGGCGGTGGTGTAGATGAAGTAGAGACAGGAGTACTTAGATGCACATAATTAGACTCAAGCGGTTGAATAACTAAATATTTGTATTTTTGGAGGGCATGCTCTAGGTGAAGGTGATAGTTGTATCTTTCATATTTTGCTTCCAAATGTTTATAACATCAATACAGTTATAGGTCAGCAAGAATCATAACTTCTAATCTAGAATGGGGAAACTTGATACACTAATGTAGAGTAAAAGGTACTGTGCACACTTCATAAATCCAAGGTTGCCCAAGGAGTAAATTATAGAATAGTTATAAATCTAGAACATGGGAAAGAGTATCATGGGTCAAAATCCCAATGATGACCAATAAACAAATGGTACCCTACGATTCATGCTCCTCCTTATCATATGTATTGGTAGTAATGGCATATGGTTGAATATCTATTGCAATGTAGCCCAAATGTTTAACCAAATTCAAAGTCATAATATCTATCCTTGAACCATTGTCTATGAGGACATGTTTAATTTTATGCCAAGAAATGATGGATTCTATATAAAATAGATTATTGTGTAAAGGACCACGGGATGACATGTGACTTTGATCAAAATTAAGTTATTGGTGTAGATCCAATTGACTCACAAGTGTTTGAAGGGACTTTGGATTGACTTTGAAGCTCATTTAATATGTTCGTATGGACATTTTACATATGTAAAATATCTAAAGTAGAAATTTTCACTATATATTTTGTAGTTGTTCCACAATATCATAAGGTTTGTCATTAGCAGGAGCAATCAGCTTAGATTTTTAAGGTAGAGGGCCTTGGACAATATTTTTGAAGGAATAAGGTGTAGGAACTTGGATTGTAACCTTGGAACATCAAGTTGTGATTAGGAAATCTTGAGTTAGAAAGTGGTTACTATAATTAAAAGAAGGTGAGTGAGGGCATATAATGATGATCATCGATTAACATTAAAGCTATTGTGAGATAAAGGAGGATTACCAGTATATGGGGGTGGAGGTCTTAGAATGGATGGTGAAAGTCATTAGGTATTATTAGTTGTTGGATGAAGTTTAATCTTAATGATAGTTATATGCCTACTAGTAATGTGACCTATGATGTTGTCGTAGTTGTAAGGGATATTATTATCGTTGACTTGATTGGAATGGGCATCTTGACCTTGATTTTGATTGGTTTATTGTTATTATTGATTTTATCCTTGATTATTAAGATGCCTATTTTGATTCTAGTTGTTAGCTTGATGTTGATGTTGGTTGTGATTGTTTTTATAATTATGTTGTGTAAAATAGTTTTGATAGATATCCAAGTTTTGATAAGACATTGTGGCCACATTGTCCAACTCTATTTTACCACTTTCAAGAAAATATTGGATGAAGTGGTGAATTTGTACACATCTATGAATTGAATGACATTTGACCTAATGGTAGTTGTAGAAATCATGCTCCTTGTATTAATTAGGCTTAAGTTGGCCTTCTAGGAATGGTTTCATCACTAGCCAAATGATCATGTTAGCTACAACAAGATTTTGGAAGACTACTTCAATGGGCTCTCCAAGATTGCTAAAAACTCTATTTTGGTACTGGCCTCTTCTTATAGGTGGTATTTGTAAACTAAGAGGTTAAATAGGTGGGGTTACTTAATTAGGCAATCATTATACCTTTTGCACATATCTAGATTTAGTTACTTCATCTCCTACAGTAGTTTTTCTCTTGTTGAATGGTTTAGGCTTATCAGTTGTACTTGCTTACACATGATCAAGAGCTTGTGTCTAAGACTTATTCTAAACTGGGTTTTGAGAATAAAACTTGATTATCCCTTCATTGATGAGGGTTTTCTCAATCTATAATCCCTTGGAAATAATCTCTTCAAATGTGTTGGCATAATGAAGTCTGATATTATAAGTGACGTTTGATTGTAGATTGGTAGTAAAGACTATGGAAAATTATTTATTTAGGAGATTGTGTGGGAATTGGATGGATGATGCATGCTACCATTGTAAATAGTTGGCACAACTCTCTCCTCCTCTTTACCTATCATGGCATAAGTAAACCATGGTTACTTTGTGTTCTACATTGTAAGATAAGTGTTGAACAAATTTATCTAACAAGTCATCAAAATTATCAATGGGGTTCTTAGGTAGACTAAGAAACCATTATAAGGCTTGCCTAGCCAAACTATGGGAAACAAGTGAAGTAGATACACACTGCTATATATAACCTCTTGACATGCAATGAAGAAATATTTTATATGCTCTTTTGGATCACCTTTACCTTTGTATTTATCAAATTTGGGAATCTTAAAATGATGCTGGAATGGCATCTGAAGATAACTCATATCAATGGGATAAAAATTTATGTCATCAAGTTTGATGTTATTACCCTGGTTTCCTACTTGAATGGCTAAAATTACATCTTTTAACCCCTACAAGTCTTAGAAAGTGGGACCGGATTGAGAGGGAATGGGTAAATTTTATTAAGTATTTAAAGGTAGATTTTGTTGA
Source organism: Torreya grandis (assembly GCA_037957365.1). Taxonomy (NCBI): domain Eukaryota; kingdom Viridiplantae; phylum Streptophyta; class Pinopsida; order Cupressales; family Taxaceae; genus Torreya; species Torreya grandis. The sequence goes on from JARHVA010005056.1 coordinate 1,311,390, forward strand.
CCCAGATAAAAAGGTGGTATAGAATATTTTATAATTCGTACCCAATTGGTTCTACCAGGAATGTTTACCCTTTGATTAGATTTGTATTGTTGATATGCTACATATTATTTGTAAGACACTTGATGTTGAGTGCAACATTGATTTGGAGGGAAGTGAGGTTTGAATGGAGGAATGGTTTGTTGGGAATTAAATGGGACTTGTTGGGATTGGAGAGGAATCTATTGTTGATTTATAAGTTTCTATTATATAAGGGGAACCTATTTTTGGATCGAAGAGGCACCTTGTTGAATAGAAATGATGAGTAGTTGACCAATATAAATAAGATATTGCTTAGACAATGTTTGTTGAATATTAGTCGACACTTGTAATAAAGGATTGGTTTCCACTTATTGAAGTAGATGATTGGTTGTCACTTGTTGAAGTGGAGTATTTGTCACCACTTGTTGAATTGGGGTGATTGCAACTTGTTGTTATGGTTCAAGAATGATTGCAACTTATTGTTACAAAGTTCTTAGAATGTTGGAAGAGAGAAGTTGTTGAGAACATGGAATAATGTTTTATTATGTTTTGGATGGTACTTGATGTAGGTCGATTTGATTTAGGATGTGTTGGATAAAATTAATATTGTGATATGATCCACTGCCCCTAATTAGGGATGTGTTGCTATGATTTTGGATTAAAATGGTAGTTTTATGGGTAAATTGGATCAAATAGCAAATTGTAATCAAATTTGTATGTGATTTCAGAAAATTGTTTTAATTGTAGTTTAGACATGAAAGTGGTTAAAATAGAGTGTCTAAAAATTGTACTTGTTATAAATAGAAAAGACTTAAGAGAGTGATGTACTTAGAATTTTTTTGTACTATGTAGATCTAATATTGAATTTAGGTGGTAGAAAGGGTATAAAACTAGATTAAGAGTCATTTGAATCAAGGATTGAGGCTTTAAATACACTTGGATATTATCATCAATATATAGATGGTACTGACTAACATTGATGTCTACAACATGATGAATTTATATATGTATTTTTAGTCTTTACTTATATACAGTTTGCTATGCCTGATTGAAAACCATATTTGTGTTATGTTTTGGAGGGCTAGTTATGCACACAATTATAGAAACATGTCTTCTTCTCTTTGAAACTCCAGGTCCACTTTTGACACTAGGTTAACGCATGAAAAATGAATTAAAATTTAGTTTGAGCTGATCCCAAACACTCCTTAATGAATGTCTAAGAATCGACTACATATTCAATACTATGAAGAGGGAAGTCAAACCACATGTAGTTCTTTCTGTTATGTGTATATGTGCAATAGCTCTTTTTCAATGAATGCAACCTATGATCTATCTTTTAAAACTTAGAAAATGATAATTTTGGCTTGTCTTTGAGGTGTTTTAGATTTGGTTAAGACATACTCCTTGTGACTTATGGTTGAATTTGAATGAATGGGATTGTCCCATTGAATGTGTAAGTGATTAAAAGATGCTTAATAGACATTTTCTAAATAAAGAATACTCTTATACGTATTATGTGTTTATATGATATTATTTGTGTACTTTCTCACACCATCAACATGAGAAACACATGCATAAACCCATAAAATGGATTTAAATTTGGAAAGTGACTATTGATAGGCACATGATGAGTCTATTAGGTTTGGATGAGTCAATAATTTTGGGATAGTCCAAGATTGACATAATCGTTTGAGAAGTAGGAATACTAATCTAATGATCTAGATATAGTATGAATATGATTATGAAAAAAATGGAAACATATTATGGAAACCTTGTAGGTGATTGATAGCAAATCAGGAAGGTTTGACCCATTAAAAGCATGTGGATGTGAGAAAAGGGTGAATAAAAGACATGTGTATGCAAAAGTCATGTAAGGTGAAAGCAGGTAGAAATTGAAATTGCCAAGTATCTAATACAATATTTTTGTGTTTGTAAAGTACAATCAAATATCTTGAGGTGCCTTAAGAAGGACTAGGATACATTGAAAAGGTGTGGATATTTAAATTACTTAAATTTAATTTTAAAATTAGTAAAATTTAAGTAAGAATTTTTTAAATTTTAAATTTTAAATTTAAATTTTCAAAATATATTATTATTTAATCCCTAATTTTATTAATTATTAAACTTTAATTTTAAAATGAAACTTATATGGAGGAAGAAGGAGAATGCAAAGGATTGGAAGGTATAGAGGAAGGAATGAAGAAGGGAGTATTAGAATTGAAATTCGTGCCAACACAGGATTGAAAAAAAGAAAACAAAATGCTTTGAAGATAAATGAGAATCAAATAACATAAAAAAACATAATCTAGTGAAATATTATTGGGGATTAATGGTTTCTAAGGAAACCCTAGATCATAGCCTCTTAACCCTAATCATAGTCACAACAAGAAATAGGGTGATGCAGAGCATGGGTAGAGGCAACTAAATTAGATTTGACATGACAAATGCTCAATGTAGATATCAATAATACAAAAAAAATAGGGATCTCATTGAAACATTTATGGGTAAATGGTCGATAATCATAAAAGTGTATAATTGGGTTAAGGAGAAATCAAGTGATAATATCACTCTAAAATATATACCCAAAGGATTCTTCACAGCCATCTTCCTTGTTTAAAATAGGAAAAATGAAGTTCTTTAAAACAAGCATTGGATGATGGAAATATAGGGCTCTTATTATAACCATGTATTCCTAATTTTAATCCCACAACTTTGATTTTGGGAGAAGTCTTAGTTTCAGTAATACTATGCATTATTGATGGAATTTTGGGAATGAACCTTAGGTGAAATTGGTAGGTGCTTGGGGGAGCTAGTGTAAATTAATTATCAAACCATGGAAGGATCCCTCGTCTCGTATGCAAGGATTTACATCCAAATGGATCTATCAAGGTCCATCCCCCAAGAAATTAAGATCAAATCTGGTGAAATGGTTTGGTAGAAAAATATTAACATTGAATAACTTCCATTATGATGCTTCAACTATCATAAGCTAGGGAACATGAATTTTTTTTGCCTTATTTGTTCTTTCCAACAAGTGGTCAGGAAAGAATAGAGACTGAAACTTGGTCCACCTCAAAAATCTTTTCACTAGAGGAATGAAAGCAATTATAGAACTATCATCACTCTAATTTTTTTTCATATATACCTAATGTTTAATGTCATCCTTCCCTCTCAAAGGAATTACCATACATTAAAGATTAATTAAGAAGCTAATACCTAGAACAATGTTGGAACAAAGGGAAACATTGCCAAAGAATCTAACAAAATAATGGCTATACTAAGAAACATTTGGAAATGGAAGCTGAGAATTACTCAAATTAGGAAGAGGCCCTGTGGGAAGATCACATTGTTTTGAATCTTTGAGATGATAATAAATATCTAAACAACCTGTAATATAATATGGAATTTTAGAGTTATAAGCTAGGAACAATGAAATGTAATTAAAATTTCTTACCCTAAATCCAATTGTAAAATCTCAAGTTAGAGCTAAAGGAACAAGTATCCAAAATGTAAAATAAATAAAGTGTAAAAAAATATTATACCTCAAATTCACAAGTGTATGCTTCCTACTTACCATGTGGATGTTCTCCAAAATAGTTGAGGTATGATTTCTTGATTTGGAATGTTTGATTGATATTATTGACTCAATATTTATGCATACTTTTGATATAGATGCTTGGTTATTTGGCAAGGTGATGGAATGATGGAATTACACTATTTCACATTCAAAGCTTTTGGTTTGCATGAGGGTATAGCTCAATATATAGATCTACATGGAGAAATCAATCGATTGGATTTAGCCATGGAGGATTGAAATCAATAGCTTAGATTTGATGAGAGGATATGGTATGTGGATTTTAGGAATTGAAAATTATTAGAAGAATATAAAGAAGGGTGGTGCAAGGCTCAATGAAGGTTAGAGTGTTATAGAGATGTGTTAGGGGATTCTATATGGAGGTTAGGAGAATAAATGAAGATTATTTATAGATTAGTGATGTGATTTTTAGGAGTGTTAGTGGTGGTAAGTGAGGGTAGGTGACAAGGAATATGAAATTATTTAATAAAGTGAAGATTTGATTAATTGTTATGTAGGGTGATGAGGGGATGATTAATTGATGTAAAAGATAATGTGATGAAAGTGTAAGGTTAGTATGATGAAGGAGGATATAAAGGGTATGTTAAGATGGTATTATAGATTATGGTGATTAAGGATGAATGATGGTGAAATTAGTAATGATGAAGGAGTGGTTAATTTTGGATGTCTATATTTTGCCTCTCTTTGAAAGAGAATTATGACTAGAAGAAGTAGTGGTGTTTCAATGAAGTGAGATAACATGTTGGTTATGAAGTTGACAAAAATTAGAGTGGGTAATGCCCTCTTAAGGGGTCATGTAGGGAGGAATGAGATGGATGGTCACTCAAAAGAAAAGGAGGGGTGGGTTATGAGGATGGAAGAAAAAGGGGTTAAGATAAGTGTGATAGATGTAATAAATGTTTTGTATATAATTGATATGATTGATGTGATTGATATGATGTAATGTTATCAAACAATGAGATAAAATTTGATTGATATTTGGATTGATTGATTATGTCCTAGGCAATGATAAATACCAGGGAGTGAAACAAATAAATTTATGACCCTGTATGTACCCCAGTCAATGACATATGAAATGAGGAAGTTATAAAATTTAGATAGATTGATTATCAAAGCTATGAGATTTGAATGTTCATCCTAGGAAATGATATATGCTAGAGAGAGTTATGATATTTGATTGGATTGATTGATTGATTTATTGATTAACTGATTGATTTATTGATTAATTGATTGATTGATTGATTTATGATTGATTTAGATGGGAGAAAATATGGATGTCATGATTTGTCAATTCCTAATTGATAGGTGTGGGAGATTGAATGGAAATATTAGGGAGATGATTAAGTGGATGGTGGGATTAGCAGATTAGATTTGGATTTTATTTGGGACTGATTTGCATTTTCATTGAATGATTGATTGTATCTTAAATATTCTAATAATGGCATGGATTAATGATGATGGATCATGTTGATGAAGGCTTTGATAGGCTGAATGAGTTTGGATAGATAATTATATAGTTAGTTATAATTAATTTATGAATGATTGCACATAATTGTGGATGATTATGAGATTATGTGATAATGATCAAGCTAACCTTAAACACCACATGTGACTAAGCATTGCCTACATAATCTATATGGACCTCAGGCCAATGTAACTCTCCCTAGAAGTGAGTTATGTGACGATATATGATAGGATATATTACATGATGATAATGTCCCAAGGATACCCTAAGAAGACTAATTAGGATTGATGAGGATGATGGATGTTAGCATAAATGTTAGATCAATGATTATTATGATTGTTAGATATGATTAAATGTAGGTTAGATAAATTGAATTAAATGCTTGATTTTATGATTTGATTTGATTGATGGATGGTGGTATCGAATGTTGATTATTGATTTGGATAAGATTAATAATTGGATGTTTTATAAATTTGATTCAATTAGATATTGTTGATGGATGATTTGACTTGGTGGATTGAGAGGTTAAATGACTTGATTTGGATGATTGATCTAGATAGGATAAATGATTTGATGATGATAGGATGTTTATGGGTGTGGGTTTATGTTGTCATGGTCTTGAGCCATTTTTTTGAACAATTATGATTTATTGTATAATTAGGTAGTATGCACCATGATATATGATAGTCATGATGTCTTATTTCCATAATGCACATTAGATTGACAACAAAGATAACAAAAAAAGTGTACAAGTAGCATGTAACATAATGCACCATTGGTATAAGGAACCTAGATGACATGTTTTTTATATGCTATTGCACATATGATAAAAGGGATAAAAGATGAAAAATGATATCCAAAGAATGCATAATCAAAGACACTTAAATAAATAAATGTAAATAATTAGATAGTAATAGATGATTAGACAGTTACAAAAGACATTCAAATAATTCAAACATCATCAAATATCATAAAAATAAAGTAGACTCACAAGAATTTACATGTTGACAGTGTGATGCATTGATTTGAGGTGATGAATGTCTTGTTAGTTGTCCTATTGAAAAAACATGGTATGGGTGATCAATTCATGATTCAATGTGCCTTGTTTTTATTTTTCCACTAGGTAATGATATATGCCATGGAGTTTAATTTGATAGATGATTAGATAAAGGATAATCATAATGATTTTTGGACAAGGGATATGGATTTGGATAAGAAATGTGGATTTTGATGAGGATAAGTATTTGGATTTTGCTTTGGACATAAGGTAAGACAACTAGGATTTTTTTTGGATTTTATATATTTTTTGGATTTTTTTTAATGATTATGTATGTACAAAAGGGGGATCACTAGCAAAGGGAAAACCTAAACCTAGAAACCAATATGGGGAATGATAGTGGATGGAATGGTGAAAGGATTTGGATTATGCACAAAGGGGGTGAGGGAAAATGAAGAGTGGATTAGGGATATCCAATTACTACATCATGTGGAAACCAAATGTCTAGTTGATAAAGTCCTACTCAAAGGATATGCCAAGAAGTTTCTAGGACATGTCTCAGGACTTATTCCACTTCCTTACTAAGGTCAAGATAGGAATAAAGTATGGGCATAATAGGATGGAAAACATGATGGCAAAATATTTATAAGAAGGATAAGGATGAGAATTTTAATGGAGATAGGGCTGCCCATAAATGTCGAGGTACTTATGGATAATGGATTATTACACATGATGTTGGAAACTAGTTTTCATCATGTTACTTTTTCAAGATGCTGAAAAACTAGTTTTCACAATTATCCAAATTATTTTATTTTTATTTTTATGGCATCTCAATTTATTAGAGGTGTAAAAGATGCATGATGTTAATGAATTTATGATATTCAACCGATACCAATTTTGGATAAATTTTATACTAGGATCATGTTATTGATGTGGGCTTCACTGATGTCATTATTATGATCTTGTTTGACTATTTATTTGGGTTCCTCTGGACATCTCAACTAGGTGTCTTTGTAACCACTACAAAAGACACTGCTGCCAAGGAGGGTAAAGCATGATAATGATTAGATTAAGGATCTAATTTTATGGTAGTGTATAGGATTTTTATGGATGATAGGATCATGTGAGAGGTATAAGCATAGGAGATCAAAAATTAGGACTAACAGTCACACACACCATTGGTGATTTTGAATGTCTGATTGTGTTTTATGTGACATGATTTTAAATGTTGTAGGATCAAAGACCTCAAGACTCGTATGTTCTATGATCTGAATGCTTTGAGGAGTATTGACCATTTTATTATTGTTTTTTATAATGTCTTGATCAAATGACATAGTGATAACTTATTTATTTTTTATTTATTTAATTTGTTGGATTTTAATCACCCACTAGTGCCTCAAGGAGGTTTTCACTAAGGGAATTTACTTCTTATTTTTTAGGATTTTGATTTGGATAATTATTTGATTTGCATTGATGAAGGGACAATTTCGATTCCCCAAGATATGTTGCTAGAGTGGAGATAATTTTAAGTTCATTATTGTGCTCTACTAACTAGATAATGTCTTGGATCCCCATGGGTTTTGTAATTGATGTGTCATTATGGAAGGAGTCCAATGGCCTATGATTCTTTTGGTCCCAATAAATGGTTATAGGAATTTGAATTTTAGGATAAAGGAAATGATTAGAGCTAAAAAAATGATGGGGATATTAATGAAAGGATAAGTGATGTTGATGAAAAGATTGGCGATGTCGATGAAAGTATTTATGGAATCATGATATTCATAGGGACTACTAGGAGGACCTATTTCAATGCCAATGAAAAATTCTTGAAGAATCATATAAGGATCACTGAGGTTGTACTAATTTGGTGGAGGTACGTAGCCAATACCGTGCACTCCATATTAGAAATGGAGATAGTGATGATGATTATGATGTTGAATTTGACACTAGTTTAGATGTTGATGATGTATTTATAGATGATGTTGATGTTCTGATGCTACTAGTATAAGATGTTGATTCTAATTTTGATTGTGATAATATTGTTAATATTGATGGTATTGATGTTTTCTTGATGATGCTAATAACTTATGTTTGAATTGTGGCCATAAGGAGTAATTATTGGATTACGTTGTCCACAAGTACTTTATTAACTTTTCTCTTGATTATAGAGGCTTTGGGAAAAATGGATTTCTAAAAATGGGGTATTTTTTGTGATGGATAAAATATGAATAGTCGGTTAGTGATGGGTTATTCAAAGATGGGTTCATTAAAGGGGAGCTTGTTAAATATGAGTGGACTAGGCTCATTAAAAATAGGATATTTAAGGGTATATAGATAGTTGTAAAAGTGATCATCAAAGTGAGGCTCATATGAAATGGGTTTGTCAAAGATGGGTTTGTTGTCTTGATCTTGGTTTGAAAATGGATGAGTTTGATCATGATCTAGAAAATAATCTTGGCATATCCCCTCCTTCTCATTCTCAAAGATGGATTTATCTGATCCAATTTTGATTTTAATGTCATCATGGTCAATTAGATCTTGGATGTAATTTATAAATTTGGAGCATATATTAGTGGAATGCCCCTATATTTTATGATATTGACAATATTGACCCTCTCTATACCAAGTGGGCTTAGGTTTGTTCAGAATAAAAGGCTTGGTATAGGGATAGTCTATCATATTTGTGATATCTAATTATCAAAATATGGATTCTAAGGGTTTAATGAGAGGAGAACAATGTCTCTATTCCCATTTTTTGGATGTGGAAGTGTTCAATTCTGGAATCATTGATTTTTTTTTGGTGTAGTTATAATATGACATGGTTGGATGATTGAATTTGATATGGCTCAAGGGTGGGGCTGGTATGGGCTAGGTTTTCTAATATATGTCTCCCTTTGCTAGTGTGGTGGTGGATATCTTGATTAAGACTGTAACTGGTAGATGGTAAGCCTAATTTTGATTGGCTAGCTTGGGGGCTAGGAGTATGATAATTTTGATGTGGAAGGACTTAATTGTTCTTTCTTATGATGGAATTTATATTTATAGATCAAAGTCTATAAAAAGTTGATCCCCCATTTCTAGGAACCATAAAATGATAGCATCCTTATTTGTGAAGATGTATTGTTTGATTTGGGTGATATCCAAATTTGTTTTGGGTGCCGTTGATCAAGATGGTAGAAAGGATGGATGTTGTCATTTGTCAGCTCCAATCTACATGTGTAGGGGATTAAAAAAAAAAATTATTGTTGGATGTTTGGATGAGATGGACTAGATTTGGAATATACCTTCTTGATATAAGTCTTATTAGATTGATTTCAAGTTTGATTTGTGATTTGATTATTAAAATATGATATGGATCTTTTGATGATTAGATGTTATATTGTTGATGTTGATTATGGATGAACTTGAGCAAAGTTGATTGATTTAGAATGTGAGCTAGCTTGGTTTAGATTGATTAGGGAATGCTTTGATAGATGATGAGCTTAGATAAGATTTTTGGATTGATTGGATTAGGTTATTTTGAACTTAACCCTATATGATGACTTGGTTGATAAATGTTGGATAGGTTGTGACTAGCTCAAATGATTGGATTGTTTTACAACCTTAAGTTGTGATGTATTGATCGATTATGATGAAAGTGACCATTGATGATGATTAGTTTGATGTTGGACTGGTTGACATTGGGATTGGTAAGCTATCTCAAGTGATGGATGACTCAAGTTTGGTGGGGAATAATGGATGCTGGATTGGATTAAGTGGATGAGTGGATAGTTGGATTAGATATTGGATTTATATTTAAGTGGATGGTTGGATAGGTTGATGAGGTGATTGAAACTTGATTAGGATTTTATCAAGCTCACAATGTTGACTATGGTATGTGAAGGGGTTATCTCGATGTGGATTAAGGCAAACTTATGTTCAGTTGGTTATGACATGTGATCAAGGATGCTTGTAGGATTTGTGTGATTAGGGGTGATTAGTTTGATGAGTATGGATATGGACAATATTAGACTATAGGTTAGATTTTTTTGGATTGGGTTAATGAGGTAACAACCATATTGGACTATATTTTAAGATGTTAACTTATCAAGATTGGATGAAAGATGTTGGTTGATGTATATTTGGATCAAAGGATGTTGATATGTGTTTGGATTAGGGGATGTTAGGTAAGGTTTTCTATTTATAGGTTGATTTAAGATGATGGATATTGATTTTATAGTTGGTTTCAGATTAGGTTGATTTATATATGTTGATGTGGATGTTATTTGGTGTAGGGTTTGAGGTTTGTATAAAGTAAAGGCCTCTAAAACACATAAAAAAAATCAAGCAAGCCACAAGCCTATACTAGCAGATAAGGGTGTGTAGCTCAACTAACATGCCACTTATATACTCATATAAATTGGTGACTAAGTTGGTATCCCAACCATCACTCTAGGTCTGTATGTGGAAATTTAACTTTGGGGATAATATTTCTACTACATTGATAGTTATTTGTAGCCGAAAGGTCTTAATCTAGGCTATATGGGGCTCTCTAGGTGTGTCCTCTAAATATCTTCTAGTATGTGGGGCCCAATTTTGTTTAAGTATGTTGTATGATTCTTGAGTATTAGAGTATGACCTCTTCACTTCATAGATCCCTTTATGGGGAATCCTACTTATCTTTAACAATAGTTTTCTTTGATTTTTATACTCTAATGGAACACATAGTGTGGATTAGTGTGTGGTGATCAAATCCATGTCATAACCCACCTAAAGACTATGAAAAATGTGTGGGGACCAATTACACATTACATTTCCCCTATTACAAAAAAGAGGCATCGATTATTTTTTACCCTCAAAATCATCCAAGGGTGTGAGGGGAGAGAATACACAATCAATCCTTAGGTTGAACACACACACACACACACACACACACACACACATACACACACACACACACACACACACACACACACACACACACACACACACACACACACACACACACACACACACACACACACACACACACACACACACACACACACACACACACACACACACACACACACACACACACACACACACACAAAGGGAATTAAAAAGTTGCATTAATCAAAATTTAAGCACAAATAAATCAATATCAATTGTTTTCTATCCCTAAAATAACCCTATGGGTATGAGGGGAGATTATATACATTTGGTTTTCCCACACACACAAAGGTTAATTGTTTAAAATATGATTATGATTAAAAATTGTCTTAAAATGAGGGTTTGAATATTGATTTATTTGACAGTTGGTCCTGCAAACAAAATATTAGTAGTTTTATATAATATCTTGAGGGTAAACCTATCAATCAAACTAATACAAATAAAATACACTATTCTATATAAGAAAGCCACTGATACATATGTTGAATCCGCTAATGCACAGGTTAAATTTTCCATAGATAGAGAATGATCTGATGTTAGTCAAAAATTGAAGTTGTTTTTACAATAGTAAAGCCTCCACTAGTTGTAAAACCACCATAATAGTTTTAAAAATCAAAAATATTTTTTATGGGTAGATACATCTTTTAAATATCTTTGTTTTTCTATAAATGGGAGGTCAAATAGGCACCCGAGTCAAAATTTATGTCCTCGAGAAGATTGGTCATTAAGTGTAGAATCATAGGGCAAAGCCACCACTAATGGAAAAGTTGTTTAATAATGAGGATTTGAAAATTGACAGATAATGGGTTAATGACATGAAAATTCACTAAATTTTGAGTCAGGCATTATTTTCATGATCAAAGCTATTAATATGTAGTAGCAATTTCATTGTCTACATAGAAATAAGTTAGAAAAGTATAAAATCACTAAAAATAAATTCAAAGTTGCTACTAAGTAAATGAAGACACTAATTCATGAATGGTAGATTTTTTATGGTTAGACAAAATAGTCAAACCATGAGCTAAAATTATCAAACTTAGTGAAAAAGTTAAGGTAGGTCAAATAGTATAGTGAGTGAAGCCATTGATGCCAAAGATGAAGCTGTTATTATATAGAGCAGAGTCACTACTACACGAATCAAAGCCTTTATTAGTGTAGACACTATAAATCCATACACTACGGCTCTAGATGTCACATTAAACTTTAAACCACCCATTGACCTCCCTTTTGGTTAGATTAGTTATCAATTACCCCTTTAACACACCCTTCCATCCATTTACCTCTTTAGCTAATTTAATTATTTAAATAAATTAGTTAATTCCTATTTCCACCTCACCTACCCAAACACATGGCTAACCTATCAACACTTAGCTTAAAGACCATTTATACCTTGGTATTTAATGTCTTAACTCCCTAAGACTTATTCCTCACATATCCCCATACCTCTTTAAATACCCTCAAACCATTTCCCAATGCCTTAACCACCAATCATTAGGGCAAGTGGATAATTTTAGCCATTTTACCTTTTATCCCTAACTATCAATGGTCACCCCTCAACCAAAAGTGGTTGACTAGGACCATCAATGGTTACATAAGCCTATCCCAAGGACCATGCCTAGAAGGTTGAATAATAGAGGATGGAATAGGGATAATTCATAACAAAAGACAAACAACTCTTGGTAAACCAGAAATGAACGAAACCCAGTCTAGAGACTTAAAAAACACCTCACCATCCCAACATAAAGGATTCAAGTGCTATCACTCTACCCACATAGCTTAAGGATCCCAAGTGGCTTCACCTCCACTCCAGGACTTCTTCAAGCTAGTAACTACCAATAAACAAGTTAAGTATCTTGTTCTTATTTTAAGTTTTAATTATTTAGGTTCAATAGTTTAAATCTTGTAACTAATTTCCACCTCTTTCCACACCCTTTTTTGTGTTGGAGTTCTGTACCTCCAAACACAACCTATTCCACCATATACCAATTGACCATTCTCAACCACTTAATTATTAAATCACTAACCTAAACATCTCTAATGATCCCTCTTGTCTCCCTGACCATTAACCCACCTTAAACAACCCATAAAACCATTCTACAACCTCCCCATAGTCCAGTCTACCCAAAACCAATAACCTATCAAAACCCATAGTGACTTCCAGTGATCATCTTCAATTGTTAGTGATTACCTATCAATTGACAATGGTTAGCCCTGGTTGCCAATGGTCATACCTTGACTAGTGATAGTCACTGTGTAATCTTATTTCACCCAAAATAGCAAGTTAAAAACACCTATTCACCTCAATTAAAAGGCCTATTTCTTAACCTCTGCCACTACACAGACTCAATATCAACAACCTAAACCCCACCTTAATAGTTTAGTATTTCTTTTTAATGTTATTTTGTTAGGAACTATCATTTCTTGAAAATTATTTATTTCATTTAGATTAAGTATTTTTTATTACTTCATGCAACCTCTTTTATCATCACTTTTCTTAACATTAACTTGTCTAAAGGTGGAATGATAGCCTCCAAGAAAGTTGTGTGCTTCTTGGATCTAGCTTTCACTAGGCAATCCACCCACCTACCTTATTAACCAATCATGTCTTTAATTTCTCTCTTATTTGCAGGTCATACTTCTAAGTCAAAGAGGAGTATTTAAAATCATCTAGATTCACATGTACATAACAAAACTAGGTTATTATACCACACCCTTCTTATTTAAGTTTTACTCTCTTTAAAAAGGAAAATAAGCAAAAAAAATAGTGAAATAACTAGTCTAAGAACAAAAATTTCATGAAAAATGGATATTTTGGACTCGAATTAAACTTATAATGAACTTGTTATTAGATTAGGATGCAATCAAGATTTGAGGTCTAAGTAGACATGAAGCATATATCTCTAAAATATACAAAAAACAAATTATGCATAAGAGATGCATGTTGTAGATGCAAAATCAAACATGGGCCAAAAAAATCATCTTTCACAATCAAATATTGTATAATTTGATTACAAGCATTACATTTGAATTATCCAAAAATAGATTTAGGAAAGGTACATATATAGGTAGAATATAGAAATGTCCTCACATCCTTGTGAATGTTTGATTATCTTCCCCAATGACCTAAAATAACACTTAAGAAAATTAAACAACATATGTAGTAAAAAACGATTAAATGGAATAAAAACCTACACTAACACCCCTCTCTTAAGCATAACTTAGGTGGATCATAGAATTTGGTCCTGACAACAAGGTCTGATAAGGTACCCAAGTACATATAAAATCCCCTTAGAGGAGGATGAAAAAGCTACATGAAACCCGAAAAGAGCCCATAAATGAAGATAATTTCTCTTAATGAAGGTTTTGGTGAATATATCAACAATTTAATCTATAGTCTAGATGAAGTAGAGATTAATGACTTACTCATGGATAAGATCCTGAATGAAATGTATGTCAATCTCGATATACTTGGTCTAATGATGGAGGATTAGATTCCTTAAATTCTAGATTGTAATTTATTTGTCATAGAAGATTAATGTTTATCATCTAAATTAGATACCAAACTTAGTGAGAATCACTTGAAGCTAAATTACTTAGTTATATCATTAATAGCTATATGTATTCTACCTCTATATAAGATAAAGTAATATCATTATACTTCTTGCTTGACTAAATAATTAGTTTGGAACCAAGTGAGAAATTGTAGCTTGAAGTAGACTTATAATTCTGAATATCGCTAGCCCAATATGAATTTGTATACCCAATCAATTCAACATCAATACTTGATCCATAGTGAATCCCAAAATTATGAGTACCCTAAATGTAGTGAATAATCCTCTTAGATATTTTATAGTGTATCTCATGTGGTTCTTGTTAAATATAGAGACCATGCCCACTGCATATGAAATGTTAGGTCTAGTTTGTGTAACATATATGACACTACCAACAAGTTGTTGATATAAGGTAACATCAATCAAAGGAGAAGGACATATATCCTTAAGCTTCACACTAGATATAAAGGAGATTTAACTGGCTTATAGTCAGCCATGTTAAACCATGTAAGAAAATCAAGAACATACTTGGATTATGCAATAGTGATCTTAGAGTCAAACTAAAAAATTTCAATCGTGAGGAAGTAATACGACAAGACCAAGTCGGTCACTAATAACCTATCAAATAAATTAGTTTTCATGCTACAATAGAGGATGAAGAACTCCCTATGATCAATAGGTCATATACATAGAGAATTAGAATCAATAATGAATAATCCTATAGTAAAATGTAGACATTCAGATCAGAATGGAATTTAGTGAAGCCAATTGAAAGAAGAAAGGAGTCTAGATTGGTTTACCGAGCCTAAGGAGCTTATTTGAGGCCATAGATAATTTTTTTTAATTTTAAAGCTATCTTCCAAAAATAATTATGATTTCTCCATGTATATTTCTTCTTTGAGGTCACCATGAAAAAAAGCACTCATCACATCCATCTGATGAACATCCCACCAATGTGTTGTGATAATGGCAAGAGTGTGTTGGATTGAGTTTATTTTTTAAGTTGGGGAAAACGTCTTGGTATAGTTAATTCTAGGTACCTAAGAAAAAACCTTTGCTATCAAACATGATTTGAGATTTTCTATGAACACATATGTTACAAATTTTATTTGATAGATCCATCTACATCGAACAAGTTTTCTTCCCTTATAAAGAGGGACTAAATCCCAAGTGTTTTTAATTAGCAATGAACTATACTCCTCTTCCATGGTACTATCCCACTCAGGAGTGCTTGATGCCTCACAAAATGACTGTGGATCAAAAGAAGATGTAATGAAAGCATGTGGAACATTTTATAATTGTGAATGTGTCTGCTTGTTGTCTGATGGATCTCCAACCCAATGACCAATACTTTGTAGTGTTTTTGAAGCCCAAAGAGGACTAGAAGTAGGAGAGTTAATAAGAGGATCATCCTATAAAGATATTCTATGAGAAGGAGGAGGTGATTCTCGATCACTGCTTTCATTATTAAAACTAGAATA
Source organism: Torreya grandis (assembly GCA_037957365.1). NCBI lineage: Eukaryota > Viridiplantae > Streptophyta > Pinopsida > Cupressales > Taxaceae > Torreya > Torreya grandis. Next base: position 1,327,408 of record JARHVA010005056.1, read on the forward strand.
AGAATCTAGATCATCAAAAATCTACTCAGGTGGATTTGAATAATTATAATTGTCATCAAATCCTAGTGCATCCAAGGAAGAGGGAGAAGTGTCGAGTGTGGATTATGATGGACACTCTTGAAAGTGGAAACTTATCTTAATTAAAAACTCATGAATGGTAGTATGGAAAATCTTGTATCCCTTGACACCCTAAGGATATTCAATGAAGATGCGAGGCTGACTCTGATGTTTCATTACCTTACATTTCTTCTTAGGAATTCAAATAATAATAGGATATATAAACACCTAGAAGTTCTTAACTATGGGTTTCTAACTTCTCCATACTTCAAAAGGAATTACTTCATTTAATGTTTTATGAACTCGATTCTAGATATAATAATAATAATTAATAGCCTCGGTCCAATATTGAGGTGAAATAGACTTGGAGTGTAACATATGATTGACCATTTACTTAAAGGACCTATTATTATGCTCTATAACACTATTCTATTGAGGACTATATGGAACATTACACTATTGTTTAATCCCCTCTAAACTATAGAATTGCTCAAAATGATTATTGACATAAGCACCACCATTATCAGTATGTAAAATCTTGATGGATTTACTTGAATATTTTTATAAAATACCTTTGAAGTCATGAAAATGATCAAAACCTCAAATTTTTGATTAAGAAAATACACCCAAGTATACCTTAAAATTCACTAATGAAGGTAAGCATATATTTTTTCTTATTGAATGAAAGAGTAGGAAATGGACTAGTAATGTCACTGTAAACTAGATCCAATATCTATGTAGCTCTCCAAGATTTTCATTTGTCATACTTCTCTTTAGGATGCTTACCAAGTATGAAACCTTGGAAAATTCTATTTGATAAATGAACACACAAAAACCCTAAAACTGTGTCATGATGAATGAGTTTCTCCAGGTAGTGATAGTTGAGATGGATGAATCACTCATGCTATAATTTACTCACCCCATCTGAATGAGTTAGTAGTGTAGTAGAGTGTGATTAGGATAAAAATGAAAGAAAGTATATAATCATGACTGATATGATTTCCCATATTCAATTATTTAGTTACTGTTTACTTCCCTAATAACCATAAAATTAGATGTGAAATCATCTTTTTTTTTTGAACTGATGTCAATAATCTCATAAATAGATAAGAGATTGGTGGATAATTATGGAACACAAAACATCTTGATATGTCCCATCATTCACTTTAATTGACCCTCTCCCACTAAATTCTATGAAAGTATCATCACCGAACAAAATTGAAAGGACATAGAATAAGGCTCCAAGGATGAGAAAAGGTGATGAGATGAAGCCATGTGGTGAAGGACACAAAAATCAATTACCCATGTGGAAGGTTAGGATATAACTGCAACAAGTGTTTTGCCATTACCTTTTCCCTTACTACTATCTTTAGCATTAAACAAATCTTGTGTTGATGAAATCTGATTGGCAAGATCATATACATTAATATTGTGCTTCTCAAGCATCTTTGTTAGTTAGTTAATCTATTTCTTCATAAATTTGGTAACATCATGCCCAAGTTTCTTACAATAAACACATGTCAGTCTCACTTTCTTGGGTTTAATGCTTGAAGAGGAGGACTAAGTTGATGTTTGGACTTAACATCAAATTTATGACCCTTTCTTTGCTCTAGTTCTTTCTTATTCTATTTATTCCCTTTAATAATAAAAACCTTCTATTTGTCATGACTCATAATTAAGGCATGTTATTTATTGAACTTTAGGGTACCCTTTTGAATAAGCTTGTCTTGCTCCTGAGTTAAGTTGGTAGCAAAATCATCCAAGGATAACATGGTTTGTGTATCTCTAAGGGCACCCTTTGTGGCATGGAAGGTAAAAATGAAGATATAATAGTCAGAAACCAATTTGGCAAGGATGGAAAGAATCAATTGATCATATTTTTTGTCTACATTGCATAATTTTAATTACAACTTGAGTGATTTGAATTTTATGAAGAAATCCTATATAGTATAAAAATTTCTTGAGATAATACCAATGAGCATTTTATATTTCATGACCTCTCATTATGTCCTACTTCTTAAATATTTTTTTGAATATGGTCTAGATGTCATTGGGAGAAGATGTATATTCAATATGAAAGAGCAACTTGGAAGACATATATAGGCATAGTAGACTGGTAGTTTTATCACTTATATTATATCATTTCACATTCTCTACATTAGATTTTATTATGTTTCTATACCCATAGTGTTTCAGTCTATGACTTTAATCCTCAAGAGGATTTGTATTTTGAATTTCCATTCATGATAGTTGAATGGTGTAATAAGTGGAACTTGACTTTGATCCATTACAGTAAGTAGGTATGTGTTAAACTGATAGTAATGGAAAGACAAGGATATGAAACCCCCCATGAAACTATAGAGGTGAAATTTTAAAAATTTATATCATAGCACCAATGTATAGAGATTAAAAAAACTTGCACTTTAAAAAATAAATACACCTCTAAAGGAGTTGTCGGCTGAAAGTTATCAAGTTTTGATGTTCTTTCTTACAAAAGAAATCTCTGCTTTGCATAAATTTTGTGTGTGAAAATGTGACTCAAATTTTTAAGTAAACATTAATCCCCCTTAGGTTGGTTATGACCAAGGGTTAAAATCCCATATGACTAGAGGATAAGACCTAGGATGAGTCATATTTAAATTTGACCTCTCTAGCTATCACACTAGACTTAAGAGGTCAAAATGCACCTTGGTAGAAACATGAGAACCATGTGCAGTCGTCAAAGTTTTATCTCTCTGGTAGTCATTAAAATTTCATAGGATTATGATATTCATAAAAATTATAGATTCCATAATCATGGGTTTCATTGATAATTAGGGCATCAAAGTTAAGAGGGCCATTAACAGTTAAGGTGTTAGAGATAACAACAACATTAGAAATCAAGTATCAGAGATAAGATAACCATTGTAGATCGATGGAATTGTGGTAGTTATTGGTATCAACTAAAATTATAGTAGTATTGGGATTAGTCAAAGTTATAATAATTCTAGGTTGGGTAGAGAGTCTGACAGGGGTCAGGAACATCAAGAACTCTAATAAGTGTTAGGATGCAAGCCAACTCTAACTTATAGAAATGAGGGATCATATAGCAGGTATGAAGACAATGAATATACTTTATAGGTACATACAAGGGTAGAAATTCAAATGAAGTAATCTGAAGGGTTGTAAAAAGGTAAGGAACCATGGATTTGTAGGAAAACTTCAAATCTACCACTATTATACAAAAACCATAAAAGACCCAACAAACTTCTCAAAGAACCTAGAAAAACCCAAAAATGATTTTGCCTTTGGAGATGTTGGTGGTATAGATTTGCTTAAAACCTAAGAAAATACCTTAAAACCCTCCAAAAATATCTAAAATAAACCATCACAAAACCAGGTCATGTCTGCTGTCAATCCTAGGGGTCTGACATCTTTTGAATCTAATGGCATAATCTATTTTACATGAAAAACTACTAGATGATAGTTTAACATTAATATACACCTTTTACCTTGTTCTTTTTATGAATATAGATCAGTGAATGACTCTAGAAGTAGAGAAATTTGAGAGGGTGAATCTTCAATGTGCAAGGTCAATGAATGGTATATTTATGACATGTAATATGAAACTCAATGTTTCACAACAAGAACTTTGGCATTTAGTTACTAGAAACCACATTGTGATACCATGTCAGATTAGGACACAATCAAGGATCAAGGTCTAAGTCAACATGAAGCACAAATCTCTATAATATATAAAGAAACAAATTATGTATAAGAGATACCTATTGTAGAAGTGAAATCAAACATGAGCCAGAATAATCTTGCCTTCATAATTAAAGATTGTATTATCACAATTAAAAGAATTACATTTGTATTAGCCAAAATAGATTTAGGAAAGGTACCTATATAGGTGGAAGATAAACATGTCCTCACATCCTCATAAATTCACAATTATCTTCCTTAATAATCTAAAATAATAGCTAAGAAAGCTAAACAACATGTGTAGGAAAAAATCATTAAATGGAATAAAAACCTACACTAACACCTGTAAGCTTGCCAGAATAATCTAGGGACCTAACAAATAATTTTAAAGGGATTTATCCCACTTTAGTCACTAAAATGTAATGGAATATATAATTTTAGAGTTCTAAGCTAAGAACAATGAAATGCAATTCAAAATTTCTAGCCTAAATCTAATTACAAAACCTCATATAAGAACTAAAGGAACACTATCCAAAATTTAAAATAAATGAATCATAAACAACAAGACTATACCTCAAATTCACAAGTTTATGATTTGTCCTTTCCTTGTGAATGTGATACAAAAGACTTGAGGGATGAATGCTTGATTTGTAATGTTTTATTTCTCTTGTTGACTCAATATTTGGTTAGAATTTTGATATGGATGCTTGGTTGCTTAGTAAGGTGACAAAATGATGGCATTACATGATTGCACATTCAAAGCTATTAGTTTGCATGGGGGTATAGATCAATATATAGAGCTAAATGGGAGAGATAAATGGTTAGGATTTATCCATGGAGGATTGAAATCAATGGCTTAGATTTGATGAGAGGATTTGGTAGGTGTATTTTAGGAATTATAAATTCCTAGAATAATTTAGAGAAGGGTGGTGAAAAGATAAAGGAAGATTTGAGTGTTTAAGAGATGCGTTAGGGGATTCTAGATCACGGTTATGTTAATAAATGAATATTAGACTTATATTATTGATGTGATTTATAGGAATGTTAGTGGGGGTAGGTGAGGGTAGGTAACAAGGAATATAAAATTCTTTAATAATGTGAAAATTTTATTAATGGTTAAATATGATGATGAGTGGATGATTAATTAATGCAAAGGATAATGTGATGAAAGTGTAAGGTTAGTATGATAAAGGATGATGTAAAGGGTATGCTAGGGATATGTGAGGATGGTATTAGAGATTATGGTGATTAATGATGAATGATGCTGAAATTAATAATGACAAAGGAGTGGTTAGGTTTGGATGTCTACACAACCTAAAGGAATTGACTATCTCGCAAATGTAAATTGAAATAAAGTGGGTCTATTTCAGCCCTAAAGTCAAAAACAAAAAGAAATTAGGGGAAAAAATAATTACAACTAAAAAAAATGATTTCAATAGTAGTTTCTTTATGTTTCACTTATTTTGAATTAATGTGATTTAAATATTGTAAAACTAGGAGATAATTCAAATTTTGTAAACTATAGCAATATTAATTAATTTGATTTGAGAAATGGATATACTGATATAACTAGATTATCTCTATATTTTTTCACCTTATAATAGTTATCACTAATTTTGAAAATAATTTATGTATGTTTTGTCACTTCTCATATCATAAAATTGTAGCTCATATATTATTTAGATGGTGTCAGTAACACTATGGCCCCTCTTGTGACTAGTACTATCATAGCTCTAACAATAGTATCCCTCTATGTTGTTCAAGTATTCAAATCCTAATACTCCTATGCTTAAATTGTGTATGATTCATATGTATGCACTTGAATTCAATCATATGCATTGATTTGTGTTTTCCTTATCCTTTTGTCCAAACACTATTATTTCTTTTGCCCATAAGACAACTATTAAAAAAGAAGATAGTATTTGGGTTGGATAGTCCCAAAAACTCCTTGTTGAGTTAATGAGTATTGTGTATTCTCTAATAATCTAAATAGGTCTAAAAAAACATGTATTCATTCCACTTGTGTGTGTGTATGGGGGGGGTGTGTAATGTCATCATCAATCTAGAATGTAATGCAATTTTTGGATTTTGACACTTAGCACCATACAAATTTGACTTTGATTTTTATTAATACTTGGTATAGGGGTGATCCATTGAGGGGTTTTTATATTTATATTCATTTATTAATAATTTATCAAAAGAGTGATAATTTATTTATCAAATTTATTAGGATTTGCCAAGATGTTGCTAGGTGAGTATGATCTTATGATTGATTTGTATTTATAGTTGACACTTTGTTATTTACTGCTATGACTGACTCATGAATAATGTCTAGGATGATCTAATGGGGATCCTAATTTTAAAAATATCATTGGATGTTACTAAACATTGATGGTAGAGACAGACACTTGTTGTAACCACAATTATCCAACTACTTTAAATACTATAATGGGAGTAAAAATCAGTGATTTTAATATATGGTGAAGGTCTATGTAGGATTATATAAAGTTCTTGTAAAGAATGGGATGTTCCTAAATATGTGTATCCAATGAACATGATTGACCAAGAAAACAAGTAGGTAGATAGATAGAGGGAAATTTTACACATGAGTCAAATGTGTATACAATGTCCAGGAATGTCATTATGTTCAATGATGGTGTTTCTAAAGTGTCCAATACCAAATTTAAGTTTTTATAGATGCCCATTTTAATATAATATTTAAATGAAATTTTAAATATTGGTTTAAAGGTATAAAATAAAATGTGTACCTGCATTGGCATTTTGAACTTGGACCTTTCATTTTCCTAGTGTTCCATGATATCCTATGTGTACTTACAAATAATCATGTATATAATTAGATAGATTATTGTTCCAACTAAATAGCAACATAGTCAAAATGAAAATTAAAATAATCAAAATAATGAATACACTTTTTATTATGTATTCCTATGTTTCTCTTGTGTGTTCATGTAATTTTGAGTGGAGGTGCCATGTGATTTAACCTTTTAGGGTTTAACTATGTAAACCTATGTTTAGATTAAAGGGCTAAAATGTCTAAATTAGTCAAATAAATTTCAATAATTAAGTAATAATTTGTTTTAGTATTTAAGCTTATTTAACTTCCTAAAAATAGTAGTAAATAGGTATAAATATAGACATATCTAAAAAGTGATTGTCATAGATGATCTAGGTCTCTAAAACTGGGTTTTGAAAAGTTTTGAGAATCATCAACATGATTCTAGTGTTCATTTGCTCACTAGATAGTAGTGGAAAATATGGACAATATCACCATGTTTGTGTAGTGTCTTCCAAGTGTTGGTAGTGTCCCCTTTATGTGAATTTTCTTATTTTTTGAGATCACATATGTCTATGTTTTTAGGCCATGTTCCTACATGCACAAAGCCTAGAGATTTGTGATTTACGTGGAAAATTGATTTAAAATGTAAACCCTAATCCTCCTTATAAGTATGGCATGATCAATAATTATGTGTTTATTATTATGATAGGCTAGACATCCTCAACACCTCATTGTGAAGATATTTTCCTACATACCAATACTTCAAAGAGGGATCAAGCTTGATGTAGTTCTCCCATGTAGTGTTTGATGCAAGCAAAAGTGAATTTTAGAATGAGAGTGGAATTGGATGCCTTGAATGTGCTTGAGATTTTAAATTTTTAAAAAATGGGATTAGGGTTATTATATATGTTAGTATATAGAAGTAGGGTAGAATAGAGATCATATACCTTAATTTTGCTCAACTTATCTTTAGTTTTGAATGTGTTTTTTGCATCTATTTTCCATATAGTAAGTCAAGGTGAATTATAATTATATTTATAGAGTTCTATTGCTTGTGTGGATAAGAAAATTTTCTTAGGATGGCTTTAGGAGGTGCACATAATTGAAAAAGTATCCATTGGGAAGGGCTAGGGCTAAGGATAGTAGCACTTAGTTGGGGACACTAGTGCCATGTGGTTGTATTGTCCCAATTATGGTGCTATTTTCCACTTGGTAGACTATTGAACAAGTTGGATTGGGATTTGAGAGGATAGTCTTGAGACTGGGTTTTGACTAACTATAGGTGACTGTGACCTACATAATGACTAAAAAAGTATGTCTAAGGCTCTAGAATGGGTCTATGGCTAAACAAGGAATAGGGTAACTCAATCGACACTCTTAGAATGTAATTACCAATTTTAGGTGATTAAATTTGCCCCACCTTTTATGCTAGTAATGTAAAAAAGTGAAATATCTAATATAAAGGAAAAAGAAGAACACCTAGTCTTACTTTGGAAGTGAAGCCTGCATAGCTAAGCCTGAGTATGAAAATTTGGGTCTACGTATGTAGAACATGATCTAAATCAATGTCCTAAAATGAAAAATGCAAAAATAAGTTCTTACTTAAGAGATGATCAAAATCAAAAGAATATGATGAAATGAAGTAACTGAGTAAAATTTGAGTAAAGAGAGGGGAAAGAAATGAATACATGTCATTAGGTATATGGACCAATGCATGAACCTAGTGACAACCTGTGTGTGCATGTATAGTAATCATATAGTTGAATAGATTAGATTGAGCAAATGGCTTGCTCAATCCTCATATGGGTGGCTCAAGAACTCAATCCAATCTTGATTCCATCATTACCCACCCCTATTCAGTGGATCTTAATCTTTGTGAATAACTTAGATAAGACTATAAGTGTGTGTAACCCTCTCATGTAGGTGGATAAAAAACTCAAGTAGCCATG
>JARHVA010005057.1:600000-925000 GCA_037957365.1 Torreya grandis
TTCCTATAATTAGCATATTTTATTCCTACTATTATGAAGTAATTTGTATGAATTTGTTGGTTATATATATTAACCAAATATTACATTTTTTGTGATAATTAAGTAGTGCGATGGACTTCACTAGCTTACTTAACGTCACCAATGCCAGATGAAGCTAATCCAATCAAATGGTGTGTTTGATTTTTATTAGTCTTAGTGATCAATAACTATAGAAACCTTTGGCCAAATTAATTTTTAGTTAAACATTATCATTTCACATATATCAATTACATGTTTGTGTGATATATTATTATAACGTATTTATTTATGATACACATCATGTTTTAACAATATTATAGCACATGGGTACTAGCTTATCTCTCTATATTCCTACACCATCAATATGTACCCATCTATGAAGGGAGGGCCATTCCTTGATGGGTTATTGTGTGGGTGATTAATGGTCTATGGTTGGTGAGGAAAAGTGTTATGATGATGCTCTCCCTCCCCACAATAGTACACATTTGGAGACTACACTTGAGGTTACCATAGATAAGAGAGTTTGAGGAAATTATGCTTTATGGGGCCTTGTATCTTGAATTTTATTTATTATTATTGAAACATCAATCTTGATGAAATGTAATTATCTACTCATTTGTACATTGATAGTAGTGACTATATTATTGTACCATCCATGGCTAGAAATTTGTAATTACTTTATATATTTAGTTATGTTATGTTTTAGATGATGCTAGTGATTAGTAATAGGTAGATGTTACATGTTTATTTTAAAAGTTAACATACTTAGTGTGTTATACTTGGATCACTAATCAGAATCTCATGGGGAAATATAATGAAATTATATATATATATATATATATATATATATATATATAATGTTATTCTAAGAAAATCATAATAGGGATGTTACAAGATTTGTAATGTGCACTTGATAGCTAGAAGGTAATGTGATTATATTGTAAATGCCAACTCAAATTATATTATTTTAGATGTGTTTGTCTTGAGAATTAAATGTATTAATTCACCAATTCATGTGAATTAATGGAAATAATGGCTTTCACTCCATCCCCTATCTATTATTTCAATTTAAATATCATAACATTGGTTTCCATGGATTTAATTTCCATGTGGCTTATTTTAGCTACTCTTAAATGTCTAGTAAATATAATGTTACAAATGTCTCTTTTCCATGCTTTTGGGCTTAGCCTTTGTGTCTTGTTATCTACTTATGTGGCTAAGGGACACGTGTCTATATATCACTACTCTACTCATAATTGAGTTGTGGCCTACTATTATTTTTTATTTTGGCCATGGGTTAATAAGATGATGACATTTGGATGGATCTCACTACTCATCTTACCTAGGATATTCATATGAGTAACTCTGATGATGTCATATCTAGGTGAGCAGGATGATGACACACAGATGGGTCTCATTGTTCAGCTTACCTAAGGTATTTGTATGAGGAACTCTATTGACATTAACTTTCGGTGATTAGGATGATGGTACATGGATGGATCTTGATACTCTACTTACTTAGGATATTTTTATGAGGAACCATACTAAAGTTAGCTTTGAGTTAGAGGGATGGTGGCACCTAGAAAGATCCCAATGATCCACTTACTCGAGTGACTTATGTTCTTCACTTGGGCTCTAAGTTAATAGAATAATGTCATGTGGTGAAAGTAAATGAACCAACATGTATTCTAATGAAATGTTTAAGTGCATAATAGCATGTTTAAGACACAACATAGGAAAATAACCAATCTAAAATCATAACATATCATCTTGATTATTCATTCAATTGTAAATCAAACATTTACATAATTATCAAGTTAAAGGAAAATCAAAGGTGAAAATTGAATCATTAAATAAGGTTTATGCACAACATTAATTCTCCTATAACTTTGAAACATACTTCAAACTTTGAAATGGCCTTAAGTTAATGCTTATTTAAAATTAAACATCATATACTTCTGGTTCATGAGACCTAAAATGAGGATATTCAATCAATAGCGGGTATTTATTTGTATTTTAGAATAGGGTGTGTGTGTTAGGTCACAACAAATATGTTTGGTATATTTCATGTTATTTTCATAATCACATGTATTTAAAAGTATATAATTATGATATAGGGCATACAAGTCACACATGGACATATATATGTTTTAATTTCCTCTAACTAATGGTTGTGATGATACTAGGGGAATATTATTTCACAAGTTTCAATATTACAAGTTATATCTTAATATGACCTTTATACCATGTTTAAATACATATATTACTTACACATGTCTTACTAGTTATATATTACACAATGTTAAATGGATTTGACATTAATACATATGGATGGTGTAGACTATTCTTCACCTATTATATGTCCCATTGATCTTGTTACTCTCTTGCATGATAGGCTAGTTTGTGATTTTCTATTGTGTGTGGATTTTTGGCCTTGTTTGTGACATATTTGTGTCCATTGGCCTTGTTTTCTATGACATATTCATGTCCCTTATTTTTGATGTTTTTATGTCCCTTGCATGTGTCCCTTGGCCTTGTTTCTTGAAACATAATTATTTCCATTGTATGTGTCCATAAACCTTATTTGTGAAACTAAAACTTGAGATTTTTGTGCTTGTTTAGTTTGTTGACATTGAGTGGTGTTATGATTCATATCATGCACTATTATTATAGAATCTTATTCATAAATTCTTTCACCGTGTGATTCATTGTTACATCTTTATAGACATGATACTTATATTCCATGCATTACAAATGTCACATACATGCCTTGATTGAAATTTATATTACTATGATGACATACTCTTCACATGTTCACATGATTATATATTATGCCATATTTATGCATGTTATGATACAATTAATTCAAATTTATAAGATGAGTGACATATAATACACATCACTTATCTCTAAAGGGGGTCATTAATGTGGTATTTTCATAGATAAATAAGCCTCCATGAGAATAAATCACATTAGAGTATAGATTTCAAATATTCAAAATGGTTTAAATATCATATAGTTTAATTACATGACATATATTATCACATAAATATATATTATGGGCATATTGCATTCATATACACTCACTTTACAAAGACTTGAGTACATATCCATAAACACTTGGGTTCATATGCACTAAAACATGTATAAATTTTATCAAAATATGAAATATATATTTCCACATACAAATGAATTTGAGATTTAGATTCTTAGATTAAATAGTTTGGTATAGATTCAAGGGTCATGATATTATTTTATGCACATATACACACTTTCACATTCATAAGGCATGATATTAGTTCAGGCACATACACAACAACATAATTTACAATAGAATGACAGATGGTTGTCACTCCACTTCACACATGTCAAATATGTTGTCATGATGGGGGCATGAACATTTTTCATTCTATTTAGATCATTTATTTGTATTATACATTGAGATAAATTAAATGAAAATATATAATAAAACATGTCATCATGTATTATAGGCTTTTGTTATTCAGTGATATGCCCAATTGGATATTTTTACCAAAAATAAATTGTGTTGTGTACACTCAAATACATCATTTATTTAAATTTATAAATTCCATTACTATAATAAAATGGGAAATTTTTTGATACTAAAATATAGTATTAATTTCATAATAATAAAAATCTTGACACATATTTACCATGCATGAATTGTGGGTATGAATATATCCCTAATGTGTAATTCTCTCACAAATACATTCTATGTTATGAATTGTACCATTCCTTATAATATTACACATCTACATAAAGCTCACTTTCTATTCAAAAAATTCTTGATATCCTACACAACCATATCCAAACCTTTAGTTCAATCTACTTGTACACTAGTCAATAATGCCAACTTTAATTAGTATCACCAATAGACATTGATGTTATCTAGTCTCTGTTGAATTTTAGGGTTTTTCCTTCTTTATAAATCTTGATCGGTGCATATTTCCCCTTATATCCTATATATATGGAAAATTAACTTCACTGTGGGAAGCGATGTGTATGTTTTTTCTCACTCAAAACTCTAATTCAATGATGAGGAATAAATGCTATAAATATGGGGGAAACATGTAAATGGATAAAGTTGTGAATGACCTCAAAACATCATGTGTTGAGTTCCACCTATGTAATTCCCCCATGTTGCGATGGTGTGTGTCTACAATACTGGTGAAATGATATGTGTTGGTGTTATGTTGGTTAATTAAGTGCTTGAAATAATGACTTGTGACCTTGAAATTGTATTCATAATTAGCTCAAGGATACTTGGGTTATATGTACTAAATATTGGGATGAATAGGTGATTTTGAATTAGTGATTAGTTATAATATGTCTATAATTTGTACTTATGGGAGCCTCGTACCATATAGTGAACAAATGGATATAAAATGTGCTTATATAATGGTCTTTTGGGATTTCCTCAAATTGGCTTGTGAAATGTGTGATATGACACATTGTAATGAATTTTAATTTGGGATAATAGTCATTAATTGGTAAAAAAATGAAACCAATGAATTCAAACATGACCAACTAGTAGGATTACCTTGAAGGATTGGTTTCATATAAGGAACATATATAGTTAAATTAGAAATGTGAATTAGTCTAATAGTGAGTCTAGTCTACTTAGATGTAGAAGAGGAACATTCATTATCAGATTTGTATAATGATAGAGGGTCATCCACACAAAAGTAGAGGAATAGCCATTTAAGACCATGGAATTAAGAAAAGTTTAAGTGTGCACAAGATTGGTCACAAGTTCACTTTTTAGCATTGGATGTTAATTTTAGTGACTATACTAGGGTTTCCATCATAAACATCATAATATTTATATGTTTTCTTCTTTTGCAAGAGTGGTATTTGAATGTATCTTCAATGATCTATTAAGGTTAAAATCCATAATGAAAAATAAAGATAAAACCTCTAATATTCCTCATCCTTTATATTATCTAGCCATGTCATGGCTTTTATTTAAGATAATGAATGGACAAATAAGAAAATTTGTGTGATCAATGAATTAGATAATGTATAAGATGAACATTATTGTGAGGGAAATGATTTTGATTATGAATAATATTGGTATAATAGTGATGTATATATTAAATAAGGAAATGAATAGGTTAATGTTGAAAAGGAATAATATAATTCCTTTACCTCTTCTTTGAATTCTTTTAATTATACTCCAAAAAAGGAAAATAATAATGAATTCCTCCATACACTCATTTGTATCATCACATATAATGAAAAAAATACAATAATAACATGTGAATATGATATTCATTTGAATGCTTATGATGTCTCTATCTCTCCTCTAGAAGATTCAAATGATACAAAGAATGGTGATATTTCTTCTCTCCATAAATTGCAAATGATAAAAAAAACTTTAATTTCCTTTTCTTTGTAGATAGTGTAAATGGTTAAAAATAATTTTAAATCATTCTCTCTCTATAAATGGTAAAGGTTAAAAAATTATGTGATATTTCTTATCTTTCACTCAAAATTCTAAATAATGATACAAATGTGCATGGTATTCATTTTCAATCTAGTCAAATACAAAACAATGCAAAGGAATGTGATACTTCTCTCTCCTCTCTTGAAATGATGAATGGCACAAAAAATGAATTCTTATTCTCCCTCTCTATAAATGAAAACAAATGTATTTGATACTTCTCTATGTTTTGTGTAAATGTAATGTAATGATCCTCTTTCTCTTTGTTCAAAGATAAAATATTTCCTTGAATATAGATACTATTGAAAACAAATATGATGTAAGTTCCACTTCTTTTTTAAAACCCCAATGTAATGAAAATCCAAAATGATATCATAGGTAATGTATTGATAGTGGTGATGACTCCCTTAGACCTATGTTTATACTAAATAATAAGTTATAACCCATGAGCAAGTCTACTACCACTCATATTAGTCAAATTTATTCTATGATATATGCCATAGGGTACCTTCAAAAAAAAGTTCTTGATATTACTCTTTAAAATAGATCATATATGACTCACATGAATAATAATGTTATTAATGGTCAACCTTTTACATGATTGGTATAAATCATGCCAAGGAATTTTTTTACCTAAGTTCAAATTATTCAATGATATTGAAGATCCCCACGATCACTTAATCAATTATGCACTTTATTTTCATAAATATAACACTGATGGACTAATTTTACTAAAATCCTTTTATTGAATCATAGAAGGGTATACCTTAGATTGATTCTATAGCCTCCCTAGTGGTTATTTAATTTATATCAATAAGATAGAAGATAATTTCTTATATGGTTTTAACAAATTTAAAATTCCTAAATTATGCTTGGAACATCTCCAAAGTTTATGGCAAGGAAATGAATATATTATTGTAAATTATATTATGAGACTTAAAAACAACTAGCCTACTTTAATGTATCAACCCTTAGATTTAGAAAATAAATTTATCTTTAGTTGAGGTCTTCTTTCTCCACTCAAAGAATGAGTAATGCATAATTTTTATGCTTCTTTTAAGAATATGTATTTATATGTTTTTAATTATGCATGTAATATAAATTTGAAATCACATTATGATACTATTGAAAATGAATCAAGGGCCTCCTCAATAAAATAAGAAGCCATATATAAGGAATAAAAATTTAATAAAGTTAGTCTAGTTACGGTTATCTATAAAAGGTAGAACCAATAGAAAGGATATATAAGAAAAGGGTTCAAGAAAAGGTATTGTTTAACCCTAAAATGATCTATATTGGGGTTATATATAATATTAAAGGGGTATATAAAAATGAAATGGCACAAGGGTTATAATAAAATCTATATCAGACCAATTAGATGATAAACTTAGATATAATCATACACTAAATTTATTTTATTGAGATAATTTTAATATGGAAAGTAAAACTAAGCTAGATAAATAAATGGCAAAGAAGTGAATTAATTATATTGTTCTAATGCTAATGTAGTTTTGGTTATAGAATGAGCAAGAAGTAGGTGGGAAGGAGATTAAAAAATAATCATCATATTCTAGTTCTAATGCTTATAGATCTTTGGATAATAATGCCAACTCCGGATAGTTATGCCGATGCTACTGTCTAAGTTTGATGTGAGTGTTTGTATGGAATATCTATTAAAACAAGATACAACCACCTATATGATTCTAAATTTTCATTCACCTTCACTTGGGTGTATTCAGATCTGGATCATGGACTGTCACTCCTTGTGAAATGTCAAAACCTTAGATTTCCATATTCATAGTGACCTTGGGGAAAAATGGGTTAGTGGGCACACAATATCGATCTACCACTCATCAATAAATACAAACTCACCAATTTGGCAGTCAAAATAAATCTCTCGAAGAAAGATCCAAATCTTTAATCTGAATGAGGAAAATGCACAACCCCAATGAAAATAAGCATAGATAAATAAATGAAATAAATCACCCATTAACATCCCTAATAAAAATCAGGGTCTATTTTAGACATTCGTGACTTCCTAAGATGAATTTTTCCCCTTTTTCATGCTTGCATCCAAAACAATTGTGGTCATTCCTAGCTTCTTCCTTTAGAAATGAAGTCTATTTTAAAATGAAAAATTATTCAAATCTAATATCCCAGGGGATAACAATACTTCCACTGAAGGGTTTGGGAAATGAATCTTTTGGTGAGCCAACTTTGTTTCCAAATTTTATTTATGATTATCAAAAGGATATGCTTCTTCTATCCTGAGACATAAAATTCTATTTCATTTATTTGAAAATGGGACCAAATCAACTTGGGACAAGATAGGCATATCTATGGTCTTCGGGTAATTATATTTGGGGAGATCCAAGTCTACATAACCTAGATATTTTCTAACATGAATACCATCCCTAGTCCCTTTCACACTAGAACCTTTAACTAAATTAATCTTAGCCAAAAAAATATAAGTGGTTTCTCTGGAAACCTAGTCCTCTTCACTTCAATGCTAAACATCTCTTCCCTTTTCCTAGGATTCCCTCAGAGAGGGGTCACTATTATTTTTTTTGGATCCATCTAGACCCATAGAACTAGATCCACAAACTTCTTTGGCATCAGATTTCTTTCCACAGTCCTTATCCTCTTTATTTCTAGTGCCTTGTTCATAAATATAGTCATTAAGGTATTTCAATTCTTCATTGTCCTTTAATTTTTGTTATCCCTTAGTACTTTCAATGTCATTAGATTTATTTTTATTAACACCACTCTTATCCATCATATTTCCAGTGTTTGGGTCCTTTAAGTGATCACCAATGCCCTTTAGAGCCATTATATCATTTAATTAATGATTTCCTTTCTTGAAACCTACACATTTATGTTCAAATATTTATCAAATGGGACATGTTTTATTGTCTCTTTCATACATAATGTCTTGAATCTAGACTTAAAGTGTGGATTTTAACTGAATGGATTTAGGTAAAACCATATTAGGAACCACATTAACAAAAAATCTAGAAAATACCATTCTAATTATAGCCTTGGTAAAAAAACAAACTACAACATTTTAAGCATAAATAATAAGAGGGGAGTGAATTATTTCCCTTAAAACAATCATTAAATTTCACTTATCGTTCATGAATCATTTATTCAAACACATACATCAACCAATGCATAAACATGCATCCACATAAGCATATATTATATGAACACAAGAGATATGTGGAAAACCCTCATGATGAATAAAATCCATTGAAAAATAAATTATAGTGAATTATTATAAGTAATGAATCAATATTTAGTGAGGCACCAACCTCATAAGGAACACCAACCCCTCGCTAGTCAAGCACCAACTTAACTAGGCCTTTAACAAGCATCAACTTGCAGAGAGGCACCAAACCCCTAGGTGACTTAGCACTAACTCAGACACCTAGAAAATTTTATCACCTTTGGACACCTATTACACACTCAACTGATTATTTTCACCTTATTTTTCTCTTTACACTCTTCTATCTCTCTCAAACAACCTATTAGTCTTTTTTTCTCAACTAGCCCTCTTCTTGGCAGATTTAAGTCATATGACCTTGATCATCATCTATAAAATAATTATTATAACTTCATGACATATTAAAAAATACCTATTTAATTTTATTAAATACCTCTACCTATTTTCTAACCTTCTATTTCATACGTTCACCAATCCATCATTCTAACTAGTCAAATTAGGTCACTTAGACCTTTTTCTTATACTTGACTCTTGATTTCACATACCTTGGTCAGCCACAAACCTCTCCATAATTGGATAAAATTTGGAATAAATCAAAAAATATGTTTCATAAGATAAACAACTACTACACAAGTTGTCCATTACTCATAAGGACTAAAACCACCATTAGGCCTAAAGGAGAAGTAATGCAATTAGGCCTTCTCAAAGTACACATTTCACCTTAACCACCTTAGATCATCTTGAGACTCCATAAATGGATGAAAAAATTAAAAAAAACTTATATTATACCCCTTATAATATCACATTATGTCCCTAACATCATTTATCTCATTTCACTCTTTGAACCACACCATTAGGTCTTATCACTGCCAAAAAGTCTGTTTTGAATATCTAAAGCATACACTCAAATTTTACACATAACCAAATAAATAAATCACTTATTCATAAATATAATTAACTCATAATCATAACCATTTCAATTATACTTCACCATATAGGTAAAAATACCTCAAACTGACCACTTCCATATGCTCACTTAGAATTGTAAAAAGGCCTCAAAAACTAGTTAAGAACCTTTGACTTTTAACACCTTCATAGAAATATCTCAGGAATAAAAATAATTAAAATGAACATATGAGACCTATATAAAAAATTATTATGTATTATACTCTTTAAATCTTGAAAAATAACCTCATACTCATCTCTAGAACTGTTAAAGACTTCAAAACATAGTCATGAAAACAAAGACTTAAAACACTTGTAGAATCACTTTCATGAACTTCCAAATGGTCTAGATGATCCTTAAACATACTTATAACATATTTAAATAAATAAATTATAATTTTTAATAAAAATATTAGTATTTTTTTCCCAAAATTTGTCACTTGTTTTTGTGGACAACATGTCGACCATTTTGGTCCTGCAGGCCAAAATGCTCTCTTTCTTTCTAAAAAAAAGTTTTGAGCAGTTAAGTTTTTCAATTACTCAAGCCTTTTCAGCTAAGGAAATCATAGATTAAATAGGAGGGATTTTTAAAAGGGAAGCTAAAAACACTTAATGTATTTCTTAAGTGTTTTGAGGATGGTTTAATGTCGAGGTTCAATCAAAAGCACTCGACGGTGGGGTTCAAAGAATTGGAATGAACCATTGAACTCTGCCTCTGAAAGGTTTAAAGGTTCAATGAGTTACAAGGTTAAATGAGTTAAATGGACTCAAGGGATAAAATGATTCAAAGATATATAATGAACTGTTGAACCATTGAACTTTGAAAGGTTCAAATGTTCAACGAGTTCAAAGGGTTCAAAGTTCAAAGTTCAAGCGAATGGTTGAAGTGGAATATTCCAAAAAAAGGATCAAATAAATGGTTCAACCAAATGGTTCAAATAATTGGTTCAATGACACCTTGAACACATAAAATAAAACTAAGTGAACGCGGCCCTTTACAAAACATTGAACCATTGAACTGTCAAACTATTGAACCATTGAACTGAAAGATTTCAAGGTTCAAAGTGGTTCAAGTGACTGGTGAAGTCCCCGTAGATGTCAAATTTAGGGTAATAGAATAACCATTTATTTTAAAAATATCAAAGACCTGAGAACAAAACCAACAACCAACTAAGAAAGGAGCTAAAGGAGCTAGTATAAAGTGAGAAGATAGCCCTGAGAGCTCAGATCACCAAGAAGAGACAAAATGTAGTAAGGAAAGAGGAAAAAACTATATAAAATCTAGAAATATTTTCAGAAGAGTTATTCCAGTAGTTGGACCAGTCCACCAGGTGGACCTCAGAGAGCACAAACATTCAATGGCGTGGCCTATTTTTCTTTATTAAGTAAAGGTGAATGGATAGTCGTGTAAGCATCATAAAGAAGACTAGGCAACCCATGCTTCAGAGGAGACATTTGAGATGATTTAGTATTATAAAATAAAGTCTAATAACCTATTTTAGCATGTCCCCTTCATAGAATTTTCAATGCATTGAATACAATACAAGCCATTTCATGAAAATAAGCGCCCAAGTCTTTCTTTGGATGCTATACATTGTAATCTCTCATTTTGAATAAAGGAGATCTCTCTATTATTAGAAGCGAAGCTCTACCCAAATTGAAATGCATTCCTAAGACTTTGAGCTCAGACTATTAATCATATTTTTTCAAGTGAATGAGAAATTAAGTGACCTTACAGACTTTATGTTGAAATAAGCTTGTGTTATCTAGAAAATCATTCTTATGTCTTTTTTCTAAATATGGTCTTGTCCATTTAATGAAATAAGCAAAATAAGTGGAAATAAGTTGGAAAATGTCCTAAGGCTGATTGTGGGAGATTTTGTGCTACCATAATTGTCTTTAGTCTATGTTTTGTGTAAATTATACTAGAGAGACTTTGAGCTCCCCTTATCCTTCGTAATATTTCACTCTGTTGTAGTTTTCAGTGGAGACTTTGTGCTACACTTCAAACTACTATGTTAATTCATCCTAAATCACTAGGAGAAATAATGAAAGACTTTGTGCTTTCATGGGTTTCTTGTGGATTTAGTTACTACCCAAGAAGAATACCTATTATTTGTTGAATATCATTTCTAAAAGAAGAGAAGTGTCTTTAGTAATTACACTAGAATTATCCTTTACTCTGTGAACATCATCTCTAAAAAAAGAGAGATGGATGGTATGATTTCACCCCTGAGTCTATTTTCAGTTTATATTAGTATCTTATAGCTTATAGGGAACCTCCCCTTACTGAGAGGAGAGATTTGTCACATTATGGATATGGTCACCACACCCATTTTGTCCTATAAATCTCCTTGTGTTGTGGTTGATATACCCATTTTGTCGTTAGTTAGTTGATGACAAAATATTCACCCAATAGTTTTTGATGACTCTGCTAGGGAAGAACGTGCAATTTGAAGCCTCAAGCTTCAAACTAAAGCAATTCCAATTCTTTTTCATTTTCATTTCACACTCTGGTCAATCCACCATATACACAAATATAGATAATTCAAGGTATTGTTAACCCTATATTTGAGTTGGTGTAGCTGAGTAATTTTGATCTTTTTCCTCCACCATCTCACCTTCAATGAACTAGGAGTTTTCCTCCTACAAACGCTAGGTCTCCAATACTAGGTGAAACTTCTCTTTCCTCTATTATCAGAGATTTGTCTATACATATCCCATAATGATTTGTTATCCCTCCTTTCAATAGTCATATCATGGTAGCTCAAGGCCCCTGGGGTAATACTTTTGGTCCCCTGTATCTAACCTCACCTTTACATGAACTACCCTGTATTTCAAGGAAGAATTTTCCCAAGTTCTATGGTGATGGTAAAGTTCATCCTAATGAACATATTGCAGCCTTTTGCATAGCATGTGGTGTGATATGCATTGAATATGAAGACATAGTAGTCAAACTATTTGTGGAAACATTGCAAGGCGCTACCGTAGACTAGTTTTATCATCTACAAGCACAAATAGTGATTGACTAGAACACTCTCAAGGCCAAGTTCAAATCTAGATTCAAACTTGCAGAAGATGCACATGCCCTATTAGCTTAGCTTATGCAAATGAAGAAGGATCCCATGAACCCATGCGATAATTCAACACTAAATTCGAGTAGATGAGGAACAAGATTCCTACAATTTCTTAGCTGACACCTAAAACTATTAAATGTTACTTCATCAATTCTAAGCTCCCTAAAGTGAGTTTCCTATTGAGGCAAGTTGGCCACATAGATCTTGTTATAGCTTAGATTTTGGCCACTAAGGTTGAAGATGATCTTATCTTGGTAGAAAAGATAAGTAGAGATCCTAACATAAATAAATCTTCTTTATCTTTTGAAAATTTATCTACAAGCACCACTAATCCTATGGTGCAAAAGCTAGAAAATAAATTTCTAGCTCTAAAAAATTAAATGGCACAAACATCTTATCAAGATATACCAAGGATAATGTTTTCCAACCAGTCATATCAAGGCAATGCTGCCAAGAATCAAGGGCAACCAGGTCATCTTCCTCCCCCATAAGGGAAACTTGCTATTGAAGTAACACCAGCTAACATAGTAGTTGGTTATCATGATGTTAAACATGATCTCTCTTTCTAACCTGAGTTGGACTAAGAAGATGACGTTGATCTCTTTGTATAAGGAAAAGAAGAATTAGTTGGTGACTCCAACATTGGTTTCCTGAATTACCAGATGAAGTTAGAAGTAAGAGAGAAATGTTTGATGGATCATACGCTATTTTTACTAGGTCCTAAAACCAGTCAACTCAACAAGCTAATAAGGGAAAAATAAGAGAAGAATCTCGACCAACAATTTCAATTGCTAAATAGGGGACTTCTCTTCCTTTCCAATCAAAGGACCTGGTGATCAATAAAAAAGTAAGTACCTCAAATAACCCTACACCTTTTGCTTCAATTTCTTAGACCAGTACCACACCCAATAAAACCTAGAATGATGGAATTCCTTCCTCTATTTCTAGTTCATTTCAATTATTTGACATAATTGATCATACTCGGAAGACCAAGATCCAAATCTCTGAGTTTGAATACTTACAAGACAACCCTGAGTAGTTGGATAGGCTAGTTGAATGCATCAAGAACAAAACCATCCCTACAGGACAAGATGTTTCAAGGGTAACTCATGATCCCCCAAAGAACACATCCACCTAAAATAATCTTTTACTTACTCCTCCTATTTCCCTTAAAAAAATAGAACCTTTATATGTTTCCCTTTTGATTAATGGTCATAATTTTAGTAACTGTATAATAGACTCCAGTGCCTCTAATAATGTTATGCCGGCCAAGGTGGCAGACACTCTTAAGCTCACTTTGACTAAACTTTTAGGAGATATTTCTCCATAGAAAATAAAAAAGTGTCACTTTTGGGATAGATAAAAAATTCCCAATTTGCATTTACAGCCTTCTCATATAAGAGGATTAAAACGATAGTCTTGGTGGCTGACATTCCAGCTTCCTATGGCATTCTGCTTGGGTAAATTTTTTGCAAAGATGTTGGTGGAGATTTGAGCATAGAACCATCTAAGGTGAGGATACCTATCAAGGATGTCATGTAAAGGCTACTTCCTGAGAAGGAATCAAAATCCATTGTCACCCAAACATCAACCCCTGAAGCTCAAATTCTATTTGAATCCTCAAGAATAGGCAACTACTTTCTATTTACTGAAGACATTTCTATTTCAACAGATGAAAGTTTGCTAGGTGAAAATCCAAAAAAATAAAACAAGACATCAGAAGAATTGGTAGAGCACAATTCAAATGAAAAAATATATTCCCTCTCTAATGAAGAAAAATTGGAAAGAAGATCAAATTATAATGATGTTTGGATTCTTGAATTTGATGGCAGCAATTCTTCTACCAGTTTTGGAGCTAGAATTGTTTTGATATCTCCTTAAGGAGATATTTTTCCCTACTCATACAAGTTTCAGTTCAGCAATACCAACAACACCCCTGAGTATGAATCTTTGTTACTCAGATTGAAAGCTACTCAAGCTAAAGGCATCAAAATTTTTCACGCTTGGGGAGATGCTGAACTAGTGGTTTGTCAGGTGAGGAACCTGTATCAAACCAAGAATAAAATATTATGACATTATCAAAATTTGGTATGGGACTGCCTTTAAATTTTTGATGCTTTCATTATTTTTATGGATCCTAGAGAATTCAATAATCAAATAGATTCCTTGATTGTCTCTGCAACTCTCATGGTTTATCACCAAGATTTCATAGAGCACAAGTACATTATTGAGTTGGTCTTTCAAACCAAGTGTACCTAATAATTCCAACCATTGGCAAGTGTTTAATGGTGAAAACCAAATCATTTATTTTTTGGAATAGATGGATAGATTTGAATAACTTTATTTTGAAGGTAGTAAATCTCTGTCATGGGAATCAGCCCCCAAAACAAATTTAAAAACTAATAAAGAGTTCCTTCAGCTCAAAGGGAATAAAATTTCCAAAATATTAGTTTCTCTTGAGAAGCTATTTGATAAGAATGATAGGTTTATCAATAATCCACAAATGGATTCAAAATCCTCCAAGGATTTTGATCAAATAAATTTGAGTATAGAAGATAATCCTAAAATGGTCAACATTGAGAACTGTTGCACTCCTGATGAAAAACTCAAATTCATTATTCTGCTTCACCATTACATTGATGTTTTGGCATACTCTTATGACAATCTAAAATCTCTTGGGCTTGAAGAAATTCAACACAAAATTCCTCTCAAGGTTGGGTCATTACCTCACAAGCAGAAATAAAGGCAGTACAACCCTAGGCTAGCAGGTACTAGTCTTTTTGAGATCTAGAAAATGTTGAATGTAAGAATTATTTTTCCAATCCATCATTCCACCTAGATTGTGAAGATAGTCCCTATGAAAAATAAGAATATAGAAATTTGCCTCTGTGTTGATTTTAGAAATCTGAATCAGTCATCTTTAAAAGACAACTATCCCTTGCCCATCATGGATCAACTGATGCAAACAGTGACTGGCACAAAGATGTTATCAATGTTAGATGGTTTTTCAGGATATAATCAAGTGGAAGTTGGTGAAGCAGACCAATATAAGACTAATTTCACTACACCTTGGGGCACCTTTGCATATCATAGAATGCCTTTTGGCTTGATCAATGCTGGCACCACCTTCTAGAGAGTGATGGATCTTACCTTCAAAAATGAAATGGGGAAGTTTATTATGGTATATCTTGATGACATGATCATCTTTTCTAAACATCATCCTGATCATGTGTATCATTTACAACAGGTGCTAGAATGATGTTGACAAAATGGTATTTCTCTTAATCCCAAGAAGTCAATTTTTGGGGTTACAGAAGGTAAAATTTTTGGTCACACTATGTCTCGAGAAGGCATCAAGATCGACCTAGAAAGATTCAAATCCATCCAAGAGCTTGCTCTTCTTACTAGTAAAACTATAGTCCATTCTTTCTTTAGAAAGGTGAACTTTCTACAAAGGTTCATTCCTGAATTCACAGAGAAGACTCGCCACATTGTCAACATGATGAAGGGTAAAGCTACTTTCAGCTGGACTGAAGAAGGCAAGTCAACATTTCAAGATATCAAAGAAGCTATCACCCATGCCCTAATCCTGATTTGTCTTGATTATACCAAAGACTTTTTTATATATAGCTCTACTTCTGAACACATGCTTTCAGCCATTTTGGTCCAATAAAACAAAGAAGGTGTGGATTCCCCTATATCTTTTATAAGTTGTCATCTTAAAGCTTATGAGTTAAAATATTCAAACATGGAGAAGAATGCTTATGTTGTGGTTAAGGTAGTAAACCATTTTTGTTTTTACATCCTGAACTCTCACACTATTGCTTTGGTTCTTGATACAATAGTAAATTCCATTCTAACTCAACAAGAGTTTGGACCTAAAAGGGGCAATTGGTTTGCTAAAATCTAAGAGTTTGATCTTATTATCAAACCTATGAAGCTTGTGTAGGGAAGAGGTCTCTACCAATTAATTGTTGATAACATACCAGAAGAAGTAGGACATGAAAAAATTGAGGTTAAAGACATGCCTACAGTTCTCTTTATCACCACTACGAATGAGTGGTATTCCAACATTGCTCATTTCCTTACCTATGGTGAGTGCCTTGCCCACCTATCTCATAAAGAAAAAAGGACTATTAAGTTGAAAGATATTAACTTTGTCCTGTGGGACAATGGTTTGTACAAGAGGAGCCTTGATGGGGTATTCCTTCACTATGTGGATAGAGTGCAATAGAGAAAACTTATGGAGTCTTTACAAAATTTAGCTCAGGAGGACATTTTTTTTCACCTATGACTGCCCATAAGATTTTGTGAGCTAGGTACTATTGGCCTACTCTATTTTGAGATTCATAGATTTAGGTGCATAGATGTGAGTTGTGTCAATAGTTCATTGGGAAACCCAAGTTGGTCATGTTACCTCTCAATCCTATGGTGATCTAAGAGCTTTTTTAGAAATGGGGTATTGATTTCATTGGCGCTATAAACCTATCTTCGAGTGCTAAACATGACTATGTCCTCACAGCCACAAACTATTTTACCAAGTGGGTGGAAGCCATTCCAGTCAAGCATGCTACTTCAAAAGTGGTATGTAATTTCATCAAGGAAAATATTATTTATTGGTTTAGAATCATACAGCCTATTTTTCTTCTCATGAGGTTACCTAGTTTTACTACTATTATGGGATTATCCTCTCCCACTCTTCTAACAATTATCTGCAAGGAAATGGTCAAGCAAAATCAAGCAACAAGAACTTGGTGACCATTATCAGGAAGTTGGTAGATAACAATCAGAGAACTTGGCATAAAGCATTAATTGACACTTTATGGGTAGACATAATTATACCTAAGAGGGCAATAGGTATGTCCCCATTCCAACTTCTGAATGGTCTAAATGCAGAGATACCAATCACCCTGGAATTACTAGCTTTGAAGTTGGCAAAGGCAGGGGAAGATTCAACTTTTGAAAGTTCCATCGACAAGAGGATCATGTGCTTAACTGAATTAAATGAGCAATGAACTATGGTGGTGGATTGTATTACTGCACATCAAAGTTTGGTAAAGAAACTCTTTGAATATAAAGTAAGGATCCATGATTTTTAGATTGGAGATGAAGTCTTGTTGTGGGACAAGAGAAGAGAACCAAAAGGAATGCATAGAAAATTGGATTCCTTATGGAGAGGTCCATTTGTCATTCATCGATTAAATGGTGAAAATAGTTTTTTGTTGAAATATCAATATGGAACACCATTTGCACTACCTCACAGTGGGTAGCATCTGAAGCACTTCAATCCTTGAAGTATTAGGAAAGTCCAATTGTACATATGTATATTTTTTTTTTGTGTTGTTCATTTATTTTTAGTGCCTTTCTTTTTTGGGTGGCATGACTTTGTAGTCTAATGTCATAGATGAAGGCACTTAGAGTCTGGATTATACTCCCTTCAATTGATTCAAAGTCCAATCGATGGAAGTTCCCCAATTGGAGCCTGCTATTGTTCTCAAAATCCATCACTTGTTTTTGTGGACAACATGTCGACCATTTTGGTCCTACAAGCCAAAATGCTTTCTTTCTTTCTCAAAAAATGTTCTGAGTAGTTAAGTTTTTCAATTACTCAAGCCTTTTCAGCTAAAAAAATGATATGTTCAATAGGCAAGCTTTCTCAAAGGGAAGTTTAAAACACTTAAGGCATTCCTAAGTGTTTTGAGGATGGTTCAACACCGAGGTTCAATCAAAAGCACTCAACAGAGGGGTTCAAAGAATTGAAATGAACCATTGAACTATTGAACCATTAAACCCCACCTATAAATGGTTCAAAGGTTTAATGAGTTTAACAGACTAAAAGAATAAAAGGATTCAAAGAGATAGAATGAACCATTGAACCATTGAACTTTGAAAGGTTCAATGTTCAAAGGTTCAATGAGTTCAAAGGGTTCAAAGTTTAAAGTTCAAAGTTTGAGCAAATGGTTAAAGCGGAAGATTCTAGAAAAAAGATCAAATAAATGGTTCAACTAGATGGTTCAAATAATTAGTTCAACGACACCTTGAATGCATAAAAGAAAACTAAGTGAACGTAACCCTTTACAAATCATTAAACCATCGAACTGCCAAACTATCGAACCATTGAACCATTGAACCAAAAGATTTCAAGGTTCAAGGTTCAAAGTGGTTCAAGCGACTGGTGACGTCCTTGCAGACATCAAATTTAAGGTAATGGAATAATCATTGATTTTCAAAAGAGCAAATACCTAAGAACAAACTCATTAACCAGCCAAGAAAGGAGCCAAAGGAGCTAGTAGAAAGCAGGAAGATATCCCTGAGAGATCAGATCACCAAGAAGAGACAAATTGTAGCAAGGAAAGAGGGAATGACTACAAAAAATCTAGAAATATTTGTAGAAGAGTTCCTCTAGTAGTTGAAGCAGTTCACTAGGTGGACTTCAGAGAGTGCAAACATTCAATGGCATGGCCTATTTTTCTTCATTGAGTAAAGGCAAATAGACAGTCGTGTAAGCATCATAAAGAAAACCAGGGAACCCATGCTTCAGAGGAGACATTTGAGATGATGTAGAATGCCAAAGTTAAGGCTGATAACCTATTCCAGCATGGCCCTTTCACATAATTTTCAATGCATTCAATATAGCATGGGCCATTTCATGAAAATAAGTGCCCAAGTCTTTCTTTAGATGCTATATATTGTAATCTCTCATTTTGAATATAGGATATCTCTCTGTTATTAGAAGCGAATCTTTACACAAATTGAAAGGCATTCCTGAGACTTTGAGCTCAGACTGTTAATCATATTTTTTCAAGTGAATGAGAAAGCAAGTGACCTTTCAGACTTTGTGTTGAAATAAGCTTGTGTTATCTATGAAATCATTCTTATATGTTTTTCCAAAATATAGTCTTGTCCATTTAATGAAATAAGCAGAACAAGTATAAATAAGATGGAAGATGTCTTGAGGCTGACTATGGGAGACTTTGCGCTACTATAATTGTCTTTAGTCTGTGTTTTGTGTAAAGGATATTAGAGAGACTTTGAGATCCCCTAATCCTTCATAATCTTTCACTCTGTTGTAGTTTTCGGTGGAGACTTTGTGCTGCACTTCAAACTACTATGTTACTTTGTCCTAAATCAGTAGGAAAAACAATGAAATATTTTTTGCTTTCATGGGTTTCTTGTAGATCCAGTTACTACTCAGGAATAATTCCTGCTATTTGCTGAATATCATTTTTGAAAGAAGAGAAGTGCCTTCAGTAATTACACCAAAATTATCCTTTGTTCTATGAACATCATCTCTAAAAAAAGAGAGATGGATGGTATGATTTCACCCTTGAGTCTATTTTCAATTTATATTAGTATGTTATAGGGAACCTCCCCTTACTGAGAGGAGATATTTGTCTCATTTTGGCTGTGGTCATCACACCCATTTTACCATATAGATCTTCTTGTGTTGTGGTTGATATACCCATTTTTCTGTAAGTTACTTGATGACAAAATATTCATCCAACAGGTTTTAGTGAATTTGCTAGAGAAGAACATGAAATTTGAAGCCTCAAGCTTCAAATTGAAGCAGTTTGAGTTCTTTTCCATTTCCATTTCACACTCTGGCTGATCCACCGTACACACGAAGCTAGAGAGCTCAAGGTATTATTGACCCTATATTTGAGTTGGTTCAGCTAAGTAATTTTAATATTTTTCCTCCACCATCTCGCCTTTAGCAAACTATGAGTTTTCCTCCTACAAATGTCAGGTCTCCAATACCAGGTGAAACTTCTCTTTCCTTTGTTATGTTGTTCTCAAACTATGTCACTCATTTTTGGGGACAACATATGAACTATTTTGGTCCTATAGGCCAAAATTCTCTCTTCCCTTCTTAAATAATGTTCTGAGCATCCAAGTTCTTCAATTATTCAAGATTTTTTAGTTAAGGGACTCGTAGGTTTAAAAAGTTCAACAACTTCAATAAACAAGCTCTCACAAAGAAACAAGTTCCTAACACTTAGACATTTTCAAGGTTGGTTCAATGTTGAGGTTCAACCAAAAGACTTATCGATGAGCTTCAAATAAAAGATTGAACCATTAAACCATTGAACCCTGCCTCTATAGGTTTAAAGGTTCAATGGGTTCAAAGGTTCAATGACATCAGCAAACGTAAAGAGTTAAGTGCTTCGACAAGTTCAAAGTTTAACCACTTCAGAAAGTTCAATGGCTACGAAGGACTCAAAGAGAAGAAGAATTTGAAGAAGAAAGATTGAACCATTTAACCGTTGAACCTTGAACTAAAATGGTTCAATGAGTTCAATAAGATCAAAGGACTCAAAGAAAAGAAGACTTCGAAGAAGAAAGATTGAACTATTGAACCGTTGAACCTTGAACTAAAATGGTTCAACAAGTTCAATAAAGTTTGAGAGACTTAGAAAATAAAAGGATTCGAAGAGAAAAGAATGAACCATTGAACCATTAAACCTTGAACCAAAAGAGTTTAAAGTTCAAAGGTTCAACCAATTCAATAGAAAAGAAAAGGATCTAGAAAATTTAAAAGAACAAAAGATTCTGAGAAAGAGAATGAATCATTGAACCTTGAACCAAAATGGTTCAAAGTTCAAAGTTTTAAGGAATTTAAAAGTTTGAAAGGGAGCTTAAAGTGAAGGAAAGAAGTAGAATATTATAGAGACAAGTTCAAAGAATAGTTCAACCTAAGAGGAAAGAAAGCGATTAAACCAAGAAAGCGATTGAACCAAGGGACCGCTTGAACCATTGAACCAATGAACTTTCAAAGTTTAAAGGTTCAAGGTTCAACATGGTTCAAGTGACCAATGACATCGCCATGGACATCAAATTTAAGGTAATAAAATGCCCATTTATTTTCAAATATGGCACAGAACCTGAAGATAAAACTCAGTAAACATCTGAAGAAAGAGTTGAAAAAGCCTGTTGAAGGTAAGAAGATAGCCTGAGAGCTCAAAAAGCTATAGGGGATACTGAAATATCTACAGGGGAGTTATTCCAGTAGGTGGAATAGTCCACCAGGTAGACATCAGAGTGCAGACATTCAAAGGTGCAGCCTATTTTTCTCCCTTTGAATAAAAGTGATTGGACAACCGCATACATATCTGAGAAGAGGACCAGGTGGCCTATATTTTGGAGGAGACATTTGAGATGAATTGACATTCCATAGTTAAGGCTGATTCTCTATTCCAGCATGGCCTCTTGACAAAATTGAAAATGCATTCAAGGCATAAACTGCAGCATGGGCCATTTCATGAAACAAAGCGCTAAGTCTTTCTTGGCTACTATATATTATAATCTCTTATTTTATGCAAAGGAGATCTCTTTATTATCATAATCAAAACTCTACCCAAATTGAAAGGCATTAATAAGACTTTGAGATTAGATTGTTAATCATATTTTGTTATCTGAATGAAAAAGCAAGTGACCTTTTAGACTTTGTGCTAGAATAGCTTGTGTTGTTGAGGAAATCGTGCTTATGTCTATTTCTTGAATGTGTTCTTGTCCATTTAATCAAATAAACAAAATTAGTGG
Source organism: Torreya grandis (assembly GCA_037957365.1). Classification (NCBI taxonomy): domain Eukaryota; kingdom Viridiplantae; phylum Streptophyta; class Pinopsida; order Cupressales; family Taxaceae; genus Torreya; species Torreya grandis. The sequence continues at coordinate 622,268 of JARHVA010005057.1, forward strand.
AAGTAACCAAGAACGTGTCTTGAAGATAAATATAGAGAGACTTTGTGCTATCATAATTGTCTTTAGTGTGTTTATTTTTTTAATTCTATTTAAAGGATCTTGGGATGACTTTGTGCCTCCATTATCCTTCGTATTTCACTCTTTGGCAGTTGAGGTGGAGACTTTGTGCTACACCTCATTCTGTTGGTTTTTTTGCCTTGTTATAGTTACTTCTAGAAAGAATTTTTGTTGTTTGTTGCAAACCACTTCTAAAAGAAGAGAAGTGCATTCAGTGTTTTCACCAAAATTCTCTTATGTTTGTGAACATCATCTCTAAAAAAAGAGAGATGGATGGTGTTATCCTACCCCTGAGTGTTATTTTCTACTTATATATATAGTATATAGCACATCATATTTATATGGAACCTCCCCTTGATGAGAGGAGAGATTTTTCCCCTTTTGATGTGGTAAACTTGCACATTTGGCCGATCAATCTCCCTATGTTGTGGTTGAACAACTTATTTTTCCTATCAGTTAGCTAGTGGCAAAATATTCACGTAACAGTTTTTGGTGACTCCGTTGGAAAATGTTTTGTGCAATTTGAAGCCTCAAGCTTCAAATTAAAGTAGTTCCTATCCTTATCCATTCAAGTCTTACACTCTGGCAGCTCCACAGTATACAAGAAGCTAGAGGTCTAAAGGTATTGTTGATCCTATATTCATGTTGGCTCAGCAAAGAGATTTTGATATGTTTCCTTCACCATCTCATCTCCAATGAACTAAGAGTTTTCTTCCTACAAAATTTAGGTCTCCATTACTAGGCAAAGCATCCATTTCTACTATTAGTAGAGATTTGTCACTATATACCCCTCAATCATTTGTTATCCCTCCCTTCAGCAGTCAAAAAATGGCAGTTCAAGGCCCCTGAGGTAACTCTTTTGGCCCACTCAACTTAACTCCACCTCTACATGAGCTACCACACAGTTCAAGGAAGAATTTCCCCAAGTTCTTTGGTGATGGGAGAGTTCATCCTGATAAACATATTTCAGCCTTCAACATAGTCTGTGGTGTGATAGGCATGGAGTATGAGGACGTAGCAGTCAAACTATTTGTGGAAACATTGTACGACACTACTGCAAACTAGTTCTACCATCTATAGGCTTAGTTTGTGACTGAATGGAACACCCTCAAAGCCAAATTTAAAGCTTGGTTCAAGCTTGCAAAATATGTGCATGCCCTACTAGCCTAGCTCACACAAATGAAGAAGGAACCTCATGAACCTATGAGGGACCTCATAGCCAAGTTTGACAAGTTGAGGAATAGGATTCCTACCATTGCTCAACCAACAACTAAGAACCTTAAATGTTTTGTCATCAATTCTCAGCTTCTAAAAGTGATTTTCCTATTGAGACGGGCTGGCCACATGGACCTTGTTGTAGTGCAAGATTTGGCTACTAAGGTGGAAGATGATCTCATCTTGGCAGGGAAGATAAGGAGAGATCTTAACAGAGGTAAATCTTCTTCAACCTCTGAATATCCATCTACAAGCACCACTGATCTAATGGTGCAAAAGCTAGCAAATGAGTTGCTAGCTCTCAGGAAGCAAATGGTGTAAGGGATGTCTTCTGCTCCTTTGTATAGAGATATACCAAGGAGGGCATTTCCCAATCAGTCATACCAAGGCAACACTGCTAAGAATCAAGGGTAGCCAAATCATCTTCCTCCCCCACAAGGGAAACTTGTCATTGAAGCACCTCTAACCAATTCAATAGTTTGATATCTTGAAATAGAATTTGATTTCTCTTTACAACCTGAATTAAACCTAGAAAATGATGCTGATATCTTCACAGAAGACTAAGAAGAATCAACTGGCGACTCCAACATTGGTTTCTTAAATTACCAGGATGAACCTAGAAGTAAAGGTGAAGCACTTGATGGATCATACGTTGTATTCACCTGGTCCTAAAACTAGTCAGCCCAACAAGCTGATAAGAAAAAGAGGAACATTCTCAACCAACAATTTCAATTGCTAAGTAGGGAACCACTCTGTCTTTTCAATTAAAGGACTGGGTGAGTAGTAAAAAAGTAAGTACTCCAAACATTCTTTCATCTCCAACTTCAAATTCATAGATCAATACCCCCCACTAAAAACTAAAAGGATGAACTTCCTTCCTCTATTCCTAGTCTATTTTAGTCATTTGACATAGTCGACCATGTCAAGAAGACCAAAATTCAAATGACTAAATTTGAATTCCTGCAATCTAACCCTGAACAGTTGGATAGATTAGTGGAATGTGTGAAGGATAAAGTCATCTCTACAAGATAAGTAGTTTTGAAAGTAACTCCTGGTCCCCCCAAAAACACATCCACTCAAAATAACCTTGTGATTACTACTCCTACTTCTCCTGGGAGTATAGAACCATTTTATGTCTCCTTGCTGATAAATGGACACCAGTTGAACAATTGTATCATAGACTCAAGTGCATCTGACGATTTCATGCCTACCAAAGTGGTTGAATCCCTTTGTCTTACATTGACCAAAACATTTGAGAGATGTTTCTTCATGGAGAAAAAATAAGTGCCACTACTGAGACAAATCAAGGATGCCCAATTTGTATTTGTAGCATTCCCAGATAAGAGAATCAAGATGGTAGTCCTGGTGGCTGATGTCCTAGCCTTATACGGCATTCTTCTTGGGCTAAATTTTTACAAGGATGTTGGTGGTGAATTAAGTATGGACCTTGTTCGGTGAATATTTTGTCAGCCAGCTAACTGGTGACCAAAATAGTTCTTATCACCACAGCATAGGGATATTGGTCGTCTTGGTGTGCAGCTTTACTACATCAACTGGAGACAAATTTATCCTCTCATCAAGGGGAAGTTCCCTATTAAATATACGGAGCTATATACAATATAAATAAGTATAAAGTAAGACATAGGGGTGGGACAAACCATCCATCTCTCTTCTTTCAGAGATGATGCACACAGACAAAAGAGAAAATCCTAGTTATAAACACTAAAGGCACTTCTCTTCTTTCAGAAGTGTCCTTACAAGAAACAATAGGAGTTTCTTCCAGATAGTGAAATAACCAGTGATAAAAAGGGGCGTAGTAATAGGAAGATGAAATAGAGTGCAAAGTCTCCACCTCAACTGCCCAAAGAGTATATCATAAAGGATAATGGGGACACAAAGTCACCCCAGAATCCTCAACACAAAAAGAAAAGGAAAACACAGACTGAAATCAATTGTGAAAGTGCAAAGTCTTCCCACAGTTGGTTTCAAGAAACTTCCCTATTACCTTCACTAATTTTGTGTACCAAATTAAATGAATAAGGACACCTTCAGATGACACAAGTCAAAATAGCACAAAGTCTAGAAAAACTTGCTTTCTCATTCAAATAACAAGGAAAATGAAATTACAACCTGAGCTCAAAGTCTCAGTATTTCTCTTTCAAAATAGGTAGAGTTTTTCTCTTGTAAAATGAAAAAGTATCTTTTACAAATGAGATAATTAACAAACTTATAGCCACTACGCAAGCATTGGTGCCTTTTTCCATGGGACAGCCCATGCTGTAGTCAATGTCTTCAATGCGTCTCTAGTTTGGTCTGGAGAGACCATGCTGAGAACATTGCGCTACCATAACTACGGTGTGTCCCTTCATCTGACATGTCTCCTCCTTAATATGGACCATCTGGTCCTTTGCATATTTGTCTTTACTTCATGGAAGAAAACATGCCCTATCCTTGGTTTGGTGCACTCAAAAGTCTGCTCGATCTACTATTTCACCTACTGGAAATAACTCTTTCAAAGATATTTCTAATCCTTTGGTCTCACTCTTCTCTTCACTGCTTAAGCACTTCTTTGCTCTTTATATCCCTTCTTGCCTAAGTCTTTGGGGGGTCCTTTTTGTTTCTTTAACAAGTGGCAAGTTTTGATATTATGAAACTCATTAGAAACTTATGAAAAATGGGGTCCACGACACGTTTTGCCTGAGCAACTCCAAAAGGGGAACACGGATGCAAACACTTGTCACGTTCTGCTGAGTCATAACAGGACACGTGACGTATTCCACTCTACTTTATAATGGACACGTGGTAGCCTTCAAGCTTCTTTCTCTTAGTGGGCTTTATCCTTTATGTCCTTCAAATAGAATGTTCAAAGCCTTCAGACAATTTATTTGAAGGAAATCTTCCTTGCCTTTGCATCTTTCCCATCGGGATTTTGCTTTGTCTTTCAGGTGAATTCCTTCAGAAAATTTGTCCAAAGGATTTTGATTTGTCTTTTGCCTTGTTCACTTTTTTAAAGGAGTTCACTTTGTCTGCTTTTGCTCACTTCCCTCTACAAGGGCACTTGGCTTGGTTCACAGCCCTCCATAAGGGCACTTGTTCCTTTGGCTTTGGGGCAGCGCCTTGAACCTGCCGATTAAACCAACTGATTGAAGCAACTTTGGTTTAAGGGTTCAATGATTCAATCTTGTGTTTGAAGCCATCTTTTTGTCTAAGTCTTTTGATCTCTTTGAACTGATTGAACTAGTTGAACCCGTTGAACCAATTTGGTTCAAAGTTCAACGGTTCAATGGTTAATTCCTTTATTTTTTGCCAAGTCCTTTGATCTCTCAAACAAAATGCATTGAACCAACCACTCGCTAAACCTATTGAACCATTGAACCCATTAAACCGTTGGACCAAAATGGTTCAAGGTTCAACGGTTCATTTCTTGCTTAGAAGCTTGTTGATGAACATTTTTAGTTGAACCAAGGCGTTGAACCAATCCTAAAAATGACTAAGCATTGGAAACTTTTTCTTTTGATTGAACTCACCTATAGAATCCTTTGAACCTATTGAACCTGCTAACTTCAATCATGTTGAGTCCATAAAAACATATCTACAGAGTCTATAGATTTGAGTCCCTTGAAAGAGTCCGTAGAAATGTGCCTGTGGAGTCCATAGATTCAAGCCTGCAGAGTCCATAGATTTAAGCCTGCAGAGTCCGTAGATTTCTAAGAAATATTTGAAAAAGGAAGAACCTAAATGCTCAAAATAATTTTTGAAAGGGGAAGAGAGGATTTTGATCTATAGGACCAAAATAGTTCAAATGTTGTCCCAAAAATGAGTGATATTTTTGGGGGACAAACGCTGGCTCCAATTGGGGAACTTTCTTTAGTTGAAAACTTGGAATAGCTTAGGGGAGTAGAAACCAGAATCTCCAATGCCTTGAAGTGTGCAATTGGGCTATGGATTCATGCTACCCAAAAATAAAAGCTCCAAAAAATGAAAACAAAAAGCACAAAACAAAACAAAAGACTATACAGATATACATATGTACAAATGATCTTATCTGATGCCTCAAGATTTGAAGTGCTTTAGATGCTGCCCACTGTGAGACAGTGAAAATGGTGTGCCATCTTGATAAACTAGTAGAAAACCATTTTGTCCCCAGAATTAGTGACAGGGAAATGGAACTCTCCACCAGGAAACCACTTTTCTATGTCTTCCCCTTGGTTTTCTTCTCTTCTTGCCCCAAAGCAAGACTTGACTTTTGGTCCAAAAACCATGAATCTTTACTCTCCTGGCAAAGAGTTCCTTTTCTTAATTTTGATAGGCAGCAACATATCCTAGTACCATAATTTGTTGTTTTGATAGCTCAACCTAACACATGTCTTGATTGTCCCCCTCAGATATCTCAGATTCTTCTTTGTTTGGAAGGGAGGGTTCTTCTGCACTTATGCCACACTCCACCAATTCTTCTACTATTTCATCCCTGCTTGAAGACTCAAACAAAATTTGGGTTGTAGGGGCTGATATTTGGGTCTTGACACATTTTACATGATCAATTATGTCAAATGGATGGATTGGACTAGGCACAGGGGATGGGAGTTCTTCCTTTTGGTTTATGGGAGGGGTGGGAGGACTGGCCTGTGAATTTGAAGTAGAAGGTGCATAAATGCTTGGGATACTTACCTTCTTGGCAATCACTAGGTCCTTTGACTGGAAAAAAAGAGGGGTTCTCTGCTCAGCAATTGAAATTGTTGGTTGGGGCCGCTCCTCTATCTTCTCTTTGTCAGCTTGCTAGGCTGACTGATTCTTAGACCTGGTGAATATTATGTATGATCCTTCGACTTCTTCACCTTCACTTCTGGGTTCATCCTAGAAATTTAGGAAACCAATGTGGGAGACACTAGCTGATTCTTCTTGATCCTTTATGAAGAGACTAGCATCATTTTCTTGCTCAAACTTAGGTTGGAAATATGAAACATGTTCTATTTCTAGATATGCCACTACTGAGTTGGTTGGAGGTGCTTCAAGGGAAAGGTTCCTCTGTGGGGGAGGAAGACAATTTGGTTGCCCTTGACTTCTAGCAGTGTTGCCTTGATATGGCTGATTAGGGAATGTCCTCCTTGGTATATCTTTATATAGAGGAGTAGAAGACATACCTTATGCCATTTGCCTTCTCAAGGCTAGCAATTCATTTACCAGCTTTTTCACCATTGGGTCAGTGGTGACTGTGGGCGAGTATTTAGAAGATGAAGAGGGTTTGCCTCTATTTGGGTCTCTTCTTATCTGTCCTACCAAAATAAGGTCATCTTCTAGCTCAATAGCCAAGTCTTGAGCAGCCTCAAGGTCTATGTGTCTAGCATGTCTCAATAGAAAACTCACTTCAGGCAGCTGTGAGTTGATGAAGAAGCACATGAGATTCTGAGGTGTTAGTTGGGTGATCATGGGAATCTTATGCCTCAACATGTTGAACCTGGCAATAAAATCCCTCATAGGCTCATGAGGTTCCTTATTCATTTGAGTGAGTTAGGTCAGCAAAGCATGTGCATCCTCTGTAGGCTTGAACCTTGCTTCAAACTTGGCTTTGAGTGTATCCCAATTAGTCACTGATCTAGCTTGTAGATGGTAGAACCAGTCTACAGTAGCACCTTATAGGGTCTCCACAAAAATACTGACTACCACGTCTTCAAATTCCACCCCCATCACACTGCAGGTTGTGTTGAAGGCTGCAATGTGTTCATCAGGGTGAACTATCCCATTACCAAAGAATTTGGGGAAATTCTTTCTTGAACTGCATGGAAGTTCATGCAGAGGTGGAGTTAAGTTGAGTGGGCCAAAATAGTTACCCCAGGGGCCTCAAACTACCATGATTTATTTAAGAAAAATAGAGATAAAAAATATGGACAAAGTGGCCAGATTGCAAAACAAAAATGGAAAAGGATTGGCTTTGCTTCAGCTTGAGGCTTGAGGCTTCAAACTATGCACTGTTTTCTAGCAGCTCTAGTTTTTCAAACTAGATAAAATAATAGAGGTGGAGGAAAATGGTAAGGCTATAAATGGATAATGGTTAAGACACATAATGGAGTTGCCAAAGTCTGTATAATGGATAAGGGAAGGAAATGCTTCAATATAAAACTTGAGGCTTCAGACTACACATTCATCCCTAGCAGAGTCACCAAAAACTATTGGGTGAATATTTTGTCGACTAGTTAACTGGCGTTCAAAATAGTTTCTATCACCACCTATTTAATAGGGAACCTCCCTTTGATGAGAGGAGATATGTGTTCCCTTGTGATGTAGTAAATTTGCACATCTGGATGACCAATCTCCCTATGTTATGGTGATAGGAACTATTTTGAATGCTAATTAGCTGGTCGACAAAATATTCACCCAACAGACCTATCTGAGGTGAGGATCCTAGTCAAAGGCATCATGCAAAAATTGCTCCTTGAGAAAGAGGCAAAATATGTTGTCACTCAAACATCAGTGCCTGAAGCTCAAATTTTGTTTGAGTCTTTAGTAGTGGGTAATTAATTTTTGACTACAGAGGATGTCCCTGTTTCATTTGATGAAATTATTGAATGTGACACCCTAAAAATTGATTCAAAAAAATAGCAGAAGGATTGGTAGAATATAGTACAAGCACAAAAGAATCCTCTATTCCAATTAAAATAAAATTTGAGGAAATCATAATCCCTATTAGCGTATGGATTCTAGAATTTAATGGTAGCTGCTCTTCTACCAATTTTGGAGCTAGGATTGTGTTGATATCTCTTCAAGGATATATTTTTCCTTCTTCATACAAGTTGTAGTTCAGCAACACCAACAATACGACTGAATATGAATCACTATTGATTGAATTGAAGGCCACTCAAGATAGGGGCATCAAATTCCTTCATGCCAAAGGAGATGTTGAGCTGGTGGTTTACCAGGTCTGAAACTTTTACCAAACCAAAAATGAGAGATTGTGGCATTATCACAATCTGGTTTGAGATTAAATTGAAATTTTTTATGCTTTCAACATCTCTACAATGCCTATGGAATTCAATGACTGAGCTTATACATTAGATGTTTTTACAACTCTCTTGGTTCTTCACCCAAATTTTAAAGGAGACAGGTACACTATCAAATTGGTCTTTTCACCAAGTGTGCCTAACAATGCCAATCATCGGTAAGTATTAAATGACGACAACCAAATCATCACCTTTCTAGAATAAAAATATATCTTTAAACAACTTCACTTCGAAGGCAGTAAGCCTCAGAAACTTGAATCAACCCCTGAAACAAGTTCAGACGCATGTGAAGAATTCTTGTAGCTAAAAGGGAATAAAATTCCCAAAGGATTGGTTTCCCTTGAGAAAATGTTTGACAAGCATAATAGGTTCATCAAAAAAAAGTGGATTCAAGCTCCTCTCAAGTGTTTAATCAGATAAAATCATGTACCAAAGAAAATCCCAAGATGGTAAACATCGAGAAGTGTTGCACTCTAGAAGAGAAGTTCAAGTTTACTACTTTGCTCTGCTCTGCTAGTACATAGATGTTCTAGCGTACTCCTCTGATGATCTGAAGTCACTCAAGCTTGAAGAAATTTGCCATGAAATTCCTCTGAAGAGTGATTTCATGCCTTACAAGTAGAAATCTTGGCAGTATAATATTAATATATCAGGTACTATTCTATCTGAAATACAAAAAATGTTGAACGCTAGAATAATTTTTCCAATCCATCATTTCACATGCATTGCAAACATAGTTCCTATGAAAAAATGAATGGAAAAATTTGCCTTTGCATAGATTTTAAGAATTTAAATCAATCCTCCCTAAGGATAATTACCCTTTGCCCATGATGGATCAATTCCTTCAAATAGTAACTGGTTTAGAGATGTTATCAATGTTGGACAACTTCTCAAGGTATAATCAAGTGAAAGTTGGCAAAGTAGACTAGCATAAGACTACCTTCACCACACCTTGGGGCACCTTTGCATATCAAATAATGCCATTTAGCCTGATAAATGTTGGCACCACTTTTCAGAGAGCAATGGACCTTGATTTTAAAGACAAAATGGGTAAGTTCATTGTGGTGTACCTTGATGATTTAACAGTCTTTTCCAAGCATCATCCTAATCACCTACATCATTTACAACAAGTGTTGGAATGATGTCGCTAGAATGACATTTCTCTAAATCTCAAGAATTCTATTTTTGGGGTAATAGAAGGGAAACTTCTTAGATATATTGTACCTTGAGAAGGCATAAAGATTGATTCAGAAAGAGTCAAATCCATCCAGGAGCTTACTCTACCCACAAGTAAGACTACAATTCACTCTTTCTTTAGAAAGGTGAATTTTTTTACGAAGGTTCATTCTTGAGTTTGCAGAGAAGAATCACCACATTATGGACATGATGAAGGGAAATGCCACTTTTAGCTGGATTGAAGAAGGAAAATTAGCATTTCAAGACATCAAGATAGCTATTACCCATGCCCCAATTCTAATTTGTCTAGATTACACCAAAGATTTCACAATGTATAGTTATTCTTTCTAGCACACACTTTTAGCAATTCTAGTTCAACAGAACAAAGGTGTGGAATCTCCCATATCCTTCATGAGCTTTCCTCTCAAAGCTCATGAACTAAAATATTCAAATCTAGAAAAGCATGCTTATGTAGTGGTAAAGGCAGTAAAGCACTTCTATTTTTACATCTAAAATTTACACATTATTTCCCTAGTTCCTGATACCATAGTCAAATCCATATTAACTTAGTAGGAGTTTGGAATCAAAAGGGGCAATTGGGTTGCTAAAATTTATGAGTTTAATCTTGTTATCAAACCAACTAAGCTTATGTGGGGAAGGGGCCTCTACCAATTGATTACTGACAACATACCAAAAAAAATAGGGCACGAAGGAATCGAGGTTGAAGACACACCAACAGTCCTCTTTGTCACCACCACAAATGAGTGGTATTCAAATATTGCTCATTTCCTTACCTACGGTGAGTGTCCTACTCACTTGTCTCATAAAAAAAGAGGACTATCAAGTTGAAAGCTGACAACTTTGTCCTTTAGAACAATAGGTTGTATAAGCGAAACCTTGATGGGGTATTCCTTTGCTGCGTGGATAAAGTGCAGCAAAATAAACTTCTAGAATCCTTCCACAATTTGGCTTGTGGAGGACATTTTTTTATGCCTATAACTGCCCATAAGATTCTATGAGCCAGTTATTATTGGCCTACTCTATTTCAAGATGCATATAAATGGGTACAAAGATGTGAATTGTGCCAACAGTTTGTTGGAAGACCCAAGTTAGTTGCTTTTCCTCTTAAGTCGTGGTAATAGAAGAGCCATTTCAACAATGGGAAATCAATTTCATTGGTGTTATAAACCTGTCTTCAAGCACTAGACATGATTATGTCCTCACAGCCATAGATTACTTCACCAAATGGTTGGAAGCTATTCCAGCCAAGCATGCTACTTTAGAAGCATACTTAAGGAAAACATCATTTTTAGGTTTGGGGTCCCAACCAAGATTGTGTTAGATAATGTAGTCTATTTATCTTCCCATGAGATTACTTAGTTATACTTTTATTATGGGATTATCCTCTCCCACTCTTCTAATTATTTTTTGTAAGGAAATGGCCAAGTAGAATCGAACAACAAGAACCTAGTGACTATCATCAGAAAGCTGGTAGATGACAACCAATGAACCTGGCATAAAGCATTATTTGATGCTTTATGGGTAGAAAAAATTATGCCCAAGAGGGCAATAGGTATGTCACCTTTCCAAATTTTGTATGGTCTCAATGCAGAGATACCAATCACCTTGGAATTTCAAGCATTGAAATTGGCAAAGGTGGTCAAAGATCAGAAATATGAAAGCTCCATGGACAAGAGGATCATGTGCTTGACTGAGCTGGATGAGCAGTGAACTATGGTGGTAGACCGAATTGCTGTGCATCAAAGTTTGGTGAAGAAGCTCTTCGACCAAAAGGCAAAAGTCCATAATTTTTAGATTGGTGATGTTCTATTATGAGACAAGAGAAGAGAACCAAAGGGAATGTATGGAAAATTTGTTTCGTTATGGAGAGGCCCATTTTCTATTTATCAGCTCAATGGTGAAAATAGTTTCTTGTTGAAGTATCAAGATGACACACCCTTTTCTCTACCTCACAGTGGGCAGCATCTGAAGCACGTTAATCCTTGAAGTATCAAGTGATATTAGTTGTACATGTGTATTTCTATAATCTTTAGTTTTATTTAGTGCTTTTCATTTTCATTTCTTTTTGTCACCTTTCTTTTTGGGTATCATGACTCCATATCCCAATGGCATACTTGAAGGCACTAGAGATTCTAGATTCTACTCCCTTTGATTGTTTTTACAATCAATGGAAGTTCCCCAACTAGAGCCAGCTATTGTTCTCAAAATCCATCACTCATTTTTGGGGACAACATATGAAATATTTTGGTCTTGTAGGCCAAAATTCTCTCTTCCCTTCTTAAAGAATGTTCTGAGCATCCAAGTTCTTCAATTATCAAGATTTTTTAGCTAAGGGACTCATAGGTTCAACAGGTTCAACAACTTTAATAGGTGAACTCTCACAAAGAAACAAGTTCCCAACACTTAGGCATTTTTAAGGTTGGTTCAACATTGAGGTTCAACCAAAAGACTTATCAGTGGGCTTCAAACAAAAGATTGAACCATTTAACCATTGACCCCACCTCTATAGGTTAAAAGGTTTAATAGGTTCAAAGGTTCAATGACATTGGTAGAATAAAAGAGTTAAGTGCTTCGACAAGTTCAAAGTTCAATCACTTCAAAAAGTTCAACAGATTCGAAGGACTCAAAGAAAAGAAGATTTCAAAGAAGAAAGATTAAATCATTGAACTATTGAACCTTGAACCAAAATGGTTTAATGAGTTTAAAGGTTCAACGATTTCAATAAGATCAAAGGACTCAAAGAAAAGAAGACTTTGAAGAAGAAAGATTGAACTGTTGAACCGTTGAACCTTGAACCAAAATGGTTTAACAAGTTCAAAGGTTCAACAAGTTCAATAAAGTTTGAGAGACTTAGAAAATAAAAGGATTCAAAGAGAAAAGAATGAACCATTGAACCATTGAACCAAAAGAGTTCAAAGTTTAAAGGTTCAACCAGTTCAACAGAAAAGAAAAGGATCTCGAAAGTTTGAAAGAACAAAAGATTATGAGAAAGAGAATGAACTGTTGAACCTTGAAACAAAATGGTTTGAAGTTCAAAATTTCAAAGGTTCAAGGAATTTAAAAGTTTGAAAGAGAGCTTTGAACGAAGGAAAGAATCGAAAGATTCCAGAGACAAGTTTGAATAGATAGCTCAACCGAAGAGGAAAGAAAGCGATTGAACCAAGAAAGCGATTGAACCAAGAAAGTGATTGAACCAAAGAAGCGATTGAACCAAAGGACCACTCAAACTATTAAACCATTGAACTAATGAACTTTCAAAGTTCAAAGGTTCAAGGTTCAATGTGGTTCAAGTGACCAAGTGACCAATGACATCCCTGTGGATGTCAAATTTAAGGTAATAAAATGCCCATTTATTTTCAAATATGGCATGGAACTTGAAGACAAAACTCAACAAATAGCTGAAGAAAGAGCCAAAATAGCCTGCTAAAGGTAAGAAGATAGCTTGAGAGCTTAAAAACCTATAGGGGATAATAAAATATCTACAAGGAAGTTATTCCTGTAGGTGGAACAATCCACCAAGTAGACATCAGAGTGCAAACATTTAAAGATGCGGCCTATTTTTCTCCCTTTGAATAAAAGTGAGTGGGTAGTCGCATACATATCTAAGAAGAAGACTAGGTGGCCTATACTTCAGAGGAGACATTTGAGATGAATTGACATGCCACAGTTAAGGCTGATGCTTTGTTTCAGCATGGCTCCTTGACAAAATTGAAAATGCATTCAAGGCATTGAATGCAACATGGGCCATTTCATGAAATAAAGTGCTAAGTCTTTATTGGCTGCTATATATTGTAATCTCTTATATTATGCAAAGAGATCTCTTTGTTATCAGAAGAAAAACTCTGCCCAAATTGAAAGGCATTATTAAGACTTTGAGCTCAGATTGTTAATCATATTTCGTTATCTGAATGAGAAAGCAAGTGACCCTTCAGACTTTGTGCTGGAATAGCTTGTGTTGTTAAGGAAATTGTTCTTATGTCTATTTCCTGAATGCATTCTTGTCCATTTAATTAAATAAGTAGAATTAGTGGAAGTAACCAGGAAGGTGTCCTGAAGCTGACTATGGAGAGACTTTGTGATGCCATAATTGTCTTTAGTGTGTTTGTTTTTCTATTTTTGTTTAAAGGATCTTAGGATGACTTTATGTCCCCATTATCCTTCTTATTTCACTCTTTGGTAGTTGAGGTGAAGACTTTGTGCTACACCTCATTTTGTTGGTTATTGCACCTTGTTACAGTTACTTTCCAGAAACAATTCTTGTTGTTTACTGCAGACCACTTTTGAAATAAGAGAAGTGCCTTCAATGTTTTCACTAGAATTCTCCTATGTTTGTGAACATCATCTCTAAAAAAAGAGAGATAGATGGTGTTATCTTACCCCTGAGTATTATTTTTTGCTTATATATATAACATATAGCACCTCATATTTATAGGGAACCTCCCCTTGATGAGAGAAGAGATTTGTCCCCTTTTGATGTGGTAAACCTGCACATTTACCTGATCAATCTCCCTATGTTGTGGTTGAAACAACCTATTTTACCCATCAGTTAGCTAGTGACAAAATATTCACCCAACATGTTATCATTGCTTTATCTATACATATCCCATAATGATTTGTTATCCCTCCTTTCAATAGTCATATAATGGCAGCTCAAGGCCCCTAGGGTAATACTTTTGGTCCCCTGAATCTAACCCTACCTTTACATGAACTACCCCGTCGTTCAAGGAAGAATTTTTCCAAGTTCTATGGTGATGAGAAAGTTTATCTTGATGAACATATTGTAGCTTTTTTCATAGCCTGTGGTGTGATAGGCATTGAATATGAAGACATAGCAGTCAGACTATTTTTGAAAATATTGCAAGGTGCTACCACAAACTAGTCTTATCATCTACAAGCACAAATAGTGACTGACTAGAACATGCTCAAGGCCAAGTTCGAGGCTAGATTCAAACCTACAAAAGATGCACATGCCCTGTTATCTCAGCTTATGCAAATAAATAAGGAGCCTCATGAACCCATGTGAGACTTCATTGCTAAATTCGACAAGCTGAGGAATAGGATTCCTATAGTTACTCAATCAACACCTAAAAATCTTAAATGTTTCTTCATCAATTCTCAACTCCTGAAGTAAGTTTCTTGTTGAGTTGGGTTGGCCACATAGATCTTGCTACAATGCAAATTTTTGCCACTGAGGTTGAAGATGATCCTATCTTGGTAGGAAAGATAAGAAGAGATCCTAACAGAAATAAATCTTCTTCATCTTCTAAAAATTTCTCTACAGGTACCATTGATCCTATGGTGCAAAAGCTAGAAAATGAATTACTAGCTCTAAAAAAGTAAATGGCACAAGGGATGTCCGCTCCTCCTTATCAAGATATACCAAGGAGGACATTTTCCAACCACTCATATCAAGGCAATGCTACAAAAAATCAAGGGTAACTAAATCATCTTCCTCCCCTATAGGGGAAGCTTGCGATTGAAGTAGCACCAGCTAACTCAACAGTTGCTTATCATGAAGCTGAACATGATCTCTCTTTCTAACCTAAGTTGGACCAAGAAGATGATGATGATCTCTTTGCAGAAGGTGAAGAAGAATTAGCTGGCGACTCCAACATTGGTTTCCTGAATTACCAAGATGAAGCTATAAGTAAGAAAGAAATGTTTGATGGATCATATGTTGTTTTTACTAGGTCCCATAACTAGTCAACTTAACAAGCTAATAAGGGAAAAATAGGGGAAGAATATTGACTAGCAATTTTAATTATTAAACAGGGGACTTCTCTACCTTTCCAATCAAAGGACTCGGTGATCAATAAAAAAGTAAGTACCTCAAACAACCCTTCACCTTCTACTTCAATTTTTTAGAACAGTACCACACCCAATAAAACTTATAATGATGGACTTACTTCCTCTTTTTCTAGTTCATTTTAGTTATTTGACATAATTAATTATACTAGGAAGACCAAGATCCAAATATTTGAGTTTGAATACTTACAAGCCAACTCTAAGCAGTTGGATAGAGTAGTTGAATGCATCAAGAATAAAACCATCCTTGCAAGACAAGATGTTTTAAAGGTAACTCATGATTCCCTAAAGAACACATCCACATGAAATAATCTTTTCATTACTCCTCCTATTTCCCCTAGGAAAATAGAACCTTTCTATGTTTCCCTTTTGATTAATGGTCATAATTTGAGCAACTGTATAATAGACTCCAGTGCCTCTGACAATGTGATGCCTGCCAAGGTGGCAAAATCTCTTGATCTCACTTTGAATAAAACTTTTGGGAGATGTTTCTCCATGAAAAATAAATAGTGCCACTTTTGGGATAGATCAAAGATGCCCAATTTGCATTTGTGGCCTTCCCATATAAGAGGATTAAAATGGCAGTCTTGGTGGTCAACGTTCTAGCTTCCTATGGCATTCTGCTTAGGCAAAATTTTTACAAGGATGTTAGTGGAGATTTGAGCATAGACCTGTCTGAGGTGAGGATACTTATCAAGGGCATCATGCAAAGGCTACTTTTTGAGAAGGAGTTGAAATACATTATCACTCAAAAATCAGCTCCTAAAGCTCAAATTCTATTTGAATCCTCAGGAATGGGCAACTACTTTATGTTTACTAAAGACATTTTTGTTTCATCAAATGAAAGTTTGGTAGGTGATAATCCAAAAAATTCAAATAAGACATCAGAAGAATTGGTAGAGCACAATTTAGATGAAAAAATATCTTCCCTCTCTAATGAAAAAAAATCGGAAAGAAGATCAGATTCTAATGATGTTTAGATTCTTGAATTTGATGGCAGTAATTATTCTACCAATTTTGAAACTAGGATTATTTTGATATCTCCTCAAGGAGATATTTTTACCTACTCATACAAGTTGTAGTTCAGCAATACCAATAACACTGCTGAGTATGAATCTTTGTTGCTCAGATTGAAATATGCTCAAACTAAAAGCATCAAATTTTTTCATGCCCAGGGAGATGCTGAACTAGTGGTTTATCAGGTGAGGAACCTGTATCAAACCAAGAACGAAAGATTGTGACATTATCCCAATCTGCTATGGGACTACCTTTAAAGTTTTGATCTTTTAGTATTTTTGTAGTGCCTATAAAATTCAACGATTGAGTAGATTCCTTAGCCGTCTCTGCAACTCTCATGGTTCTTCACTAAGATTTCATAAAACACAAGTACACTATTGAGTTGGTCTTTTGACCAAGTGTACCTAATAATGCCAACCATTAGTAGGTGTTTAATAGTGACAACTAAATCATTGCTTTTATGGAACATATGGATAACTTTGAGGAAATTTATTTTGAAGGTAGTAAATCTCTACCAAGGGAATCAGCCCCCAAAACAAATTTTAAAAATGATAAAGAGTTCCTTCAGCTCAAAGGGAATAAAATTCCCAAAAGATTAGTTTCTCTTGAGAAGCTATTTGATAAGCATGATATGTTTATCAAGAAGCCACAAATGGACTCAAAATCCTTTAAGGATTTTGATAAAATAAATTTGAGTACAAAAGATAATCCTAAAATGGTCAACATCAGAAATTGTTGCACTCCTAAAGAAAAAATCAAATTCATTACTCTGCTTCATCATTACATTAATGTTTTGGCATACTCTTATGATGATCTAAAATTTATCAAGCCTCATAAAATTTAGCATAAAATTCCTCTCAAGGTTGGGTCATTATCTCACAAGTAGAAACAAAGGCAATACAACCTTGAGCTAGTAGGTATTATTCTTTCTAAGATCTAAAAAATGTTGAATGCAAGAATTATTTTCCCAATCCATCATTCCACCTGGATTGCAAACATATTCCCTATGAGAAAGAAGAATGGATAAATTTGCCTCTGTGTTGATTTTCAAAATCTAAATCAGTCATCTTTAAAATACAACTAGCCCCTGCCCATCATGGATCAACTGCTATAAACAGTGACTGGCATAGAGATGTTATCAATGTTAGATGGTTTTTCAAGATATAATCAAGTGGAAGTTGGTGAAGCAGACCAACATAAGACTACTTTCACTACACCTTGGTGCACCTTTGCATATTTCAAAATACCTTTTAGCTTGATCAATGCTGGCACCACCTTTTAGAGAGCAATGGATCTTACCTTCAGAAACAAAATAGGGAAGTTCATTATGGTATATCTTGATGACTTGATCATATTTTCTAAACATCATCTTGATCATGTGCATCATTTAAAATAGGTGCTGGAATGATGTTGACAAAATGGTATTTCTCTTAATCCTAAGAAGTCAATTTTTGGGGTTGCAAAAGGTAAACTTCTTGGTCACACTGTGTCCTAAGAAGGCATAAAGATTGACCTAAAAAGATTAAAATCCATCCAAGATCTTGCTCTTTCTGCTAGTAAGACTGCACTCTTTTCTTTGGAAAGGTGAACTTTCTATGAAAGTTCATTCCTGAATTCACAGAGAAGACTCACCACATTGTCAACATGATGAAGGGTAAAGCTACTTTCAGCTAGATTGAAGAAGGCAAGTCAACATTTCAAGATATCAAGGAAGTTATTGCCCATGCCCCAATCTTGGTTTGTCTTGATTATACCAAAGACATCCTAATATATAGCTATGCTTTTGAACACATGCTTTCAACCATTTTGGTCTAGTAGAAATAATAAGGTGTGGAATCCCCCATATATTTCATGAGTTGTCCTCTTAAAGCTCATGAGCTAAAATATTCAAACATGGAGAAGCATCCTTATGTTGTGGTTAAGGCGGTAAAACATTTCCATTTTTACATCTTGAACTCACACACTATTGCTCTGGTTACTGATACAATAGTAAAGTCCATTCTAACTCAATAGGAGTTTGGAACTAAAATGGGTAATTAGATTGCTAAAATCTAGTAGTTCAATCTTGTTATCAAACCTATGAAGCTTGTGTGGGGAAGAGGTCTCTACCAATTAATTGCTGATAACATACTAGAAGAAGTAGAGCATGAAGAAATAGAGGTTGAAGACATGCCTACAATTCTCTTTGTCACCACTATGAATGAGTGGTATTCTAATATTGCTCATTTTCTTATCTATGGTGAGTGCCCTGCCCACTTATCTCATAAAGAAAAGAGGATTGTTAAGTTGAAAGCTACTAACTTTGTCTTGTGGGATAATGGTTTGTACAAGAGGAGTTTTGATGGGGTATTCTTTCATTGTGTGGATAGAGTGCAACAGAGCAAAATTTTGAAGTCTTTCCATAATTTGGCTTGTGGAGGAAATTTTTTTGCACCTGTGACTACCCAAAAGATTCTACGAGCCAGGTATTATTGGCCTACTATGTTTTAAGATTCATACACTTGGGTGCATAGATGCAAGCTGTGTCAATAGTTCGTTGGGAAACCCAAGTTGGCTGCGTTACCTCTCAAGCCTGTGGTGATTGAAGAGCCTTTTTAGCAATGGGGTATTGATTTCATTGGCACTATAAACCCATATTTGAGTGTTGGACGTGACTATGTCCTCACAGCTATAGACTATTTTACCAAATGGGTGGAAGCCATTCTAGTCAAGCATGTTACTTCAAAAGTGGTATGTAATTTCCTTAAGTAGAATATTATTTCCTAGTTTGGAGTCCCAACCAAGATTGTAATAGACAATGCATCATGTTTCTCTTCTCATGAGGTTACCCAATTTTGCTACTATTATGGGATTATCCTCTCCCACTCTTCTGAATATTATCCGCAAGGAAATGGTCAAACAAAATCAAGCAACAAGAACCTGGTGACCATTATTAGGAAGCTGGTAGATAACAATCAGAGAACTTGACATAAAGCATTGCTTGATGCTTTATGGGTAGA
Source organism: Torreya grandis (assembly GCA_037957365.1). Taxonomy (NCBI): domain Eukaryota; kingdom Viridiplantae; phylum Streptophyta; class Pinopsida; order Cupressales; family Taxaceae; genus Torreya; species Torreya grandis. The sequence continues at coordinate 641,553 of JARHVA010005057.1, forward strand.
TATAATTAAACCCAAGAGGGTAATAGGTATGTCTCCATTCCAACCCTTATATGGTCTAAATGTAGAGATATGAATCACCTTAGAATTACTAGCCTTGAAGTTGGCAAAGATAGCAGAAGATTCAACTTTTAAAAGTTCCATCGACAAGAGGATCATATGCTTAACTAAATTAAATGAGCAATGAACTATGGTGGTGGATCCTATTGCTACACATCAAAGTCTGGTAAATAAACTCTTTGATTAGAAAGCAAGGATCCTTGATTTTTAGATTGGAGATCAAGTCTTGTTGTGGGACAAGAGAAGAGAGCCAAAAGGAATGTATAGAAAATTGGATTCCTTATGGAGAGGTCTATTTTCCATTCATCGATTAAATGGTGAAAATATTTTCTTGCTAAAATATCAAGATGGAACACCATTTTCACTACCTCATAGTTGGCAGCATCTAAATCACTTCAATCCTTGAAGTATTAGATAAGTCTAGTTGTACATATGTATAGTTTTTATTTGTTTTATGTTATTCATTTATTTTTGGCACCTTTCTTTTTTGGATGGCATGACTCTGTAGCCCAATGGCATAGATGAAGGCACTTAGAGTCTAGATTCTACTCCCTTTGATTACATCAAAGTCCAATTGATGGAAGTTTCTCAACTAGAGTCAGTTGTTGTTCCCAAAATCTATCACTTGTTTTTGTGGACAACATGTCGACCATTTTGGTCCTATAGGCCAAAATTCTTTATTTCTTTCTCAAAAAATGTTCTGAGCAGTTAAGTTTTTCAATTACTCAAGCCTTTTCAGCTAAGGAAATCACAATTTCAACATGCGGGTTTTGTCAAAGGGAAGTTCAAAACACTTAAGGCATTTCCTAAGTGTTTTGAGGATGGTTCAACATCGAGGTTCAATCAAAAGCACTCAATGGCGGGGTTCAAAGAATTGAAATGAACCATTGAACCATTGAACCCCACCTTCGAAAGGTTTAAAGGTTCAATGAGTTCAAGGGACTCAAATAATAAAAGGATTCAAAGAGATAGAATGAACCATTGAATCGTTAAACCATTGAACTTTGAAAGGTTCAAAGGTTCAATGAGTTTAATGAGTTTAAAGGGTTCGAAGTTCAAAGTTCAAAGTTCGAGCAAATGGTTAAAGTAGAAGATTCCCAAAAAAATATTAAACAAATAGTTCAAAAAAATGGTTCAAATAATTTTTCAATGACACCTAAACACAAAATAAAACTAAGTGAATGCAGCGCTTTACAAAACATTAAATTTCTGAACTACTGAACTGTTGAACCATTGAACTGAAAGAGTTCAAGGTTCAAGGTTCAAAGTGGTTCAAGTGACTAGTGACATCTCTGTGGATGTCAAATTTAGGGTAATGGAATAACCATTTATTTTCAAAAGAGCAAAGACCTAAGAACCAACTCCGCAACCAGCCAAGAAAGGAGCCAAAGGAGTTAGTAGAAAGTGAGAAGATAGCCCCGAGAGCTCAGATCACCAAGAAGAGACAAAATGTAGTAAAGAAAGAGGGAACAACTACATAAAATCCAAAAATATATATAGAAGAGTTATTCCAATAGTTGGAGTAATCCACTAGGTAGACCTCATAGAGCACAAATATTCAATAGTGTGGCCTATTTTTCTTCATTGAGTAAAGGTGAATGGACAGCCGTGTAAGAATCATAAAGAAGACTAGGTAACCCATGCTTTGGAGGAGACATTTGAGATTATTTAGAATGCTAAAGTCAAGGCTAATAACCTGTTCTAGCATGGACTCTTTACAAAATTTCCAATGCATTCAATACAGCATGGGCCACTTCATGAAAACAAGCACCCAAGTCTTTCTTTGGATGTTATATATTGTAATATCTCATTTTGAATAAAGGAGATCTCTCTATTATTAGAAGTGAAGCTCTGCCCAAATTGAAAGGCATTCCTAAGACTTTGAGCTTAGACTGTTAATCATATTTTGTCAAGTGAATGAGAAAGCAAGTGGCCTTTCAGACTTTGTGTTGAAATAAGCTTGTGTTATCTAAGAAATTGTTCTTATGTCTTTTTCCTAAATACATTCTTTTCCATTTAATGAAATATGTAGAATAAGTGGAAATAAGATGAAGATGTCTTGAGGCTGACTATGGGAGACTTTTTGCTACCATAATTATCTTTAGTCTGTGTTTTGTGTAAAGGATACTAGGGAGACTTTGAGCTCCCCTTATCCTTCGTAATCTTTGACTCTGTTTTAGTTTTCAGTAAACAATTTATGTTTCACTTCAAACTACTGTGTTACTTTGTCCTAAATCAGTAGGAGAAACAATGAAAGACTTTGTGCTTTCATGGGTTTCTTGTGGATCCAGTTACTACCCAAGAAGAATTCTTGTTGTTTGTTGAATATCATTTCTAAAAGAAGATAAGTGCCTTCAGTAATTACACCAAAATTATCCTTTGTTTTATGAACATCATCTCTGAAAAAATATAGATGGATGGTATGATTTCACCCCTGAGTCTATTTTCAATTTATATTAGTATTTTATAGCTTATAAGGAACTTCCCCTTGCTGAGAGGAGATTTGTCTCATTCTAGCTATGGTCACCACACCCATTTTTCCATATAAATCTCCTTTTTTTGTGGTTGATATACCCATTTTATCATTAGTTAGTTGATGACAAAATATTCACCCAACAAGTCTTACATGCTAATCTCATGGCTTCATGTACATATACCTCATTATGTTAGACAAGTCAGTTTGAGAGTAAATTTTTGCCATACACACACATTTTGAAATATTATATCCAATAGGGATATGTGTTACATGTCTTGAAAAATAACCCTATGTAATTGGATCCATTACTAATCCATGAAAACACATCCCTAATCTCATTCCCACTTCTGCATGTTTTTCTCACTATCTTCATCACTAGGCCTTTTTAGAAATTTTGATGTGTAGAGATTTATTAGAAATGACCATGAATGTGAAGTAAAATTTACAATATTTAACCTCCATCCATTGTGAAATTTTGACTCAGTCAACTCTACCTGTTATAACAAATTTATGAGAAATAAGGGTTTTCTTATAGGTTCCACTCACTCATATGTCAGACCAATTCCACCTAGAGGTAACTTGGAGAGTCTTCTACATTATCCAATCATTAAAATAGGCCATCTAATTAATTTTGAGCCATTTATATTAATATCTTCCATATCAGGTCAATATGAGGGTTTTAGGAGGGTTTGGACTACCTTCCACTCTTAACAATCATTCATAAAACTTAGGACCTCATCCCTAAAAATAATGCTATAAACTTTGATCTATTACCCTTACACAACTACCATGAACTTATTTGATCCTCATGCAAAAGGTTACACATGTCAAAAATTGTGAGAATGTTCTTCTCGGGTCTTCAACACTCTATTCTAGCACTTAAGAGACCTTAAGACCTAAATTTAAAGATTTATCCTTCAAAATTTGACCTCAAAATTGGTCAACACACTTGACACAACCTTTCACAACGTTGAAAACTATCTCATGAGCTCTATCATCTTGGAAACTAAACTTGACACCTCATTAGGCCACACTAGGTCTCTTTGCACATTAGGTCTTGAACTACCAGTCACACTTAGACCTTGAACATACCTTGAAACCAATTTCAATACTATCAAACATCATTATCATCTCAATAATCCTCATACCATTCTCATATACTACCAATATTCTTCTCACAAGCCTTAAACTATTCTCCTTATCATGCTACCAAGCTTATGCCTTGTTAATAGGTTACTTCATATAAATGAATAAGTCATGAACTAGCCTTGAAATCTCCTATAAAATATTATATACATTATACACATGTTTACATAGTGTAAAAATACTTCTCACATTCTCTAACACTTATTTTCATTCTTCATAGACCTTGATAACACTTTAAGACTCCTTATTAGGTCAGGGAGGGTCTATGACTAGTCTAGTTACATGCTTAGGCTTAAGACCTTACCCCTAAAGGTTAATATTGAAAATTTATTAAGTGTTTCAACACTTCATATGCATTCTTTATCATCCTTAAAAATACAATCATACCTATGTGTATACATCTTACCATACCACTATCTTTATATGCATGCTCATGATATGACAATGCTCTTTAAGACTAGTGATCAAAAGTATGCTTACCTTATATCTTGAGCTTGAGCTTGACATTCCATTAACCTTATAATAATTACTATGTTTCCTTAAAATTCTCACTCAACATATATATAATAGGTTTCCTTCAAATTTTCCCTCGTCATAAGACTCCTTGTCACATACCACTTCACCATACATGACACCAACTTTGACCTTGACATTAATGGCATCCATTTTGACCTTGACATAAACAAAAACATTTATGCCAAAATAACAACAATAGGAACACACATCAACAATATCCTCCTTTGTCATTGATGGAAAATAATTGAATAAATTTGATTATTCTCATTTCCCCAAGCTGGATATCTTCAAACTGACCTTTCTCCCAAACTGAAACTTTCTCCCCCTTTGACATTAAGGACAAAGGGTCATCTCTTAACAACTATCTGATCCTTGAACCTAGAAAAACACACCTTTTATCTCTAAATAAGATCAATCTCTATCTTAGACAAAAACTCAACACACAAAAATGTTCCCCCTAAGCTTATGAATAAATCATCATAGGCCTTCATACACTTATATGTATCTTCAACTATTGCAAACACTAAAATCAACAATGTGAATATACAACAATCTCCCATTTTTTCTTATACTTGATACCCTCATAAGAGAACTCATAAATTTCAATCCAATCTCACTATGCATATAGGAAACTCACATTATTTCATAGTCAACCACCTTCAACAAGCTCTTGAAACTAATTCCAAACCTCTACACAATTCAGGCTCACAACCAACTAACTTCATGAATATATTGATCTTGTAGACCAATCCATAACTAAAATTTATTCATGTCTGCTATAATCTTCTTGGCAAGCACACCTACTCTTGGATCATGATTGGATCCCTTATCTCCATGAGATATTCATACACTATCATGAATATGACTTGGTTTGATCAAGTCATCATATAAATACTTTTTAACCCATCTCTTATAATCATACCTCTAATATACTATTGATTAAACTTTGAATCTAAAACAAAGAATACAAATATCTCCCTAAGACCAAACATCCTTCACGCTTTTGCTCACTAGCTGAGTGCCTCTATGAAGCCTAATGGAGTCACCTCTTCTCTAGGGTACTAAAATAGCATAAAATTAGGAGATTCAAAGATCTCTATGTCATCACTAGACTTAAATTTCTTCATGATCCTCTTAGGCTTTTATAGCCTCTTTGGCTTGACCTCTTCAATCTCTACTTGAATAACATTTTGACTTGGTCTATTTGTCTTGACTCCTTCATCCATAACCTGAGCTGATAGGGATAATTCTTGGCACTCCTTTATATCTAAACTATGTTCCACCATGAAAAATAGTCCACTTGGAATTATATATTTATCATCATTCACCTTAGCTACCTTTGGTCTCCATTCACTATCTTGTCTTCTTTCTTGCACTCTAGGGGCCTCAATATTCTTGTTTTGACTTGAGAATCCATGCTTACAAAATTTTATAATATGACCAAAATTTTGACAATTAAAACATGCTATTCTTATTGATTAAAATAAACCATTACCCATACCTCTTGACTGATGATTCTCCTCATAGTTCCATGCATATTCATTCTTGGAGGGTCTTCTATGATGCCTTACTCTATGACCAAATTGGTTACATGAATAACAATAACCATTGAAAGGATTATCATACCTTATATAATTAGGCTACCTGATAGGATTAGTCTTCATTCTTCCAACACCATCATTCCTTGATTGACCATTATCCTTTAAGGTCTGATTCTCCTTGATCACATTAGTATTCTTATTTTGGTCTCCATTAAAACCAAGACCTATGTTGTCATTAGTAGTCTTTTAACTATTTAGGATGTTGTCTAGATCATTGGTACTTTTTTCAAAGTTCAGAAAGGACTTTTTATTTCTTGATGCCTAATCTAAATTGGCTCTCAAGGAATCCAATTTACTTACATACCTAACACATTCTTCTTCTTTAGCTTTTAAGCTTACAGTCACAATGTCAATTTGTGTCTCCACTTATTTGACTATTTCTTCTTATTCTTTGGAGTTATCACATAATCTCTCTTCAAAAAAACTAATTTGATCCTTATACTACTTGAAAAATACATTATCACCTTATTATTCTTATTCACCATCTTTAGTTCTTCTAGAGCATTCATCAACTCAAATTCAAAGTTTACCTCATCTTCTTCATTTAAATCATCAACAGTACCTCCAAACCACATGGACTCTTCTTAATCTGAACAACTTTCTTCCTTAGCCATGAAGAGAACTTCATTTACATAAGGATCAATACCTTCATGGTCACTCTTAGAATCACTTCTCTCATTCTCATCAGATGAGTTGTAGTCTTCCTTGGTGTAAAAGCTTCTTTTGTTCTTGAAAGACTTTTTATTGTCATCATACTTTTTGAAGCTTTTTTTGCTCTTATCAGAAGGCTAAAACTTCTTGTCATCATCATGACCATCATCATGCTCTTCATCATCCTTTGCCTTATTATTATGAGGGAACTATTATAAAAGTGTCCAATTTTTCCACAATTAAATAACTAGAAGGGCAACTTACCCTTGAATTGACCTGAATTAGTTTTCAACTTTATTGTAAACATAGCTATCAACTCATCATCATCAATATTAGAAACATCATTGTATTTAAATTTCTTACCTTATACCTTGAATTCTACTTCATTATTTTCAAATTTTCCTTCACTTTCCCTCATCTCATAGGCTATTAGGGTACCACGAAATTCATCCATCTCTATCTTGTCTAGATCTTGCATCTCTTCAACAATAGATACTTTAGAATCAAAATTAGGAGTTAGAGATCTCAATACCTTTTGAAAAATAGTAGACTCTTTCAATTATTCACCTAGGCCTCTTATGATGTTTAATACTTCATCAACCCTCAACAAGTAGGCTAAAATGGTCTCATCTTCATTCAACCTTAAGTTTTCAAATTATCTTATATGGGTTTTCAATTTAGCCAACTTAAACTTGGAGTCTCTCTCATGAATAGTACAAAAATTGTCCCACATTTATTTAATAGACACATAGTGTATCATATTCACAATTTTTACCTCTAATAATCCACAAAGAATACCATTCATTGCTTTTAAATTGTTATCACTAGCCTTCTTACCTAGTGCATCTACAGGGGGAATAGAGGGTGTAGTATAATCATCCAAAAATGATTTCCAAACAATATGAACCTTAAACATAAAATATGTTCTCATCTTGACACTCCAAAAATCATAATTATACATTTTGAACAATGGAGCCTTACTTGTATAGAAACCAACTTGTGTGATCTGGGCAATAATTTAGGCGATAATTTAGGTGACGGTTCTACCCTAATTACTGATGGAACTTTCGGGAGCCATAACTTTTGCACCGTAGCTCCAATTGACTCTCCATTTGAATATTTGGAAAACTAAGAATGAGGATAACATGGTGAGATGGAATGGATCTCTATTCAATGGTTTTTAAACCTCTAAAACCTAATGAAAGTGCCCCAAATTTCAATTTTAGTAGTGTAATCTAAAAATAGTAAGTTTCTAAAAATAGTAATTCCTTGAATTCTATATTGTTTTAAATCATGGAAGTTGAACCACTTAATCTCCCTCAATATTGGTGACCTTACACATCCTCATCCTAATTTAAAAATGTGTATAAATGAAGATATAACTTTAAATGGAAATCAAACATCTCTTCCCAGAGATAAGCATATAGTTGTATTGTGATCTAGAGTAATAAACATCTCTTCTCAGAGAATTCATTGTTACTATGTTATTTTGGTCTTCTTGAAATATCTATCAATCAAAACTTTTGAGTTTTTGATCAATGGTATTAGAGTGGTTTATCTTGAGAGTGTATGATCCTAAGGATGAGGTCAAGCTACAAGAAGCTTGGATGGAAAACAACAGAGCTTCCAAACTATCCACCTATTTACTCCAGATGAATTAAAATGGTAGAAAACACTGAGACATCTGATCCTTTCAAGGAAATGGTGAATGAATCCCTCCAATGGAAACAAGCATAGATACTACAATAATTTCCCCAAATTATTCAATAACTCTTGATGGGAAATTTTGGCTCCTCATCTGCACTTCCTGGCTCCTCATCCATGGAAAGTCTTTTCAGTGCCCCAACACCCTTAAAAGTTTAGGTGAATTTTGATATTCCTACATTTTAAGGCAAAATCAATGATGATGTAGTAAAAAATTGGTTGGATCAATTATCCTCCTATTTCTCTATAAATAAATTCACCGATGGAGAAAAGATCACTTTTGCTCTTTTGAAAGCATTGTTACCTATGCAAAATTGGTAAGAAGTGTGAAAAAAGTGGTTTAGTTTAGATGACATTGGCCTTGAGGTGGAACCTACCTAGGATGATTTCATGTAAGTAGTAAAGGAAGAATACTATCCCATTAGAGCATATGATGATATATACATATAGTGGCAACAACTTCACCAAGGTAAGGACTAATTTGTTCAAGATTACATAGACATTTTTAATTCTCTGTCTGCAAGATTGGGCATCCAATAAAGTGAGAAATATAAGACTCTCAAATATCATGGTGGAATAAAATGGTACATATAGGGGAAAATGGAACTCTACAATTCAGAAACCCTCGGTGAGGCATACAAGTTCATAGTGAAGATTGAGCAGAAGCATGGAAGAAAGAATATAAAGAGTTAGCCTTCAAAATGGAAAAGTGACAAGGAAGGTCAAACATGAAGCCAAAATTGGAAGAAAAAGGAGTTTAAAGATAATAAACCCCAAAAGGGGAAGGCTAGAAAATGGTGTGATTACCACAAAATTAGAACTCACTCCAAAGAAAAATGTTGAGATATCAAGTCACTACTTTTTGAGTCACAATAATTGACATCTACACTCTATCTCATACACAACCTACAGTCAAAGAGGATGAAGAAGAGATTATAGATGCTAAGCCCAACACCATTATCACTTCATCACAGGTCCATGAGGAAAGGCCAAATGACAAGGAAAGATTGTTTCACTCCAAATTATGGGTAAAAGATAAGCCTCTGCATTTCATTCTTGATAGTGGGAGTCAAAAAAATTTAATCTCTAATAAATTTGTAAAAAGTCTAAATATATACATGAAGCCTCAGCCAAAGCCATATAGTATTGTATGGTTGATCCTAGGGAGAGACATATTTGTCACCCATTAGTGTCTTCTTTCATATGCAATAAAACCTTTCCAAGGTGAATTCTTGTGTGATGTGTTCAATCTAGGTGTTTGTGATGTAATCCTTGGTCAGTCATTCATTTATGATCAACATGGAATCTATGAATCATGAACCTGAAGAATCACCCTCATTCTTGGAATGTGGTGCTATAGGGTACCAAAGGGACCACCTCCCACATCTATCTTCCTAATCAGTGCCAAATAATGTAAGAGATTGGTGGGGAAGACAAATCAATTCATTCTCATGGTGGTCAAACCACAAAAATCCAAGAAGGCTGATGTTGTAGTCCTGACTACACAATCAACACAACAATAAAAGTAGATGGTAAAAATCATAAGAGAATATGATGACTTATTCAAGTCACCCACAGGAGTTCCACTACATTTCTAGGTAAAACATTCTATCAATTTGATCCCAGGATCACCTTTGCCTAATAGTCATGTGTATCATAGATCAATTTTGGAGAATGATGAAATAAAAATATAGATTCAATAATTGATCTAAAAGGGTCACATCAGGCCAAGCTCTTCACCCTATAGCATCCCAATTATCTTGGCACCAAAGAAAGATGGAACATGGAGGCTTTGCATTGACTATCGAGCCCTACATAAAATCATTGTGAAGAATCACTATCCCCTCCCTAGGATTGATGACCTGCTAGACCAACTTAATGGTGTGAATTTCTTCACCAAAATTTATCTCAAATCTATCTATCACCACATTCCCATCGATCCCATTGATGTCTAGAATATTGCATTCAAATCTAAGGAGGGGATCTTCAAATGGTTGGTTATGCCTTTTGGCTTAACTAATGCACCTAAAACCTTCATGAGGATGATGGATGACATCTTGTGACCCTTCACCAACTCATTCATGGTTGTCTACTAGGATGACATACTCATCTATAATAGAACATGGGAAGAACATCTGCAACATGTTCATAAGGTGCTTCAAACTATTTGGGAGCACAAGTTATATAAAAATCTTGATAAATGCACATTTGGGATGAAAACAATTCATTACCTCAGGTAAGTTGTGAATGAATAAGGAGTCCATGTTGATCTAGAAAAGATTTAGGTTATTATGAGAATGGCCTACACTAAGGACCGTCACAAAACTTTGCAGCTTCTTAGGTCTTGAAAATTTATATTGGAAGTTTGTTCTTTGATTTTCACATGTTTTTTGGTCACTAACCCAAGTGACTAAAGGAGGAGCTAAAGCTAAATTTTAGTGGGGTGAAATACAAAAAAGAGAATTTGAGAATTTGAAGAACAGACTTTGCTCATCCCCTATTCTCTTCTTACTAGATTTGTATCAACCTTTTGAGTTGATGATAGATGCATTTGAATATGCGATGGGAGCTATCGTCATTGAAGACACCAAAATTGTGTCTACTCCTTAGTCGACTCCCCCTTGGTCCCCTTGGTCCACTTCTAAACATTTCTAACCCACACACTTATTAATTTAAAATAAATTACCTATTTTAAATTAATAACACCACCCTTGACACATCACCCATGACACCTCACCTTGCCCTTGGATACCTCATTTATCACCCTATGACCCTTCTTAATTACCTAAGACATATTTCAGCCCTCCCACTAACCTCTCATGCCTATTTAATCTGCCTTTAGACCATTTTCCAATGGCAACTGAACTCAGTAGATGGAAGAATGGGCAAAAGGCTAAAAATAGCCTTTTTTCCCATTCTCTAGCCGCTGACGTCAGTCAACCGTCAGCCGACGCCAGCGGTATCACTGACGTCAGTTGCTTAAAACCATGTTCTAACCCCCAAAATGGCTAATCACAGACCGGAATGCAAATTCTCTTGCACCCAAAATATGACTTCTCTCTCTCTCTCTCTCCCAGATGCATGCCAAGCATCATAGGCTACATGAACTCTGTATCAGTCACTCCACCCGTGATTGAAACATTGCAGGAATTCTTCTACATTAGCCACATTAGCAACAAGTCTTCTACACTCTTTCAGCAAGCAAGAGCTAAGTATTCTTCTTTTATTTCATTTCAGTATTTCAAAATGCTTTGGTAATCAGTCTCCATTTGCTATTTCTAAGTACTATAGACAAGACCAGACTTGACTTTCCTCCTGGAGAGGCTGAGAGGCCTTCCCCATATCATTACCCATTCTTGACAACCTGTCCCCTACCTCTACCCCTCTTAAGACTCTATCCACTATCCTGCATCCCTACACAGACCTTTTTACCTCTTAGACCATTCTATTAACCACAAATCTGTCCAAAACCCGTCCAAGGCCATTGCCCTGACCGACATCGACCATCGCCCATACCAACACTGGTAGACTAACCAACGTCGACAACCTGACCAATCGACGCCAGCAAAACTACTGATGTTGGTGACTGTGATAGACCAATAGTAGAATATAGGTACACATTATCTCTATTTCTTTTGTTTAGTCTTTCACCATTTCTCTTTCTAGCAACACTCTTTTATCAACTAGTGGACTGTCATCCCTCAAAGAAGTCTTTACACTTCTGGGACCAAGCTTTGCTTGGCAGTCCACCATATATCTATCTAACATTTTCTTCATTTAAGTCTTTCTTATCTATAGGTGTTGTCCTCCACAGCCAAAGAGGAGCTCCTTTAATCGTCTGGATACGGTGCGCAGCTTCATTCGGGTACGTACAAACCCCTGACCATTATCATTTAGTTTCTTATTTCTTCTGAATGTAAAAGCAAAAATAGTTAGAAACATTCTGGCATGCCCGGTGGGACCCTGGAGTTTTCCTTGGGTTCATTTCTTCTAAAATACAAACATTCATACAGGTGCATTAGGTCTCTTCTTGCATCCTTTTCTTCTATCTCTTTATTTTGAAACGAAACCATAAGCACAAGTTGAAAATAACTTCTTTCTTTTTTTCTTCTTGTCACTTCTTTACTCCATCTTAGAGTAGTGAAGTTCATGCTCTTAACATTTTCCTAATTGTTTGCATCCAATTGAAACATTTCAGTTTGGGCTAAAATCTATTGCATTTCATTTCTGCCTGAATGCATACTTAGCTCTCACATCTAGTAATTAAAAATGCATTATGAATAAATCGTAGTGCACTTATGTTACACGACCAGACCACTTTCACAACTAAACATCTAAACATACCTGAGACAAGGTCCGACAAGGATTTCATCACCTAGCGGATACCTTACCCTTCCTGGTAATCCTACTTGGACTTCACTACCAAGGGGAGAACCCACTCTGTTCTCTGGCAGAGTATAAACTCTAGGGGAAGTATATACTAGCTAAGTGACCCAAATTATCTGTGGGCTCGTGAAGTGAGGGGAGCAGGCTCCTAGCACCAGGCCATGTATGGAACCTAATATAGATTTTGAGCACCAAAACTAACCTGAAACCAACCTTAGACTGCTTCTTCTAGGACCCGTTCTACAAGCCAACTTCTCAAACACGCTCTTCTAAGGCATAAGCCAACAAGAATTTAAAACTTATTCTTAGGAATTTAACGTTTAGAGGCTACTTGTCTTCATCTATTTTTCTATCTGTATCTAATTTTTTGAGTTGGTGGGGTCACATTCTGAGATCCAAGAACAACTCAGACTTTCTTCTTTCTTCCAAAAACTTTTAGTTTTCTGAGTTTTTGGAAACACACAGTAATCGACATCAATTTTTCCACCGACGTCGATAACTAATCTTCATCGACATTGGTTATCTGACCGACATCAGTAACTTTCCTCACTGACATAAGTTTTTCCACCGACATCGATCACTGTCAAAAAATTTCTTCTCAAAATAGCAAGCTAAAAACCTAACCTTTTTGTTGTTAAAAACACCAATTCTAGTTTTCTGAGGATGAAACATACAGTTTTTAGAACCTGACCCTTTTTGCCTTAGATGGTTTTGACATGTAGTCAAACCAAAACTCTTATTGACCATGCAAGGCAACAACCACTCTCGCCTTTGCCTTCTATATCAAGTCCCCAAATGGAGTATAATTCAGAAACTGAGAGTACTCCTATCTGACCAATCCCAACTCAACATCCAATTGTTCCCAAAGGGGATCAAGACTTTGAAAGGTTCCCTGACCTCAATGTCAAGTCTCTTCGGCACTATCTCATGAGAAGTCAAACACAAGACTCTTTAGGCAACCCAATTTATGGGATGCCAACTTCATTAGTTGAAATGGCAGTCATATCAACAGCATTTGTAATTCAACCCATAGACACCCAGGCCATTACCTCAACCAACAAGCTGACCACGCCCAATCTTCAAAGTGTGACCTCTCCTTCTATTTCTAGACCTACCTCCTTTGGGGTTCCTGTACCCCTTCAACCACAAACCATTCAACAAAGTTCTACACCATTCCAAAACTTAATTGTCTCCATCCCACCTACTCTTGCACCCATAAATACAAAAGTAACCACCTATCCTTCAACAAGTGTTGCTACCACTCAACCACCTTTGGTGACATCAAGCCAAGTTCTGCCTTCTAGCTTCATAACACAACCACCCTTGACTTCAACATCAGTCCCTATGACTAGTTACCAATATGTTGCGCCTATACAAGCACAACCAACTACGTCATACACCCCTCCTAACTCCTTCTAAGCACCTTACAACTTAGGGGGTGCCCCACCTATCAATCCACCAGTCGATCTAATCAAGATGCTGATGGATAAGGTGTCTAATCTTGAGACATATGTTTCTGGTTCAAGAAATGTTCTCTCATATGAATAAATCTATAATGAACCCATTCATCCTTCAGTCCCAATCCGACCATATCCTAGCCAGTGGGAACTTCCCAAGTTTACTCATTTTCAGAGTAAAGAAGACCCATAGCAACATCTATAAGCATTTAGACACGCTTATTACCTTATAGCACATGATGATGCATTGTTACTACGCACATTTTCCATGTCACTTTCTGGTGCTGCCCTCGATTGGTATAGTTCTATTACCAGTCACTCTCTATTTACCTTCACTCAACTAGCTCAACTATTTCTTGACCAGTTTTCAATCAACATCACTAAAAAGGTCTCCATCACAGACCTATATTCTATTAGATAATTCGACGATGAATCAATAGCTGATTTTATTGCCCATTGGAGAATTTTAATCAACTAACTCTCCTTTTATTTACCTCAACCTGAGCTCATCAAGCTCTTTTCACAAGCGTGTGCCAAACACATCTCATCTACCTTGTAGGTCCAAACATTCCACACATTTGACGAAGCTTTCACCATGGCTAGGAAGCTTGAACTCCATGCTGTCGAAGAAAATAAAGTCAAATTGTGAAGTAAAAACCCTAACACAAAATCAAATGACCCTTCATCCAAATCTTCTTCCTCCAATTCAAAATCCAAGGGATCATCAAATGCTATGGTACTTAGATCATCATCTTCAACAACAACCAACCAATTTGAACCTTCCACTTCTCAAAGCATTACACAAAAATTCCAACAACGATACTTACAGCGTCAATATACTCCAATAAGAGAATCATACACATTTATGTTGGATAAACTTGTCAAACAGGGAGTCCTCAACCTCCCCCAAATTTGACCACCACCTCAATTTGATCCCTCGCGTGCCATCCCTGTATGGTACAGGGAGAATGACTTCTGTAATTATCACCGTGTCAAAGGCCATGACACAGACAATTGTAAGACCCTCAAGAATATCATTCAGGACATGTTAGATAAAGGTGATCTTGTCTTGGATAACCCAAATGCGCCACCTAACCAAAACATAGACATCTTTAGACAACCTTTTCCTAACCATCTCCCTAGCCAAAATAATGTGCAAACCATGGCCGATGACTCCCAAGAGCATAATATATGCACAGTCAACACGGTCTCTCCTCTTATGTCTAATGAACCTCTCCCATAGTCTGAAGAGGTTAGTCAACCCATTGGTCCTTCATAGGTAGAAGAGTCTTCTTCTCCTATTTGTCCATCACAGGTAGAAGAGCCTTCTTCTCCTATTTCTCCATCACAGGTGGAAGAACCTTCTACTCCTATTAGTTCTCCATCAACCTCTCTTATATTGGAGGATGCTTTGACCATACCAACACCACTAGCCCCACCTTCATCTTTCTTACTACCAATGGAGGACCCTACCTTTCCTACTCCTCAACCACAAGTAGAAGGCACAATCATCCCTGCCCTCTATCCTCTTGAGGATTCACATTCTCCAATTCCTTCTCCACCAAGAGAAGAACCTGTCTCTTCACCTATTTCGACTGAAGATGATCCAGTAATGACTCTCTCATGCCTTGGGTCCGAGATCACTGCATCTAACATATTTTTGGTCTCACAACCACCCACATCTTCTAAAAAACCAAAGCCTCATCCAATATCTTCCAAACCATTCTCTCGAATGGATGAGAACTTAGGATTTCTCCATTCGAAGAAGTTAGAGCATGGGGCATTATGGGAGCGACTCAAAGCTCTTTATCTTACACATCCCATTTCATCTCGTACTATCGACCCTTCTATGACAAAATATCCAAAAGTCTCCAACAAGGACCAGGCTTCTACTTCCAAACTTTCAGAAGCTCAACCATCCACATCTGACCCTAAACCCTCACAAACATCCACCATACCAAAACTGGTTAAATCCCTCAGTGTTCGCCCCATATCTAACCTCACTCACCCACAAGTGAAGGTATACTTGAACCTTGCCTCACACAATATTGGTCCTAAAACCAAACTATAGAAGGCCACTAAACCACGTCAGAGAACTCCTCCTCCACCATCATCATTGCCCTCCATTTTGGGCCCACATCCCTCTACCTTAATAGGAGTGCTCCCTACTCCAATACCTAACAAAAACAAGTGGCCTCCATTACTCCCTTTACCCACCAAAAACATGCCTCCTCTAAAAAATTTGGCACCCCTCACAAATAAAGTGTCGTCTACACGAGTGGCCGCACCACCAACCCAAAAGGTGGTACAGAAGTCTCCCTCAAAAACTCCCAAACAAAAGTCATCAACACCTAGTACATCGACAAGCATAAAACCATTAGCGGGTTCATATGCTTTGATACTACGTCGACTTTTGCAAACTTCTAGCATCACTCTTCCACCTATTAAACCATTTCAACCTCTTGGACCAAAACCATTATGGTTCGACGACACCCAAATTTGCCTATATCATCGCACACCTGGGCATGACACTAAAAATTGTTGTGCCCTTAAAATTGTCATCCGCCAATTCATGGAAAAAGACACCCTTCTTGTTGAGGATACTGTCAACAAATCTCCAACACCATCTAATGTCGTTCCAACCTCTCCACCTTCATCAGAATCCCATCATCAGACTATGGTCCTTTTACCTCCTTCACCCCCTCTATTTGAGATTAACACCATCAATGTGGCCACTAGGTCACAAAAGGATAAAGCAAAAGAGAAATATATTATTCCTTGGACCTACCCATTTGTCAAACCACCTCAACCACCAAAACCCAAAATTTCTATCCTGGGTACATCCCAACCCACTTCTTCAGAGGCAATCCATGATTCTATGGTGAAATAGCTTCACCAAATGCCTGTGAAGATGACTTTATATGACCTCATTCAAAGCTCTCCATAACATCATCAAGCTTTAATCAAGGCTTTACATGCAGTGGAGGTCCAACTCAAGGACCCCCAACCACTAGCTGCCTTAGTCCAATCATTACCCACCGTCGCCTCTATTACCTTTAGTGATTCTGAAATTCCTACCTCCAACTTGGAAGCTCAGGACGCTGCCCTTTTCATCACAACATACATTAATCGAACTCACATTAAGCAAGTTATGATTGATGGGGGTGCCAGCATCAATATCATTTCCACCCATGCCTTTGACCAATTAGCCCTCCCAAAGAATTACGTGTCAAAAATTGATGCAATTCTTCGATCTTTTAATAACACCACCGCCACTACCATTCGCACTGTCATCTTACATATTCATGTTGGCCCACAAACAATCCTAGAGCTCTTATACATCATTGAGGGAGAGTTCCAATACAACATGTTATTAGGACGACCTTGGATCTGTGTCATGGCCTGTGTCCCTTCTACATTACACCGTTGTGTCAAATTTGAACACGACAATAAGGTCTATGTCATTCCCATAGACCCCTCCCCTTTCAAGACATGCAACACAACTTATCAACCCAATGATGTTCTCATCCCTTTCAAGACATCGACCCAAACACCGCCTCCACCTGTAGAAGCTTCAATAAGTATGCAAACGGTGGTTACACCTACACCACCTCCTCAAGTGGCAACAAAAGACCCTATGGAAGATATCTTCCAATGTCTTTCAATGCGGGAGTATCATTTACTCACCTTGGACATGTTCCATACTCCTCAAGAGTATGGACAACTTCATCTCAATCCTATCTATGACCATTGTATCAGAATGGTCATTCCTTATGGTCCTCTCAATCTTCAAACAAATCTCATCTATGGAGGGCTAGATCGAGCTCCCACTGATGGGAATCCTCTTTCATCACCCCAACTATTTATGTCTGACTTCTCTTTTCTTGGCAACCCAAACTTTGCTCATACCTATATTTATAGGTGTGCATGGAAGGGTTTTGGCTTTTGGCACTACGAATAAGGCTCCCACCAGCTCGTTGAACCACCAAATGATGAGGCCATAAAGAATGCCAAGAAGTGACATGGCCTGGGTTTTGAAGAACCTACTGAAACTTCTAAAAACCCTTGCCCCAAACCTATCATCGAACAATCACCTCCAAGCTCGCCTATTCCCCCATCTTCACCTACGGAGTCGATGGTTTCCATCCCTCCTAGTTTTTTTTGCATAAACACCATTCACTTGGAACCCCTAACCTATCAACTAGGTGGGGTATCTAGGTCTCTCCCTCTCATTTATCCAAACATGATAGACGATGAATTTTCTACCATCAACACTATCCAATGCATAGATGATGACGCTATTCTCACCTACATGGGTGCCGATGACTCTTTCATTCAATGCTCCCTTCCTTCTGAAACACATGTTATGTTAAATGAATCGACCATTGACATTAACCTCCCATCTTCTGATGTTCCTCACGTCTTAAAGATTGGTCAATCTTTAGATGCCCAAGAATAGATCGACTACACCAAATTCCTTTTAGACCATAGCAAAGCCTTTGCTTGGACCTATAGTGACATGCCCGGCATCAAACCTAACATCGTCATTCATAACATCGTCACAAACCCAAAATCTAAGCCTGTCAGGAAAAAGCTTCACAAAATGCATCCTCACATTGCAGTCCTTGTCAAAGAGGAGCTTCAACATCTTCTCTCTGTCTCCTTTATTCGACCCATCGATTATCCACAATGGGTGTCAAATATCATCCCTATCACCAAAGCAACTGGGGGGATCTGAATCTATACTGAATATCATGACCTTAACCTGGCTTGCCCAAAGGATGATTTTACTCTACCCAACATCAACCAACTTGTTGATCTTACAGCCAGTCATGAGATGCTATCACTCATGGATGAGTTTTTAGGATATAACCAAATCTTGATTGTGTCAGACGATCAGCACAAAACTACCTTCATCACCCCATGGGGGAATTTTTGCTATAGGGTCATGCCTTTTGGCCTAAAGAATGTAGGTGCCACATATCAACGCGCCATGACCTACATCTTTCATGATCTCCTCCACAAAATTATGGAGGACTATGTGGATGACCTACTAGGCAAATCTAAACTCTGTCGTGACCATTTAACTATTCTCAAAATCATCTTCACTGGCCTCCTCTAATACAACATTTGACTCAACCCCAAGAAATGCGTCTTTGGGGTTCTCTCAAGGAAGCTCTTGGGATTCATCATTTCTTTTTATGGCATTGAGATTGATCCTGTTAAGACTCGAGCTATACTCGAGATGCCACCACCTACCAATCTAAAGCAACTTCGCAGCCTGCAAGGGAAGCTCCAATCTATTTGTCGCTTCATCTCATAGCTTTTCGACTGATGTCAACCCTTTCATCACCTCCTCAAGAAGGACGTCTCCTTTAATTGGGATAAGTATTGCCAAGAGGATTTTGAGGCTCTTAAACATTATCTTGTCTCTCCACCAGTCCTTATTCCACCTAAAGATGACCAACCTTTCTATCTCTACATCTCAGCAACAAATCATTCTTTAGGTGCCATGATCGCGCACCGAGACAAACAACATCATGAGCAAGTGGTTTATTATATAAGCCAAATGCTCATTGACTATGAAACTCAGTATACTCATACCAAAAAACTCTGCTTGGCATTAGTCTTTGTCGCTACCAAACTCCGTCATTATCTTCTCAATCACAAAACTTACATCATCACCCATACCGACCCTCTAAAGTACATGCATTCCAAGCCATACCAAAACCAACATATGGCTCCTTGGCTTATGATTCTTGCTGAGTTTGACTTGGAATTCATCCAACAAAAATCCATAAAGGGGTAAACAATTGCTGACCAACTAGCGGATGCCCCTCTACCTGACAACCAACCTTCTCACTGCGAATTCCCTGACGAATCCATCGCCACACTTTCTACTGATGACATATTCTATCAAATGACAATGTTCTTTGATGGGTCTAAATGTCAACACGGTGGGGGTATGGGGGTCATTCTCATCCTGCACGAGGGTGAGCCCATGCCCCTATCTTTCAAACTTGACTTTGAATGTACCAACAACATGGCTGAATATGAAGCCTTAGTTTTGGGACTTCAAACTGCCCTTTCTTTAGGCATCAAGACCATCAACATCTTTGGCGACTCACAACTAGTCGTTAATCAAATCAACGGTTCATATCTTTGTAAAAATGAAGTTTTGCAAAGGTACAAACACCGTGTTGACTCCCTGCTAGAATCTTTCGACCATTACCTCTTGCAAACTATTCCTTGATCTATGAATAAATTTGCCGACACCATGGCTTCTCTCACCTCCCATATTCCATCTTCATCATCTTCATCAATAATTTATGTCATGGTGCATCGTGTGGCATTGCCTTCATATATCTCCACTAACATCAACCTCGTCAACACCATCGACTCTAGTCCACAAGATGTTTGTTATAAACAACTCGTGGACTACTTAACTTATTCCACTATCCCCCCTGATCTCTCTAGCAATGCGCAATGGGATTTTATCAAAAGCACAGCTCGATATACTATGCCGGGGGGTCTTCTCTATAAAATAGGTTTTGACAGCCTCCTTCGATGTCTAACCTCCACTGAAACCTCTCATGTCATCAAACAAGTCCACGATGAGATTTGTGGCAGACACTTCAGTGGTAACTCGGTTGCCAAGCGCATCCTTCAAGACTGTAGCGACTATGTTCAGCATTGTATCAAATCCTAACAACATGCTAACTTGCTTCACGTCCCTAGCCATGCTCTATAAGTTGCTACAGACTTATGGCCCTTTTCATAATGGGGCTTAGACCTAATCGATGAGATTAACCCCCATTCATCTCTCTGACATCAATCAATTATCACTGCAACTGAATAATTCACTAAATGGGTGGAAGCGGTTCCCCTCATCTCTACTAAAGCTAACAAAATCATTGACTTCATCAACCAACACATCATCTGTCGTTTCGGTGTACCTCACAAAATCATCACCGATAATGGCAAGTCTTTCAAAAACAAAGCTATCCAAAAACTTTGTGACTCATTTGGCATCAAGCTCAGCTTCTCCTCACCTTACTACCCACAAGTAAATGGGAAGGCCTAGGCTTCCAACAAAATCTTAACCAAAATCCTCATGAAGGTGGTCAATGACATTGGAAGGGATTGGCACATTCACATTCCCTTCGCTTTGTGGGCCTACCGCACTAGCGTCTGAACCCCTACAGGTGCTATGCCCTTCTCTCTAGTGTACAGAATAGAGGTTGTCCTACCTCTTGAAGTACAAATACCATCTCTATACATTTCTTTACATGACATTCTTTCTAACATTGACTTTCGTTAAGATTGCTTAGCTCAACTTGAGTTACTTGACGAATGTGGCCTTGCTGCACTTAACCATTTCCATGTCTATCAAAATCGTATCAAACATGCCTATAAATTTTTTTTGAGAGAACGAGATTTCAAAATCAGAGACCTCATCCTCAAAGAGAACCAACACGTGACCAACATGGAAAGAAGTAAACGAGGCAAGTTTGCTCCTAATTGGCTCGGACCTTATATCATAACACACAAGTATGGATCAGGGACTTATCGTCTATCTTCTCTTCAAGGCTGGCCAGAACCTGAGCCCCTTAATGCCTTGCATCTGTGACCATTCTACTGTTAATCAAGTACTCATTCACTTGATATTTCACTTGAGCTCGTCCCTTGAGCAATCCCTGTCATTTTAATCCTCATTCCTTTCAACCCTGTTCCCCTAAGCAAACACTATGTAACCCTTTTATAAAGTATGAATCCTTTGTCCTAATAAAAGGGAGCCCTTAAACTTTTATGGTCTTATCCATGACTAAAAATTTTGTCAAAAATAAATTGGGATGTCCAACAAAATATCAAAAGATCATAAACTCTAAATACAGACTGCTCCCTCGAAGGATAGCTGCATCATTATTATTGTAGCTAATAGACTGCTCCCTTGAAGGACATCTATTCAAAGCCCTCAAAAACATATAAAGCAAAAATATAGACCACTCCCTCGTAGGATGGCTATGCCTAAAAATCTTGCTACAAAAAACACTCTCTCAAAAGCTTCTCGCATCGATCAACTTCAACATATGATGACAAAACAAAACAACATCCCCACGTAGACTTCCTGCATTGATCAGTCTACCAAAAAAAAAGTCATGGACTTGACCTATAGTCATTCTCAGGGGCTCTTATAAAAAGGGGTGAAGTTATCCCTACTAAAAAGGGTTACCCTATCCTAACATATCACATCACATATTACCCTAACATAAGCAAGGGATTTTGAGCTCACTTAACATCAAGTGATTTGAATACTTCTTTAACACAAACAATGGTCAACAACGTAATGCATGAATGGGGTTTTTGTTGGCAACAACCCTATCTATGCTATCATTATGGTCCTTGTCAATGAAAGAGCAACACGCCTTTCACTTCTTATACCTTGGTCACATGCAACCAATTCAAATCCAACCAAATCATTTTCTAAACCAAACCAAACCAACCAAACCTTTTTTAGACCACTCACACTATCATAGCCGATTCACACTAATTTCTATGGAAACCAATAGACATGGAAACTATCGACCACACAATTTATGACAAGCATAAACCATTACTTGCTAAAACATAAATAATCTCAATTCATTTTTAGCATACACCATTACTAATATGGAAAATTGCTAGGGATGAAAGACCACTTAGCCAATGTTATAGAATACACCATCACACAATATGGAAAATGCTGTAACATCATCTTACCCTCATCATTTATAACCTGACCAAACCAACCTATCAACCAGACTAAACTACATTGGTCTGAGGCCCTTCAAACAAGGTCTATGTAGGCAGCACTCAGATGACATGACGTCTTCTAGGGTTAGCTCAACCACATCTATTTGTTCATCTACTTGATGGACAAACCATTTAACCTTTAACCATGACTTAACTTAGTCCAACCCACATTCATAACCTACCCTCTTCCTCCCTTTTAGGGAGAACTATATTGGCCTGAGGCCCTTCCAACAAGGGCTATGTAGATAGCACTCAGTTGACATGCGGTCCTCTAAGTTTATCTCGGCCATTCCTTCGTCCATCCATCTAATGGTCCAACTATCTATACCAACCCAAACTCATGACCAAACAACCAGCCCTGACACTGTAGAAGTCACCTTAGATTTCTCATAGGGCACATTGGAGATCACATACATCTTCCTGAATACATCCATCCACACAACTCTTGAGATGACTTATATCTTAGCCTGACTCGACCAATGACCTTAGAGATCATGACTATCTCCTCAAACCACGACCACTTTTTAGACAACTCTGCCTTGGTTGTTTTGATTGCATATATGCTACCTCACGAATAGTTATCAAAATCATCTGCAACCCATATTATGACCCTCACACCTATTATTGGATCACGAACAAGTTGATCCCCAATATTTGTGACATTTTTGTGTTTTCTAGGAGCACTTCTTGAGCTCGAGATACTTGGAACATGATGACCATTGGAGCTATAGTTTTGATCGTTTAACCCAATCAGCTACGACTAAATGTTGGGGACTGGTTATTTTGATTTTAGCACTCCTCAACCTTTGACTACAACAATTTGACCTACCTATCACATGAAGTGGTATACGCACAATATCAAATATTATAGCATTCACACTCAACCTTCACCATATCCATCAACTGTCTATCAAATAGGCACCCGATATCAGGTTACCTTCCCTCGACTCCCGCTTTGAGGGGGGAATACCTCATCCCACATCTGGGGCAGCCAACACTTATTTTTTGTCTTGTAGTTCATCAGAACAACCAACAGGACAAAAATGACCCTATCCCATACATGGGGTAACTTACTCCTATTTTTGTCTTGCAGTTTGTCAAGAACAACCAATAAGACAAAAAGGGGCAAATGTAGACACCAAAATTGTGTCTACTCCTTAGTCGACTCCCCCTTGGTCCCCTTGGTCCACTTCTAAACATTTCTAACCCACACACTTATTAATTTAAAATAAATTACCTATTTTAAATTAACAACACCACCCTTGACACATCACCCATGACACCTCACCTTGCCCTTGGATACCTCATTTATCACCCTATGACCCTTCTTAATTACCTAAGACCTATTTCAACTGTCCCACTAACCTCTTGTGCCTATTTAGTTTGCCTATGGACCGTTTTCCAATGACAGCTAAAATTGATAGATGGAAGAATGGGCAAAAGGCTAAAAATAGCCTTTTTTCCCATTCTCTAGCCACCGACGTCGGTCAACCGTCAGCCGACACCGGCGATATCACCGATGTCAGTTGCTTAAAACCACATTCTAACCCCCAAAATGGATAATCACAGACCAAAATGTGAATTCTCTTGCACCCAAAATCTAACTTCTCTCTCTCTCTCTCCCTCTCCCAGATGCACGCCAATCATCACAAGCTATAGGAACTCTACATCAGTCACTCCACCCCTGATTGAAACATTACAGGAAGTCTTCTACATCAACCGCATTAGCAACAAGTCTTCTACACTCCTTCAGCAAGCAAGAGCTAAGTATTTTTATTTTATTTCATTTCAGTATTTTAGAATGCTTTGGTAATCAGTCTCCATTTGCTACTTCTAAGTATTATAGACTAGACCAGACCTAACTTTCCTCTTGGAGAGGCTGAGAGGCCTTCCCCATATCATTACCCATTCTTGACAACCTGTCCCCTACCGCTGCCCCTCTTAAGACTCTGTCCACTTTCTTGCATCCCTACACAGACCTTTTTACCTCTCAAACCATTCTGTCAACCACAAATCTATCCAAAACCCATCCAAGGCCATTGCCCTGACCGACATCGACCATTGCCCATACCGATGCCGATAGACTAACCGACATCGGCAACCTGACCAACTGACACTGGCAGAACTACCAACATCAGCGACTGTGACAGACCAACAACAAAATACAGGTATGCATTATCTCTATTTATTTTGTTTAGTCTTTCACCATTTCTCTTTCTAGCAACACTCTTTTATCAACTAGTGGACTGTCATCCCTCAAATAAGTCTTTGCACTTCTGGGATCGAGCTTTGCTTGGCAATCCACCATATATCTATCTAACATTTTCTTCATTTAAATCTTTATTATCTATAGGTGTCATCCTCCACAGCCAAAGAAGAGCTCCTTCAATCGTCTGGATATGGTGCGCAGCTTCATCTGGGTATGTACAAACGCCTGACCATTATCATTTAGTTTCTTATTTATTCTGAATGTAAAAGCAAAAATAGTTAGAAATAGTCATGCAACATGGCCATCCTATTGCATATCACAATGAAACCTTCACTAATACAGTCAATAAATATCCAACATATAATAAGGAGCTCTATGCCATTATGAAATCTTGAAAACAATGGAAATAATAAATCTTAGGGAAAGAGACAATCATCCACACTAACCACAGATCATTGGAATTTATCCAAACATAGAGAAAACTATGAAATGAGAAGCACCAAAAGTGGGCCACATATCTACAAAAATTCCATCTGATAATCAAACACAAAAGGGGAGCTCAAATATGATCATAGATTGTCTAAGCCACCCACCAATTACTGCATTCACAATATTTCTTGACCTATGTAGACACGAGACTACCACTTGGGGTGCTTTGTATGAAGTAAATCATGCCTTTGCTGATACATATTAGGTGCTCCAAAAAGGTAAACTTGTTTTTTATTTCTATTTGCAAGATAATGTCCTCTGTCATATGGGGCACATCTGTGTTCTAGCTATAGAGAAATAGATGATGATATTGGAAGCACATTTTAGTAGGATAGTTGGACACTTTGGTGTAGAAAAGACATTGGAAATTCTTAAAAAACACTTCTACTAGCCCCATATGTGAAAGGATGTGGAAAGGTATCTCAAATATTGCACTCCATGTGTGATATTCAAGCCAACAAATAAGAAGCAAGGATTGTGCATGCCATTAACATAACCAACCAGGCCTTGAGAATCTATCTCAATGGATTTTCTCTTAGGTTTGCCCACTTCAAAACATGGCAAGGACTATATTTTTGTTGTAGTTGATCATTTTTCAAAAATGGATATTATGATTGCTTATAAGAAAAATATATCTTCTAAAGAAATAGTTCAACTATATTTTATTCATGTATGTCTCCATTTTGGTCTCCCCAAGTCCATTATCTCAGATCAAGATAGCAGGTTCCTGAGCATCTTCTAGTCCACCATATGGAAGATGATGGATACTAAGCTAATGAAGTCCATGGCCTTCCATCCACAAAATGATGGTCAAATAGAGGTGGTGAAACACTTGATTGTTCACATGATTTTGATGTATCACTCCAAACATCCATGCATATGGGATGAGGGGCTTCTTTTCATACAATATGGATATAATCAAGGCCTGCACAACTCGACCAAGCATAGTCCATTCCAAGTATGCTTCAAGTTCTAACCCATGGCACCAATTGATATAGTCATTTCATTCTCCACCATGGAATACACACCTCATGGAAGATTTAAGGTAGTAAAAGAAACAAAGTTAATTGAACAAATACAACATATACTACAGCAAGTTCATGACATCTTGGAGAAGATGAATCAAAAGTATAAGCAATGCCATGACAAACATAGGATTACACACCATTTTATTTTGGGTGACAAGGTTTGGTTGTGGCTTTAGAAGGAATGTCTTGTAGGTCCACATAGAAAAATTTGGCCTCTATGATATGGTCCCTACACCATCACTAGAAAAATTGGAGAAAATGCTTTTGAGTTGAACCTACTAGCCTACCTTGGTCTGCATACAATATTCAATGTGGAGCTCCTCAAACCATATCATCCACCTCTATTGGACACTTTAGTTGTAGCAGAACAACTAGACATTGATGAGCTTGATCCATAGATTTTTACTCTAGTGGAAGAGGATCAAATTATGGACACCTAGATGAAGACAATAAGAGGATGCTCTATTCTACTTTATTAGGTGGTCAAAAGGGGCCACCTTAACCACCAAGGTGAGTGGCTCATAGAGAATCAAATTAAGACACAATTGCCACACCTAATGAGGAATATTGATGAAATGGGGACCATTGATTCTTAAGGAGGAAGGAATGATTTGGGTAACAATTCAGGTGACAATTTAGGTGATGGTTCTACCCCAATTGATGATGGAACTTTTGGGAGCCATAACTTTTACATTGTAGCTCTAATTGATTCTTCATTTTTAAACCATTGGAAAGATAAGAATGAGGAAAACGTGGTGAGATGGCATTGAACTTTGTTCAATAGTTTTTGACCCCTAAAAATTGAATGAAGGTGCCCCAAATTTCAATTTTAGTAGTGCAGTCTAAAAATAGTAAGTTTCTAAAAATAGTAATTCCTCAAATTCTGTATTGTTTCAAATCACGGAATTCAAACCACTTAATCTCTCTTGAGATTGGTGACCTTCCAAATCCTCCTCCTACTTTCAAAATGTGTATAAATGAAGATATAACCTGAAATAGAAATCAGACATCTCTTCCCAAAGATAAGTCTCTCTCATGGATAGTATAAAAATTGTCCCACATTTATTTAGAAAACACATAGTGCATCATATTCACAAGTTTTACCTCTAATAAGCCACAAGGAATACCATTCATTGCTTTTGAATTGTCATCACTAGCATTCTTACCTGGTGCATCTATAGGGGAATAGATGGAGTAGCATATTCATCCAAAAATGATTTCCAAAAAATATGAACCTTAAACATCAAATATGTCCTCATCTTGACACTACAAAAATCATAATTAGATCCTTTGAACAATGGAGCCTTACTTGTAGAAAAAGCACCTTGTGCTTGACTAGCCATCTTTGCTTGTTTAGGATCTCTTTTAGGCTATTTAGGATTGATTCAAAGGACCTAATATAATAAAAATTATTGGAATTAAAAATACTAAGAGGGGGAATTTGAATTATTTCCCTTAAAATAATCATTCAATTTCACTTATCATTCATGAAGTATTGATTCAAACACATATATCAACTAGTACATAAACAAGCATCCACATAAGAATATTACATATAAACATAAGAGATATATGGGAAACCCATTGAAATATATATTGGTATATATTCCTATAATCAATAAATCAAGATTTAGTGAGGCACCAACCCCATAAGGAGCACCAAGCCCTCACTAGTCAAACACCAGCTCAACTAGGCCTTTAACAAGCATCAACTTGCAAGGAGGCCCAAACACCCTAAGTGCCTCAACACCAAATTATCCACATGGAACCTATAATCAAATTTTTACACCTTATTCACGCTCAACTAATGATGATCACCTTATCTTTCTCTTCACACTATTTTATCTTTGTTAGATAGCCTATTAGGTCTGTTTGCTCAACTAGCCCTCTTCTTGTTAGATTTAGGTCATATAACCTTGATCATAATATGTATAATCCATGACATATTAAACACACCTATTCAATGGTATTAAATCCCTCTATGTGGTTTCCAACCTTCTATTTTATTTATTCACGGACCCATCATTCTAACTAGTCAAATTAGGTTTATTAGACCTTCATCTTATACTTGACTCTTTATTTCACATACCTTTTTCATAAAAAATATATCCATACTTTGATCACCTTTGGAATATATCAAAAAAAAAAAAAATCACAAGAGAAACAACAACAAGATAGGTTGGCTATTACTCATAAGGAATAAAACCACCATTAGGCCTAAAGGAGACCTAATGCAATTAGGCCTTCTCAAAGTACATGTTTCACCTTGAACACCTTGGATAATCTTGAGCTTCTATAAATTTATTAAAAACTACACACATAATTAAATTATATCCTTTATAATCTCACCCTAGTTCTAGAACATATTTTTTCTCATTTCACTCTTTAAACCACACCATTAGGCCTACTCATAATTAGGCCTTCTCACTGCCAAAAAGTCTATTTTGAATATATAAAGCATACACTAAACTTTACCACATAAAAAAACAATTATTCAAAAATATCATGATGTTAGATTCATCACCATGTCCATTATACTTCACCATTTTCATATGCTCACTCAGAAATACAAACAAACCTAAAACACTAGTCAAGAACCTTTGACTTTTCACACCATCATGGTAATATATCATGAATAAATATACATTAAAATCATATTATCATACCTATTTAAAAAAAATCATATTCATTATACTCTTCAAATCTAGGAAAATCACCTCATACTCATTTATCTTAGATGACTACTTAGAACTGTCAAAGACTTCAAAACATAGTCATGAAAACAAAGACTAAAAAAACCTATAAAATCACTTTCATGAAATTTAAATGGGTTTATATGATCCTTAATAATCCTTATAACATATTTAAATAAATATATTATAATTTCCATTAGACATATTGGTCTTATATACCAATCTCATGACTTCATTATATATAGACCTCATTATGTTATACAAGTCAATTTGAGACCAAATTTCTGACCTACACACACATCTCCAAATATTTTATGAAATAGGGATATGTGTTACATGTCTTTAACAACAACCATATTCAAATTTAATCCATGGAAACACATCCATAATCTCATTCACACTTATGCCTTTTTTTTCACTATCTTCCTCACTAGGTGATTTTAGCGATAGGTCAAGTTTCATGACCAGATTATCAATTTTGATGTATATAAATTGATCAAAAACCACCATTAAAATTAATTTAATTTAAAAATATTCAACCTCCATCCATTTTTAAACTTTCACTTGGTGAACTCTGCCTGTTATAGCAAATTTTCAAGAAATAAGGATTTTCTTATAGGGTCCACTCACTCATCTATTAGACCAATTCCACTTGGAGGTACCTGAGAGAATTCTCTACATGATTCAATTATTAAAATAGGTCATAAAATTCATTCTGAGCCATTTATCTCAAGATCTTCCAAATGAGGTCACTATGATGGTTTTAGGAGGGTTTAGACTACCTTCCACTCTTAACAATCATTCATAAAGCTTAGGCCCTCAAACCTAAAACTAATGATAGGAAATTTGATATAAAAACCTTCCCAAAATACCATGAACTGATTGGATTCTCATGCAAAGGTTACACATGTCAAAAATCATGATAAAGTTCTTCTTAGGTTTACAACACTCCATTCTATCACTCAATAGACCTTAAGACCTATTTTTCATGCATTCTCCTTAAAAATGCAACATCAAAATTGGTAAACACACTTGAAACAACATTTCACAACTATAAAAATTCTCTCATGAGATTTGTCACCTTAGAAACTAAAATTGACCCCTCACTAGGTGACACTAGGTCTCTTTGCACATTGGGTATTGAACAGCCAGTCACAATTAGATCTTGAACATGCCTTAAAACCATTTGAATTTTTATCAAAACTTCATCATAATTTCATAAAACCTCATACCATACTAAAATACTACCAACATTCTTCTCATAATCCTTAGACTATTCTCCTCATCATGCTACCAAGCATATTCCTTCTTACTAAGTTACTTCATGCAAATGAATAAGTCATGAACTAGCCTTGAAATATCCTTTAAAATCTTATCTAAATTATACACATGTTTAAATAGTTTAAAAAAAAATCTCACATGATCTACCACTAATTTACATTCTTAATAGACCTTTATAACACCTCAAGACTCCTTATTAGGTCAAGAAGGGTCTAGGACTAGTCTAGTTGCATGCTTAGTCTTAATACCTTACCCCTGAAGGTTTACTTTGAAAATTTCTTGAGTGTTTCAACACTTCATATGCATGCTTGGGCATCCTTAGAAATATACTCATACCTATGTGTATACATATTAATAGAACACCATCTTCATATACATGTTCATGATATGACAATGTTCCTTAAGACTAGTGCTCAAAAGTATGCTTACCTTATATCTTGATTTTGACATTGACATGTCATCAACCTCATAATAATTACTAGGTTACCTTTAAATTCTCTATAAATATAGATACAATAAGTTTCCTCTAAATTATTTCTTGTCATAAGACTCCTTGTCATGTACCACTTCACCATGCATGACACCAACTTTGACCTTGACATTAGTGACATCCATCTTGACCTTGACATCAATGACAATATTTATGACACAACACCAACAATAGGAACATACCTCAACATGCAATATAGGATCCAATATATCTCTCAATCCCATCAATATTTTATCCTTCTAGTGCTTTTGATAAGTTGCCTTGGTCTCTTTGGTCTTTTTTATGTTACATCATAATTCCTTGCTAAGCAAACTATTTGACTATCTATGGATATTTATACTTGGAATATCTGATTCAGTTATATTTTAACTAAATTTTGAGACATATGCTATTATTGGATAGTATAATATTGCTTATTTTCTATGATCACACTACTGTGAGTTAGTTTTAAGTATTTGTTTACTTTATGATCATGTTGATTTGTCATTTCAGCTATAGTTTATGTTGAATATATATCATGATTGTTATGGTCTAACTACTTGCTTTATTGTGAGGTTGATGTAGGATAACCCATCCCTCAAAGTGTGCCAGAGGGAGAGAATCATCAAAGAGGTTGATGTAGATGGAGATGTCATGGGTTGAAATATAATTGATAAGAAACCTACACATACTACAATAATTATCACATTTAGAATGCATTAAAAATGGTTTGAACATGGTGTGTTCTTTTCTACTTGCTTTAAGAAGTTGGTTTCTATGCTTTGTCAATTAAGGTTGGATAGTGTAATGAATTATTTTTGTGTATTTGGTACATTTTGTCATTAGTTCTAGTAGGAATATTATTGGCATAAATAGATTTATAAATTCAAATTATAAGTTGTCAAAATTGTCATTAAATTTTATGACAATAAACGAGGTTAATTAAATTATAGATTTCTCTATTTATTGTTAAAAATATAAAAATGTAAATTAACATGGAAAAAGAAAAAGAATGAAAAAGAGGAAAAGTAAAGATTAAATTTAGAAAATAAAAAATAATCAAATATATATTACAAAAATTATATAACAAAAAAATGAATAAAAATCTTTAGGAAAATTAAAAAGGACTATGTATATTTTATTATAAGAGGAAAATTAGGAAATAAGGATGGGGGATCATTAGAGATTTACCAGTTAATAAAAGGGGCATAGCATGAAAGGGAAAGCATAGGAGTAAAGAGGAAGACTTCAGCTCTATTAGCCAGGTAAGTAGGGCTTTCAATTTTATGCACGATCATTAGAAAAATTATACAATAATAAATGATGTTTAATTTTAGTGCAATCTATTGAATTGTAAATGTGTTTATCTACAAAGTTAAACCTAAGTGAATCTTTGGTTATATCATTAATACCATCACAAATTATCTAAACATATTGGATTACCTAATTTTCATGGTCGAATACGTGATGATATATGATAAAGAATTATAAAAATATTATTATGAAGCTAATAGGTAGTCCGAGGTTTACATGTAGGTTCTAGTTGGTTTATGCTAGGAAGTCCATACTGTAACAACTTCTAGTAATTAAAAAATTAAGTTTATTGGTATCATAGCTAATTATCTCTTTCGTAGTTATCTAGAATAACTCGTAGATGATAGTATGTTTAAATATTATTAACCATTAGACTACCTTAGATGATATATGTTTGTTACTTATATGATCTATGATCTTGTAATTATAATTTTCTACTATGATAATTTGAAATACATGATGATTAAACATGGATGATTAATCATTTGCTGTTGTGATAGTTTAAATATAATTGAATATATGATTATATATTTCTAACTAAATATATTTGAGACCAAAGTGGAAACATTCTAATTTATATGATGGATTGTATAAATGTAAAATTATCAATTACAATGATTTGAATTGTAACCAATAACCAGTTGTCACCCTTGGGAGTTGTGAGAGGAATCATTCCCAAATTTAAGTCACTATATATTTATTTTTCAGCTTTTAATATTTAATGGCATCATTAGACTTTATCAGATTGCATAAGATGATGTGATCATTCTTGTTATGTTGCATGCTTATTATGGCATCAATGATTATTGGTTCACTAGACAATAATCTTATGTATATGTCTTGCTAAGAATAAGTATGCGTATACACATACTAATAGAATCACTACTATACCAGAAATATAATATTCCAAAATGAAAGGACTGGTTCATGTTCTGTTAATAATTAAATGTTTTGGAAAATGACATCTCATAATTATAATTTGTTGCTATGATAATTTTAAATATGTGATGATTAAACATGGATGGTTAATCATTTGTTATTGTGATAGTTTAAATCTAATTGAATCTATGATTATATATTTCTAACTAAATCTATTTGAGATAAAAGTGGAAACATTCTAATTTATATGAAAATTTATATAAATGTAAAATTATCAATTACAACTATTTGAGTTGTAACCAATAACCAGTCATCACCCTTAGTATTTGTGAGAGGAATCATTCCTAGATTTAAGTCACTATATATTTATTTTTTAGCTTTTAATATTTAATGACATAAATGGACTTTACCAGACTATATAAGTTGATGTGATCATTCTTGGTATGTTTCATGCTTGTTATGGCATCAGTGAGTATTGGGTCACTGGACAATAATCATGTATATATGTCTTGCTAAGAATAAGTATACTTATACACACGCTGATAGAATCACTAATATACCCATAATATAATATTCTAAAATGAAAGGACTAGTTCATGTTCTTTTAATAATTTTATGTTTTAGAAAATGACATTGCTAATAAAGTAATATTAATCACTATATATGTGAATCATTGTATAATTGTCTACAAGTCAAATATAATTTTATGAGTAAATCATTGTACAGTTTATGGAAGTCACCATATAAAATAGTTGCAGCTAGTAACTAATAACTAAAATGTTTTGGTTATAGAATCAATACCTGACTAAGTATGTTATTAATTCGATTCATTCTTTCAATATTGTATTAATATTGATGTAGTTATGGGATTAAATACCTACTATAGCATCATTATAATGTGCATTACAAGTATGAGGTTACAAAAATCCAGATTAGATGTCCATCAAGTCCTAATTAAGAAGATAAAAACAAATCTTGGTTCCCAAAAATTAAATCATTAACTCAAGGAGAGGAAATATAAACTCATATAATTGACTTGGCTAAGTGGGTTAATCCCTTTAAGATTTTTTATGAAAACAAAATTTAAGTAGTAATACATAATATTATTATTTGATGATAGCATGATATCATTGAATGTTGTGTCACCTAATGGTGATCACCTACCCTATGAAATGTATAATAATCATCTATGTATATCTGCATGAAGGCACATGCGGTGGTAAGTTTCATGACCCATGTATTATTTACACTACCCATCAAGTTGAAAATGAAATTTAGGGTTTACTAGTAAGTGTATGCTATAGAAAACTAAAATGGCTAAAAACTTAGATTCAATATGAGTTTGGCCAATTGGTCTAAGGATCCCAAATTTATTGCATTATAGAACACACAAGATTGAATTTATATAAATACTTATAATCTTATGTAATAATGTTGATGTTACGATCTACTTGTATAGAAGCCTCTAAATTGATTAATCATGTTTCAAGATTATAAGACCTAGTCAACCTTTTCGATATTAAATGGTTGAATAATCTCACAAAAAAAATTCTGGGAATACCAATAATTATAGGTGTTATGCACAGATAATTTATCCTTTGAGGGTTTAATGAGGCATGGGATAAATAGAGAAGCCAAAGTAGTCTTTATTATAATATGAAGAGTTGTTTATCAAATCATGGAATGTGAATGTATCATTAAGCCGAGTTACAGTATGCTTAATAATAAATATAGGTGTGTGTGTGTGTGTGTGTACACACACACACACACACACACACCTATATTTATTATTAAGAATACTGTAACTCGGCTTATATATATATATATATATAAGCCGAGTTACAGTATTCTTAATAATAAATATAGGTGTGTGTGTGTGTGTGTGTGTATATATAGGGGTGTATTTTTATAGTTATAATTCCATGGGTGGATTAATAACCATGTTAAAATATTTACATGTAATTGAGTTAACAAATGTGTGCATTACAAGCCCTAAAACATATATCAAATGCTAAGTGAATATATAAAAGTGAATGCTATAATGGTTTTTATGATTTTTTGTATTTCTCTACAAGGATTGATGGGTTTTTAGTTATATGTATTAAGTATTGAGTACTTGTGTGCAATACATGATTATGAGAGTGTTTAGTTATATCTAGCATATAATGGTTTATCATGATGCGTGCTCATAAGTTATGTTACTTTGAATGTTGTAGCAATTTAAAATTAGGGTATACCTAAGTGGTATAATGTTGTACTTTTTAAATTATTTTTATGTAGGTGATCATTTGATTCTTGATTCATAAGTTCGTTATGTGTTTTTTTGTAGTTGTGAACTAAGATAGTATGGGATTTCATAGAATACTATAGTATAAATGTATGTTATACCTGAATGGTACATACTATAATTACTATATTTTAGACTCACACCTAGATTTTATTGAATAAAAATATGCGTGTTGGTTGTTACTATAAATAGTATGTTTTATGATAGTTAGTAGGAATTTGTGTATATGTGCATGTAAATTTAAGAGTTTATTAAATGATATGTTAGTATATTATTTACTTGCTTCATTATATCTAGTTACTTAAATAAAAACTTATGTTTCCATGTATTTAAGACTACTTTATATGACTGGTTGTGGAAAATTAGTAGTTATGTTTTAGAATACTAGACTATGGTAATATGGGTTATCATAAGGTGTAGTATGTTAGAAACTAGTTGTGGTAGTAAAAATCTATAGTTAAATATGTATTTACTCAAGTGGTATAAACTATAGTCATTATTTCTATTATGGGATAAAAAATAATGTAAGATTCGTTCATACCTTTTGATGGAATAAATGTATGCTTTGGTTACTCTTATGTTTAATATGTTATATGATGTGTTGCTAGTAAGAAGTAAATTAAATAGATCTTGTGGTTGAATTATATTTGACCAATCGACATTGATAATATGGAGTAAGGAGTGAGATGGACTTCACTGGCTTACTAGTATCACAATGACAGATGAAGGTAGTCCAATCAAGTGGTGTGTATAAATTTGATTGATCTATAGATCGTTATTATTTATTATTCATAAAAATTTGGGCCAAAAATTTTTTTGGTGAGACATTATCATTTCATGAGTATGATTTACATGTTTTTATGATATCTTGTAATGGAATGAGTTTCTATGATACACTACATGTTTAATTTAGAAATCATACATCACACGGGTACTTGCTTGTCTCTCTGGATTCCCACAACGTCATTATATACTTATCTATGAAGAGAGAGACATTTCTTGATGGGATTAGTGAAAGGGATCACTAGTGCATTATTGGTGTGGACAAGCTCTTATATGATGCTCTCCCTCCCCACAACATTACTACTTATCAAGATGATACTTGAGATTCCCACAAATACTTGAGTTTTGAAACTATGCTCTAAGGGAGCCATGTATCTTATTTTTACATTGTATTGAATTATAATTATAATTGAATATTGTCATGAAGAGCTATAATTATACATTGAAAATGGTTTTTGTAGGCATGTATCAATTATGACTAAGATAATATAATTCATTTCTATATTTGCATTGTGATGTGCTCTCATGATATTAGAGATTGGTGTTATGTGATATAATGTGTTTTTTTCTATGATCAAACTTTGAGTATTTCATATGGTATCTATATATTCTCATGGTGTAATCTATTTTTAGTATGTGTTTAATTTTAAAAAAAATCACGTATTTCTAGTTGACCCCAATGAGGTTGTTACATTTTAGGTGTTGTTAGGTTAGGAATGAATGAGGGTTGATCTTATATTTATATCAATCCCTTTGGAGTAATAAATCATATTAGGGTACTTATGCCAACCATTATGATATGTTTCATTTGTAAATTGAATGAATTTAGGGCACTAGATACTTGTGTTAGGATATAATGGTAACGTTGATGTAATTGTTTATCTCAGACATTAGTGTCTAGGGAGTAGGAAAGTAAGTATAGGTTATAAACTTAAAAAGATGGAAGATAAGTGTATTATAAGAATTTTGGGAAAGATATAATACTTGGGTCATCAATATAAAATTGGTAAGACTAAGAGATATAGGCCAAGGGGCACAAGGATAGAGCAAATGCAAGACTTTTAGAAGTAAAAAAGGTAGATAACTGAGAAGAACAACCAAGATCTAAGTTTTCCATGTGTAAAATACCAAGGTGTTATATAATCATAAAATATGATCTAAATTTACCCCCTTTAATCTAGTAATGAAATTGATAGTTTAATGAAATGAATGAATACTTGGGTGTGTATGCACACCTTGTCTTTACATGTGCCCAACTTGAGTGTTTTGTTGGTGGCTGATCTATAACCAAAGACATGTTAAAGTATAAAATTAGTGCATATAATATGGGTTGAAAGTAATTGAAATTTATTGAAATTGAAATATGAAGGTTTAGGAGTACACCTATGTGTCGATGTAACTTCCTTGCCTATTGTAAAGTTGTTTTAAAAAAAATGTATCATTGTAAGGCTCTAAAAATGAGATAATGACAAATATAGATAAATTTTTGAATTGCACATATCTAGAGAGAGAGAGAGAGAGCACATGACCCTAAATTTAGAGTAAAATTGAGTTACCACCTGGCAGTTGAGATTAGCTTAACCATGTAACCCAATGATACTTATAACCTTGTGAGGTTGGATGATCAAATACAACCTAAAAACTTGTAAATATTAATTGATTTTATCACCTCAACCATACCAAAATTGAACCAACTACTACAATAGATTGGCTTAATAAAATTATACAAAATTCCACAAGGTATCAGTATAAAAAATTATGTGATATGGTAACGGTCCATAAAATAGTTTTAGAATCTAAAAATAATTTGGATTTTTTAATATTAGGCACATGTTACAGAGAATATGCACCTTAGATATGTCTCATGTTGAATTCATATATGACAATAGTACCAATGTATAGAATTATACCATAACTATGAATTTGAATCATATAACTATGTGTTTTGGCTAATTCAGATAATTATGTACGTGTAGAGGGCATGCTTTTAAAGCATGTCCCCACTAGATATGGAAAAAATGAAAATTGATATAAGTACCAATGTGTAGTATGTGTTTCCACATGCCCTAATTGTAATTTGGAGATGTAAAATACTAAATCGGTGTGGAGAACATGCTTCCAAAGAGTGCCCCCATTGAATCTTGAAACTGATATAAGTACCATATACTAAATGAATGTGGAGAACATGTTTTCAAAGCATGTCCCTAGTGAATATGGAAACTATGAATGTGTGGAATCCATGCTCATATGACATGCCCCTAATGAATCTAAAAATTTGATATAAGTACCATATACTGAATGAGTGTGGAGAACATGCTTCCAAAGCATGGTCCCACTAAATTTGGAAATTGTGCCAATTGTGAAGAACATGTCTCTATGACATGTACCCACTAATATTCCCCCCTTTTGAGATGAGGAAAAGATAGGAACTGATAGTTACCTCACCTCAAAAGGATATGACAAATGCATAATTTGTGAATGTAGCCATGTAGCATATATAAGGAACATGTCTAGGTAGATGTATCATTGAAGTACTTAGAACCAATGTGATCACATGTAGACCTAATATTCATGATAAATATCATGGAAATGTCTAGATAGTAACATTACAAGATTAACAATAAAATAAGTACACACACAAGAGCACTCAAACTCAATTCAAAAGGCAACGGTCCAAGGAGACCACAAACAAGGATTATGTTTAGATGTCTCACAATCAAAGGGACATGACTTAGTAAAATGTACATAAAATCAATCATGACATATTCAAATGTCCATAGTTAAAATAATGACATATGCAAATATCAATGAAAGCATACATAGGCATAGGGCCACAAGTAAAGGAACATATTTAAATGCTCAAACAAGACAACAATAGCAAGGCAAGACACTCAAGGAAGTGCA
Organism: Torreya grandis; assembly: GCA_037957365.1. Lineage (NCBI taxonomy): Eukaryota > Viridiplantae > Streptophyta > Pinopsida > Cupressales > Taxaceae > Torreya > Torreya grandis. Next base: position 680,676 of record JARHVA010005057.1, read on the forward strand.
TAAAGTAAAGCATAATTAACTAGGTTAAACATGTCATAGTATCTCATTGATCCATTGTGTTAGGAAAATATGTTAAGTGTATATCATATCAAGTACCCTATGTAAGATATAATCATGGATAAATATATGTGTAAGTACATATGTAAGCTCAAACATGATAATATAGAGTGATCATTGAATCATATAACCTATGTGTATAAATATAAAATAAATGGATGCCCCCAGTGGCCATATGATATGAGTATAAGGAAGACCCAACATCTAAAATGAGAATGTATCTTCTGTCTCTATATGCCTATATTGCATTGAAGTAAAAGTGTGACACATATGTGTATGTAGGATTAATCGAGTATGTTGTCTATCAACATGGAACTACCACATGGATGCCAACTAACCAATAGAAAATGTAAGTGCCAAAAGTGTTTTTGGATTTTTGAATGTTTTGAATTTTTGGTATTTTTTTTCAATATTTTTAGAATATTTGAAGAGGAAATATCATCATATGATGCCATCTAGTGGATGGTGATATATATCTCCCCCACTATAAACCTTACAGATTTAAGTTGGATCTTTTACATTGTTTTCATCAAGATTGGATATGTTAAATAGATACATAGCATGTTCCTCCTCATGTTTTGCATGTGTAATTGAAAAATTAATGCTATCATTTGAAATATGTATTAATTTTCCTTAAAATATGTATTTGTTTCTGATGACCAATATTATTTCCTATTTTTCCAAACCTTTAGATATCATTTATGATAATGGAATATCATTAAAAACAATATGGTAAGATGATTTTTTAGTATATATAATATTAAACATATATTTTCTACACCTTATTACCCACAAGGAAATTAATAGGTAGAGCTAATTAATAAAATAATTATCAAAATACTTGGAAAAATGATTGAATGATACAACTTTGGTTGGAATGATTATGGGACCACTTGTAGACAAAATCAAAAGCATGAACATAGAGTCTAGGAACTTGTAAAGTCTCCTTGAGGATGACAAGAAACTACAAAGTGAGATGGAACACTTGTTTGGGACCATGATCACCAAGCCAACTGTATTCATCTCCATAAGCCTCATCATTGATAAGGAGTTTTTTTATTCTACTGATTGCCTCACAAGTGCTCTTAGTGTTGAAGAACACTTCTCATTTTAGGATTTTGGGAATTCATGGCATGAGTTATAGTTTGTGACAATTTTGGATTGTTTGTGGTGAAATAGAAGTAAAGTATGTAAGAGCTATCCAAAATATGTATTTTATTTGGTGGTTGGGAACCACCTTGGTTATGTACCTTTGTTGCTTGGTGATATGAATTTTGGTATCTCAAGGATTTGAATTCTAGTACCACTTGACACCCCAAGGTCATCCATTCTTTTTCCACTTTCCTTAGCAACTTCAACAATTCTTATTTCCTCCTACTCCTTCACGAGATCTTTGATCCATGGTTTGATGTCATCATAGATGTCAATGTTCATGGTACTAGTGAATGCCCATGAGTGGGACTTGGATGGAACCTTTTGAAGTTTCCCATATATAAACCAATCAAGGATGGTTGGCCCATGAATTGGGAATTCATCACTAAATAGGTTGATCTCACTGGTTGGGTGAGTCAACACTATTCTAGGTCTCTTGGAAGGTCTAGTGAAAATGGCCAATTCTGCTTCCCTTTTCTTCTATGGAGGTTGGATGGGGACCAAGTCTAAAGCTATTTATTTTCCATTTTCAGTCTCAATTCCATTGGGTTCTTCTACATTTGCTTCAGTTGGAGTTTAATGCCTACTTATTTGGATCATTTTTTGCTTCCATTTTGTATATCCAAAGAGTTCCTAGTGTCAATGCATATGGAGATGTGGTAAGCATAAATCAAACCCATGTTTGAATCACTTTAGGATCACAAGTAATTAATAATGTTATGATTCCTAAGGAGCCTTTCCAACCTCCTTTATTTTGTAAATTTGTTATATTGAATCCCATTTGTTGTAAGCATCTTACATTGTAAATAGTTTTTTCCTACATAAGATCAATATGGTTATGCTAGAAATAAACACCACCCATGTATAAGATAATTTTTAAATCTTTTTGGTGTGGATGATTTTTATGTTGTTCACTTTGAGATTCTTGCATAAGATATGGACCTTGGATTGGTCTCATGTTGAGTAACATTTACAAAATGGTCATATAGAGATTAAGGATATCACATTTTTGTTCATAATGCTCTTTAGGTAAGTTATCTCCATATGTTGTTTGAGGGATAAAGCTTTTGTATTTGGTGGGTGATATGTTTAGTTCCTTTGAATGATTGAAAATGAAGGAAGCATATCTATGCACAACATTATTAAATTGATAAATGATTAATATTGTTTATACAATGTCCTTTCCTTTAATAGGGAAAGAAGGCCTCTACTAAAGATAAATAGCTGTATCAAATTTGATGGTCTAAAAGCTAGCTCATATGATGTACTTTTGAATTGAATGGTATAATCTTGAAGGGACTCATCATCATGCTATTTGAAATTGTAAAGATGTTATGTAAGTTTTGACACCTTGTGGATATTTAAAGCCATGAAAAATGCGTCTTCCAATTGTAAGAAAATATGTAAAGAACCCTTTGGTAAACTATAGAACCAATTTTGAGTCTCATCGAGAATACTCATATGGAAAACTTTTATCAATAGTTTGTCATCTTGTGCCCATTGAAAAAAATAATCTACATAGATAATCATGTGGTTGAATGGGTCCTTGTGACTAAAAAAGAGAGGTAAATATGGTAAATAAAAATTTTGGTGATGAGGATATTCAAGTGCAAATTGTACAAAAGGTTTATTATTGAATGGGCTAACATGTGCATTATCATTATGGAAATCCATTTGTATTTGGAGTATAGAAACTTGATTTTGAAGGTCCCTAATAGTGGCCATCATAGACATTATATATTCCATGGGTATTGAGGTGTTTTTTTAATAGGTTTTAGCATTGTTTTCAACCCACCCCCTCTTTTGAATCTAGGGATATGAGTATCATCATCCTTATCTATAACGAATGCAAGTTCATGATCACTAAATTTAGGACATTTTGGTAATGGTATGGGATATTTGGAATTTAGTATGTTTGGTTTATCATTTGAATATCTTGTACCATTTAAATAATTTGTTTCATTTTCCATTTTAAGGGTATAATAATTTTAGCTTTGAAATTTTTTGGTAAGGATACCTTTTTTGATATAAGATTTGTTTTAAATGAAGGTAGGCAAAAACCATCACCCTTGGATAGAGGGATATTGTTGGGAAATGTAGGAATGATGGGGGGTTTAATCAATTTAATTGAAGACATGTACTCCTTATTATGTGTTTTCACATCAGCCATAATCCCTTTATGTAGTTGTTGGAATTTTTAATGATCAAATAAAAGAACCTCTTGGTCATATGTTCCCACTTTTTTTCTAAAATGTATATGTTTAGTTGGCTTGAATGGTTGGTGACTCAAGGATGTGTTTGATAGGACCTAGGAAGCACAATTGATTACCATGTACAAGCAACTAAATATGCAGAATTAACTAGAAGTAACAAGTAACTAGAAATCAAAAATAGCACAAAATATGAGAGGCAACACACAATTGTATTCAACTCATTCCAGAAGGAAATTACAACAAAAGAGATCACACTCTTTCATCCACTTCGTGGGCATACCAGTAATCTTCCCTCAAGAGTTATCTTCTCTCAATACAGGTCACAACAAACGGCTAACACAGAGCTATTATTCACCTCAACCAGTCAGTACAATACTACCAGTACAATCAAGTATGAATCAGTACTCCAAGTAGATCTCCCCTGATCTTGTTCCTTGACGTGTTGATGTCGCCTTTGATCTTGCTACCCCACAGAACTCCTTTTGACCTCGCACACACACACCCCTGCAGATCAACCGATCTTACCCATGTAGATCTCCTTCCTGATCTTGCAACAACCTGCAGATCAAACCTAATCTTACATACCTGGAAGAAACCCTGTGATTCCACCAATGGAAGAACTCTTCTAGTTCTACACTTTACAATACAACCCATGAGTCTATTATATAGATCCCATGCATACAATAATTAAAAAAGTGGCTCAAGACTCAAATTAGTATTTAACATGCAAACAACCGGTTCAATAAACTAACTGTCCATCAACAAGCAGTTCTGGAACCACACAGGGGACTGACGTCGGTCGCCTGTGTGGTTTCAGAACTACTTGTTGACAGACAGTTAGTTTGTTGAATCAGTTTTTTGCATGTTAAAGACTAATTTGAGTCTTGAGCCGCTTGTCTAATTATTGTATGCATGGGATCTATATAATAGACTCATGTGCTGTATTGTAAAGTGTAGAACCAGAAGAGTTCTTCTGATGGTGGAATCACAAGGGTTATTCTAGGTATGTAAGATCAGGTTGATCTACAGGTTGTTGCAAGATCAGGGAGAAGATCTACATGGGTAAGTAAGGTCGGTTGATCTACAGGTGTGTGTGTGTGTGTGTGAGGTCAAAAGAGATCTGTGGGGTAGCAAGATCAAAGGTGACATCAACACATCAAGGAGCAAGATCAGGTGAGATCTACTTGGAGTATGTTGCGTACTCAGTTGTATTGGTAGTATTGATACTGACTAGTTGAGGTGAACAACAGCTCTGTGTTTGAGTTGTTTGTTGTGCCTTGTATTGAGAGAAGATAACTCTTGAGGGAAGATTATTGGTATGCCCACGAAGTGGATGAAAGAGTGTGATCTCTTTGTTGTAATTTCCTTTTGGAATGAGTTGAATACAATTGTGTGTTGCCTCTCATATTCTGTGTTATTTATGATTTCTAGTTACTTGTTACTTCTGGTATAATTCTGCATTTAGTTGCTTGTACATGGTAATCAATTGTGCTTCCTAGATCCTGAAAAGTGGTATCACTTCTTGGGGATCAACCAACAATCTTGATTACTATGTGAAAGCAACTAAACATGGAATTAAACCAGAATGATATGTAACTAGAATCAGAAATAGCAAAGAATAAGAGATACAAGAAACCACCTTGAAAACTTGTATTAAACTCTTCCAGAAGAAAATACAATGAAGAAAATCACACTTTCTTCTCACACCTCTCAGATGTACATATCTCTTTCCCTCAAGAATTCTCTCTCTCAATTACAATCAATTCCAACACTTGGATTGATACACATATACAATTCTTGTACTGCTGCTACAATAAGCTATGAAGATCTATCCCTATTATATAGAATTAGGGATCATGAACAATGCATTTACAACCATTAGATACACCTCCTAATCAAAGGCTTAAAACAGTCCTGCCAAAAATAGAAATGTGGACTTACAACTAATAGCTAAATTAATCATGCAAACAATCTGTTCCATCCACAAAAATAGACTTTCTAGATGCACAGGTGACCGACATCAGTTCCTGTTTGCCTACACAGGATCGACGTCGGCCAATCATAATCGACATCGATAGCTACTGGTCGACTCCTTGCCGTCGTCAGTGACTATGTAAATCCAACAACTTCAGCATCTGCTCATCTAGTGAAGCTTTTAGCTCCACACCTTAACAGTGTTTGAAAACCCCCACCTTTGCCTTTTTGCATTGTGATGTTTAAGAGATATAGGGTGGGTTATACCTTTCTCATGTTTTCCCAATCCTTGGGCTTGGTATCCATACTTTTACAAGTATCAAATGCCAATGTCATATAATAGTGGTATAGGAAATTTGGCTAAGGGATTTTCATCTTCCTTAAGATGAATGAACTTATCTCTTGAAGTGGTGGGAGCATGGACGTGATTAGAGGGATAAAAGCTACCACCATTCAAGGTTTTTATATTACATGATTTAAATTTCGAAGAATGCAAGAGTAATCAATATTAACTCCTTCCTTCAGGGAGAATTGGATAGTGTCGTAATCATAGTCATCAAATAAATAAAAATCACCCATGATAAAAGATATGAAGTAAATAAATATTATGACAAAGCAATCAATAATCATCCAAAAGGGTATGCTTAGTATTTTGATGTTCAAAGATCAGGTTCACCAAATGTTTAACCCTAAAATGATCTAGATTTGGACTATCTAGAATATTAAAAAGAGTTAATAGAAATGAAATGGCACAAAGGTGATAATTAGATCTATAGACAGCCAATTAGATTATAAACTCATATATAAACACACACGAAATTTATTATGCTAAAATAGGCTAAATATGAAAATTACAACTATGCTAGATGTAGAAATGACAAAGAAGTGAAGTACTTAACTTGTTAAGATGTTATTGAAGTTATGGATATGGAACAAGTAGAAATCAGGTGGGAAGGAGGTTCTATAACAATCATCAGATTCTAGTTTTGATGTTTTTGGCTCTTTGGACAATAATGTCAACTTGGGATGGTTGTGTCGATGCTACTATCTAGGGTCAACACTAGTTCATGTACAAAATATCTATTGAAATAAGATGTGATCACTTGGATGTTTATAACTTTTACTTCACCTTCACTCTGATGCATTTAAATATGGGTGATGGACTACCGCTCCTTGTGAAATGGTAAAATCCTAGATTTCTATCTTCTTAGTGACCTTGTGGTAAAATGAGTTAGTGGGCACATGGTTTCGAGATACCTCAAATATGCCACAGTTAATGGGTGCTTTCTACATAGCCAATAGTCTAGAAGAGGACCTCAGACTCATATAGTTCTCCCATATATGTTGGCTATGTGTGAATCATACAATATGTGCAAATTAAGTTCAATAGTGACCTAGATTGTAACTTGATAAATTGGGCTCTTGGGCTACTCCTATAGTATTTCATACCTATAGATGTGTTGTGCCTATGACTAGTATGGAAATAAAGAAGATTTGATCAATTAAATGCTTGATATAGTGCTTTTGATAAGTTGTCTTGGTCTCTTTGGTCTTTTTTAGGTGTTTCTTGGCCATGCAAAGAAACTTTGTATGCAATGATGGTACTCTCTAAGACAATATGTACTATAAAATGATGTTCTCTATAACTTGGCTCATTCATAGACCTTATATACCTTGCATGGTTTAGCTTTTCTATATTTCCATCAACTACTTTGACTAAGTAAATTGTTACCAATTTCTACTAAACTCAAGCATAAATAAATCAAATTTTGATGTCCAATAAGATTTTCTTAAATTATTTATACTCTTTAAGATGAGTTTTAAATTCATTTGTATTTTTTTCATGTAATTATATAATTTACAATTCAAATATATAATTTCATACTTTATTATATAATTGTTACAAATTCATTGAGATAACTTGATAAAATACTACATTTCTCTAAGATTTTACTCAAACGTTATTACAAACAAATCTAGGACTGATTTTGTTGACAAATATTCTCTTATTAGCTTTTAAAATAAAGTTTTACCGATACGTCAATATTTATAACAATTATTTTATTTGCATTGAATCTTTAAAACCCTCTCTTCAAACACATAATAAATAATATTAAGTGTTTCTCACTTGCTAACACACATAGGATATTATGTTCCATACCTTTAACACAAGCAATAGATTGATTACTTCATCAACTTTTTACAAAGGCAATAATAATAATAATAATAATAATAATAATAATAATAATAATAATAATAATAATAATAATAATAATAATAATAATAATAATAATAATAAGGCTTATGATATTGGGATTCAACGTCTCCACCACTTAGCTCAATACAAAATATAAAGCCAACATGTTTACTTTTTTGATAATTTTTTGGAAATGCATTCATTACAATTAATCAAATAATTCACGATTTCAATATGCTTGACACTCTATTTTTTATAAAATTGAATAAATTCATTTTTACAATTACAAAATACTAATTTCATACTTTCTTACTTTACTATGGACCCTACCAACTCTATCAAAAACTTAACACCATACACCTTTATTATAAAATAATCTCATAAACCAAATTTTTATCTCATTTAACAATAACCTAAAAGGTATAATGACCTTTATACTCATTACACGTAACTTTCGTCAACCAACTTCTTAACTTATGAAATTCCTTCTTATAAGCTTCCTTTTATGTCCTTCAACTTTTTTTAAAGTAATATCTCCATGTGACTTATTTTCCATGCTAGTAAGAAAATGCAGATTTTTTCTTCAACATGTTTTTTGGTTTTTTGTAAACAATATCTCCATCTAACTTATTTTCCACGTTAAATAGATATACTTTCAGCAACTTTTTAACTTATAAAATGTCTTCCTATAAACTTTCTTTTATATCCTTTGTCTTTTTGTAAGCACTATCTCCATATAACTTATTTTCCATGCTAATAAGGAAATGCAGATTTTTTCCTAACATGTCTTTTGGCTTTTTGTAAACAATATCTCCCTCTAACTTATTTAACACGTTAGTAAGGAAATGGATATATTTTGGGCTACACCTACCTGCCAAAATTGCTGCCATCTAAAACTCGACCTCATTAAAAACAAGTTGGCCCCAGTACCAATCGGCTACGGCTACCAGACCGTACATTTTCAGAAATAAAAGCCCAAATTTCTGATCCGTATACAATTGCGTCAGCAGGAGCTTCGGATGGGGGATGCTCACCCGTATCTGTCCAAAAGAAGAAAACAATGGCTGGTGCGGTTCCTGTTCATATTCACTGATTACACGCTACAGCTGTCGATCGAAAGCACCTTGCACATTGCACATTATGTTTGTGTTTTAAGACGGCGACACGCCACGAGCGCCACGCTCATCGACAAGTACCTCACAATTGTCGCCTTTCATAATAGATTTGGCTGCCATTGGCGGCTTAGAAAATTAGATCTACCTACCATCAGCAGTTTGTTTGCAGTCACTTAAGGGATAAGAATGCCAGAGCAATTATTCACCTTCTAAGTACCTTCTGCTCAGTTTCGAGTCACTCGAGACTCTCAGAATTTGTAAGCTTACAATGGAAGCAGTCTCTTGTCAGTATGTAGGTTTGAAGGAAACTGTCAGTAAGGCAAAGTGCAAAGAAAACTTGCACGGCACCCACAGTCCACAGTGAATATAACCTAACGCAATACACCGCACCGGCACCGACACCGACACCGACATTTTGGTTGGAAAGCTGGTTAATCAATCTTTCATTCAATTCTCCGCCATTAGGGTTTAACCAGTATTGATCAACAAAATTCTCTCCCTGAGGAGCAAATTTACCCTTAGATATTTTGTAGTGTACCGAACATGGTACAAAACATGCGGATCATATTTTAAAAATTTAACGTGCACCGTTTGGTTTTTTTTGGGGTGTAGACTTGTTAATTGATGCGAGTAATTGTAAATTTAAAGAGCTACTTCACACAAAAAGAAAATCTACGTTATTGTAAATTTGTTAAGAGCCTATTCAATTCCGATCCGCGGCTCAAATCAAACCAATGGTAAGAGAAGGATTGTACCGATTATTTTAAGGATATTAAGGAGAATTTGTATGCTGGGGTTTGGATGACCGATATAACAATCTTCTCTTTCTATAGACGAGTATATAAATTATAGAGTTTGTGTATTACTTGAAAAGTATAACGATAATATTTAGAGTGGATGTAGATTTAGCAAATAATAATCCCTACAATGTTAAAGATTTAGATTTAACAATGTTATAGTTAAAATATGATCTATAATTCTAATTAGATTTTAAAATAAATTAATAATATAATAATGATAATAGAAAAGTGTCAAAGATAAAATTAAAAATTATATGTAAAATGGTGACAAACAAAAATAATCTAAATTTAAAATAAAAAATATTGTTCCAAATAATAATATTAATGCTCATCTGATAAATATATCAAATCTAAATGTATCATAGGTTTAGATAACAAATAAACATAAGAAAAGAAATTAGGAGAGATGGTAGGGATTTGGTATAGATTTAGATAGTGTGTAGTTATGAACACCCATCTCCATACTTAATCAATGTCAATCATTTTGCTTGAGACGTTGTCATTAAAAGAGTTTTATTTTTTTCATTTTTAAAGAAAATAAAAAATTTAAAATGCTCTAAAAAGCTTAGACTAAGGAGAATGAAACCTAAAAAAATGTTTGAAGAGATTTTTCAAAGTGAGATAGCACTTTTGCACATAAAACGAGGGATATGAAATTTGATTGATGGAATATCGAGGATCTACAAAGTGTTGTCTTTTAACTTAGGCAACTGTTTAGTAGTTTTGTTTTATAGTTTTTGTCTTATTTATATTCTATTATCTTAAGCTAATGTTCATTTTGGATAATATAATACACTGATTAAATAGATGGTGATGGTCGTGGCATTTTATTTTTTAGTTTGGCATTTGTTTTTTTGAAGTCAACTAGTCTTTTCATTTATCATAGTTTTAGACGATGATTTAAGTTTTTGTTGTTATAGTTTTAGTTTACGTAGGCTGTGTGTTTATAGTGGGTATCATTTAAAACAAATGTTCACTACCGTCATAGTCCAGGTCATTTTTTTTAAACATAAACTTGAAAAATCATTTTAATAGTTTGTCAAAATTATGTCATGTTTGTGTGTGTGTGTGTTTTTTTTTAAAGATGAAATAGAGTTTATAATTTTATCATAAATAAATTATGTACTAGATTATTTTTTTAAAAAAGTAGTAGAGGGCACACCACTAAAGTTAAATTAGGTAATGCTTGAAAAACAAAAGGTCTAAGGACACAAAAACAATGATCAAATCAGGCCACGCCTAGAAAAAGCTCTAGTACATTAAAAAAAGGAACAATTTAAGCATCAACAACAAATAAACCACCCAGGGGTGTGTCATTGTCAAGAGGACCACCCTAACCAAAGTCTAGAAGATATTTCCCATCATCCACTAGGTCCCATCCAGCATCAGTGAACCTACTTGGTCAAGATTATCTTTTGTTTCAAAAGCATGAGGGGGAGAGAGGGCTAAATTTAGTTGAGGGAAACTCTTATCAAAACACTAAAAGGTGCCATCTTATGAATTGCTAGATTGAAACCTCCCCTAGGGCTGGGCCACCGAAGATGGAGAGTCCCACTACTGACTATGCCGAGGTGGCAGAGGTAGAGAGCCCCAATTAGCACATCGATCAATAAGGGGGAACCTCAACAACCTTGCTACACTAAAGGGGGAGAGTGACATTGTTATTAGGCACTAGAGGCCTAGGAACAGTGGTGAGGCCGAATGTGACAAGAGCCACCCATAGGCAGACCATCCTTGTCGTGAGGTGACGTGTCCCAAGGAGGGAAAGACAACATGTGAAAAATAGTACAAGTTACATCTCCCCAGTAATGGAGGTCATTATAGGTAATCAAGTTCGACATCCACTTTATTTGGGGCACTTGAATTTGTAGAATAACATTAGAAACATGGTAGCTTTGTCATAAGTAGCAAACATAGAGTTAGTAGAGTTATTAGAAAATATTGTTGAATTACATTCTTTTTAGAGCCAAAATAAAATTTCCATTCTAAAAGCATGCCAAATTTGGGTGAACTGAGGAGGCAGACTTAGGTTATCCTCAAAGATTATATGGCACTAGCTAAAGGGAATGGAGTGAAGTGGCTGAAAAAATATTGAATCCATAACCAGGCATGTTGGGCCTTCAGGCAGTGCCAAAAAAGGTGGAATATGATTTTAAGGTGGCCACAAAAGAGATATTTGGGAAGAGAAACCAACAATTAGACCAACCTTCTGCCAATAGGTAGGCCTTGGTAAAGTAAACACTAGTTGAAGTGATCATTTGGGCTCAATACAAGCAGACCAGATAGTACAAAATTATTTCTCCTAAAGAGAAGTGGAGGAATGTGTATCCCACCTCTGGTTGAGTTTATACACCATAGGCATGTGTGGAGAGAGACATTCATATCTTTTTTTGGCAGTATAATTTTGGAAAGGAGTCTTTTTGTACCATTTCCAATCCTTCCACCAAGGAAGGGCAGAGGTGATAGAAATCTTATGAAGGAACTCCATTAGCACTACTACCATAATCTCATCATAAGATTCTCTACGAGGGAGGGAAAGTTTGTACTTAACCTGGAGGCATTCTAGGGGATCCAAAAATGATATTTTTTGTAGAAAAGGTCTTACATGATGTAGATATCTCTATCATAGAATATAAGTGCATGAATCCAAGGCACTTCTCCTAGGGGAATTACCTGCATCGTTATGATCGATGACCACTAAAGTGATTATTGGTTGATGGATAGCCCATCCCTAAAGCTTGAACCATTCCATAACAACTAAGGTTTGATGTTTTCCTAGCCTTTCTAGATACTATTAATAACAAAGGTTCCCACCACTTTGACTGGGTTGACTAGAGTAAGGAGATGAAGAAAACCAATCCCTTTCTAGGTTGCACAAGCATAAGGGGAACCTTGAGCAATGTAATTCTTGACAAGAATCTTGTAGGCTTTTCTTCCCTCCACTAAATGAATAATCCACTTAACACATAGAGCAGAGGCTTGATGAGAGAAATCACTGAGGCCCATACCACTAGCCTCCTGTGGGAGGCAACAATAATCCTAGGCAACTCTATGGAAATGCTTAAGCAATGAGGGATTGGCCTAGATGAAGTCCCTCAATGAATTTTTGATTTTTTTGATGGCCTATTTGGTGGGCACCCAACACAAGGAGTAATACACATGGATTCCAATAAGCACTTTAGAGCAAATTTAGAATTTGTTAGCTAAGGAAATAGCTTAGTGATCCAATAGAAGAGTTTTTTTATCAACATGACTAACCACATATTGCCAAAGCCAAGAGGGGGAGGCCTGAAAGGCAAAGGTGATCCCCAAAATATTAAATATCTCATCATGTTGAAGCCAGTGCTAATTGTACTCACCATTCTAGAAGATTATGGAAGATAGGACTACCTATAGCACTACATTTTATGCCATTGAATGGTGGAGCCAGATGCGAGATAAAAGACCTCCAAGTAGTGCATTGTGTGTGATCATATTTTGAGTTACTTAAAAAACTATTATAATTAATAATAAAAACCTTATAACACAAACAACATCAAAGGAGGGGATAAAGTAACAATCAGATAATCAAATATGAATTATTACCATCCTTTTGTCCCTTACAACTCCTCTCCAATATCTTCAAGAGGATTTGAATGCTAAATTTGATTGAGTGTGGATTGCTTGACTTGAAATTCAAAGTGACTCCAATGGCTTCCTTGTATTGTTGAATGGCTTGGAAAGAGTATGAAGATACTCGATAATGGTTGATTATTAGAGTATAATGGAGGATTAGTGATTTCCCAATTAATTTTTCCATAGCCCAAGCATGTCTTATATAGGATGGTGGAGGAGATTTTTAGTGAATTTTAAATTATTTAGATTCCTCTAGTTTAGAGACTTCTATAAATTTGAAGGACCTTCTCTAGTTCTAGAGGTTTCTTGATTAGCTTAGGGGATAATAGGGGATTAAATGGGAATTAATGAGGTTTAGAATTCATAGGGATGTAGGAGAGGCTAGGGTGGTAGGGTAGCTAGGGGTAGGTGAATAAATAGGAATTTAAAATTGGCAAGTGGGCTAGTGGGTAGATTAATGGCTAAGTAGGCTAGGTAGTAGGTTAATGGGGTGATTAATTAGTTTTAAGGGTATGGTAAGGTATATAAGATGTGGAGAATATTGTGTAAGAATTAGGATATTAGTTAATTGACTAAGGCTATGGTTAAATTAGTGGGTTTAATATGATTATTAAGGTGAGCAAATTTAGGCACATACATTTCCCCCCTCTTTGAAAGAGTATTGTGAGTGAAGTGAAGTGAAAGGAGTAATGGATTTTCAAATAAAAACCATTTTATGGATGAGGATGTTGTAAGTAGGGATGATGCCCCCTTAAAGGAGCATGAAGGGAAGAATGAGTTGGATGGTCATTCGAACAGAAGTCTCTATGGTGGGATAGGACCAAAATGAAGATAAGGGGTTGGAATGCCTAGAGTGTTGAAGTAGCTATGATTGAAATACCCTAATCATAAGTGATATGGGATAAAGTGACTGAGCCTTGGAGGATGAGTTCTAAAAACTCGACCAATGTCTAGAAGGGAGGCAAATTGATTAAGATGATAAGACTTAGATTCCTAAGATGTAGACCATGTCTGGGACATAAAGAGATAAGATAGGCCACAAGCCGAGGATAATTCTTGTAGCAAGGACACATGCTAGGGATGACTAGAAACCTATATAGGACATTTGATGGATGATTATGAATAATATGCTACTTTTTGTTAGATTCATAGCTCAAAATGATTTAATGACTTCAGGTGACCCATAAGGGATGGGATAGGATTGGATGTTAATAGTGATCAAGTTATCCCTCAACACAAAAATGTGGCTAGGTGCTACCTACATAGTCTTAAGAGACCACATGCCTATGTAGTTTTGACACAAGATTGATAACAAGGAATAAAAGACTATGCCTAGGAAACTTAGGATTGATAAAACAATGATGAAATGTGATAATAGGTTATGGAATGGGAGTTAGGGATGAAAATTAGTGGATGGGGTATGATAATGTGATTATCGAGGGTAAGTGGGTGATGAGGGGTAAATGAGGGGGTCAATATGGGGTAAAATAGAAAAAAAATGGGTGAAAAAGATTCATTTTATTTTCTATCCCATTTGAATTTGTTGTGCTAGCAATGGACCCCATCTCATGCTCATCACATTATGAAGAGAGAGTCTATGAGCACCAGAGGCCAGTCGATGTGGGACCACTGTTAAGTGTTCTATATCTAACCCATAATTTTTTTGCTTTTTTACATTTATTTTGGCATTTAATGCATGTACGTTCCATGGGGACAATACCATGACTGAGGGTATTGCCCTTAGTGGTGATATTATCCTTGTAATTTATGATATCATAGTCATAAATTGAGATATTTCAATACCATAACAGGTGATTGGCGGTATTGCAATACTACAACAAGCAAGTTATAATATTGGATTACCATGAGGGGAGAGTGGTGGTTTTGCAAAACTATGAGGTTATAGTCATGATAATATAAAACCACAAAATATGATGATTGATATTATCATTATCACTTGCTAGGGATAGGTTGAAAGTCATGATATTATGGTAGTTAGTGAGAAAGTCTAAGGGATAGCTTAAGGATGGATGTTAAGAGGGGGTGGACTTAGGTGGGTAGGCTAGGGTAAGTTATAGCTATTAGGGACTTAGGGGAATGTGTTAGGGAGGTAAGTTAAATAGATTAAGGACTTAGGTAAATGTGTTACGGTGGTAAGTTAGAGGGATTAGGGATTGATGGTGACTAGACTAGGTTGAGTAAGGATGTTAGGTTGGGAAAAGGGAATGAAAGGATAGTTAGGTGGATAAGATGGAGTGAAGAGATTTTGAGGGAGGATTAAGGTAGGTATTTAGGTTTATGGGACATGATAGGTTAGATGTAGATGTGATTAGATGATTGTGATTTGATAGGTTGTGTGGGTGGTGCAGGAGGATTTGGGAGTGATGGTATTCGATGGTGTTACATGAGATGTACTTGTTGATGCTTGAGGAGTATGGAATGTTAGAGTTGATTAGCCTATATTATGTTATAACTATACTAGTAGTGAGGATAGATAGAGCATTGATTATAGTGTTGGTTGAGAGGTGGCACTCTAAGAGTAGCATCTTTAATTTTGTGCCTATGGATATAACAATCACCCTTGAGGACATGCTATAGATCTTCTAGATTCCTATGAGAGGCCACATGATATATTAGCACTCACATATCCTTAGTGTTACAATTTATAGATTACAGGGTAGATTGAAGATTAGGGTGAGGGATGCACGAGTGGATATTGATAGGGCCATGAGGGAGGGCATGATTGATAGATTGACATTAGTTTTATGTATCTTACAACCAACATACTCTTTATGGAAAAGATAAGGTAGTGCTTTCACTTGGGATTGGGGGACATGGTTTTTGGCATGGTCTAAGATTACCAAGTGTTTGCCTGGGGTCTTTTTGTGCTAGCCCACCTATACCAAGAGATGCATATGGATGCATATAGAGGAGTAATGAGTCTCAGCCCATCTCTATTACTATAGATATAGAGTTGGGAACATATTTCCATATAGTAACTTTTGGGTACACACACATATAAACAACCCCATAAGCCCTTAGTATTTAGGTAGTACATCATTATTAGAGTGTAGAGGTCTCATGCTGTAGGGATCTGATTTTATAGATAGGTATTTGATAGCTTATAGTTAGATAATATTACATGGATGCTGTACAAATAAGTCTAGTGGGGATGGGCCAAGGATGTAGATGTCACCCAATTCATGTTTCCTAAGTGTTATCTTAATAGATGGAAAGATTAAATTATTTAGTGGTATAGACTTGGTCATGTACAGTGGTAGTTCAAGAGGTTGTAGGATGTGCCTAGTGAGGAGCATCTATTTTATCATAATGATAGAGAGAGACCATAGTAGGGAGTGCTAGTGGATAGGGTTTTAGCGAGGGTATACTATGAGAGCATTTACCCAGTAGTATGAGATTACCAGAATATGACCCTAGAGCCTAGAGTGATAGCAACATATATAGCTTGGTGGGAATAGAGGCAGCCACACAAACTACTCAGATGACTAGCTAGGTTGAGGAAGGTAGCTATGTGAAGACTATTATAGGCTCAAGTTAGATTAGGGAGGAGACAAGGTTAGAGAGCACATCCTTAGGTATAAGACTAAAAATATGGATAGGGGAGCTAGATGCTATGGATGTGGATGGGGGGGACCATAGATATCAAGATGGAGATCAGACAGGGGTTGGGGTTCATGATGGAGGGAATGGAGGTAGAGATGAAGTAGGGCCATCCAAGCCACCTTTAATTGAATATGAGTGGGCACTCTTAGAGATATTAAGGAGAGATATATAAGCTCAAGAGTTAGATGTTATAGGGATCATAGCAAAGATAGACATGTTAGTTTAATAATTATGGGGATGGAGTACATAGAGGGATAATCAACTGGCTAGATCACAAGGATATGTGACATCCTTACAGGGAAAGGTAGGTAAATTGTAAGGGCATATCCAAAGTCAATATGCCTAGATTATAGTCATATTAAAGATTCAGACCCATAGTTAAGATGCTTAGATTAATAATTTACAAGGCTAAATTGGGTAGTTATAGGCTAGGGTGATGGAGTTGATGGGAGAGGTGAAGATGGCTAAGAAGGCCAAGGAGTAGGGTGATGAATCTATGTTAGAGAGGGGGATGGGATGGTCATGAGAAAGATTACATATTTGACATGATAGGTATAGTATTATGAGGACCTATATGAGGCAACAATGCCACCTAGCTAATGTGCAATGACATTCAGGGCTAGTTCCCCTCAGTTAGCACATCATCCTACCAAGGGACCACTGGGATTGTAGTGAGTCAAGATTTTTGAGATGTGTATCATATTATGGATATTCATGTATTGTAGCACATTTATGCCCATGGGGCCCATTTATGTATTTATATATTTTGACATGGACTTTGATGGACATTATGAGCTGTGGATATATAGATGAGAATGATTTTAGGATTTATGATGGAATGTTGATGTGATGATATGTATTATGATTATGATATTTATAGATGAGTTAGATGATGTGATTGTTAGACATAGATATATGGATCATGGATGTGATTTATTGATGTTATGTGATTATAATACTATGGTCATGAGGATATGGATTTATTGATGATATAATGATGATGATATGCTTAGATGATTAAGTAGAGGATGTGAATGGTTTATATGATGTTTATTTGTGGATTATGGATTTATATCATATGATTTGGTATTGTAACAATGAAATGAGATGTTTATATTAAATTGTTATAAATGAGATGTAATGATTTTTTTATTATGGATGATGGTTATGGTGTTATGGTTTTAGTGTGATGGGAAAATGACATATAATGGTCAATGTGTTAATAAAAATTAATCCTTTATTTTTAATTATGTGTAAAATCCTCCTACACCAAGGAGATGGGTGGGTGTGGGATAATAGATTAGGATTGTTAGACTGGATATGGTTATGATTAAGGGGATGGGATGGGGGGAATTTGAAACCATTAGACATGTAGGAAATCCAATTTACTTTTACATGTGTTAGTATAAGTGTACCTATGACATGATAGAAATCATAGACACATTGGATTCACTATACGTGGGAACTCTGTTCTAGGTGACTGTCCCAATTTTGTCCTTGGATAGTCACTTAGGACCATCTTTGTTCCCTTTTATAAAAAAGATTAATTTTTTAAAAAATGAGATAAAAATACAATCAATTTTACTAACTATGATGGATATTTCCAAGACTTAATGATTATGATTAACACACATTCACATAGGAAAATAAAATGCAAGATATATACAAAAGGTACTACTTAAAAAGATTAAAAAAAAGGATTATGAAAAAGATATGTGACTAATATATACATAACATTGTTATAAACAACCTAAGGAAATGATGTTGAATAATGATTATTTACAATAGATTGAATAATAAAGGTTGCAAAATATAATATATATACAAAAGGTCTTTAGAGGAACAATTACTAGGGATAGGTAAATATGTACATGGGGTTGATTGTGCCCAAAAGTGTTTTTTATCATGATTGAGATAAGGATATAAACCAGTCATAAACAACTGTATTTAAGGTCTAGAGTGAATGATTTGGATTCAATTATAGAATGCATGATGGATCCTAGAGTAAGAATATTATGTGACCCCTCTGATAATGATTAGATTAGTGTGATCTTTTGGATCTTAGCTTAGGTTTGGATATGTATGGACAAGTTGGGGTGGACAATTAAGGCAAAAAAGGAGAAATAATCATCAAGGAAGATGTGATTGGGAGATGAATTAGGATGTCCAAAAATGGGATAAGTGACTATGAAAAAGTGGAGTTAGATATTTCAAAATATTCCTCAATAGATATTCTCCTCACATGATTAGAAATGATTTGCCCCAACTTGAAATTCATGTTTCCTAATTCTACCTAGATATATAATAGACACCCACTGTTGAGACTAGGGTCATATGGGAAATGAGGGAATAAAATGGAATGAGAGGGAGAAGTGGAATGGTGATGGATATGCCCCCAAGAGTGGGGACTCATAGATGGATATTTTGGAGCCCTTCAAGTATAAAAGTGTTTTAAAAGCATAATATTCATAGGATCATCAATCTCAACACCATCGAGCATATCGACTCTATAGGCTTCTGATCCAAATTTTTCAACAATGATGTATGGCCCAAGTTAGTTCACTTCAGATTTACCTTTCTTGTCTTGATATGCATTGGTGGTCAGTTGATTCTACTTGAGTACTAAATCATCAACTTTGAACTATTAGGACTGGATATTTTTTCAATATTGGCCCTTGAGCTTATTCTAATATGCCCAAAGATGGTTTAAAGCATTTTGACATTTTTCATCCAATAGCTCAAGATCTTTTAACCTCTCTTTTTTGGAGTTATGATAAATAATTATTCCCCACAAGGAGATGCATAAGGAAGGTAGCTCAACTTCCATGGGCAAGGTTAATTTTATTCCACAAATTAAAGAGTACAAAGTGGCCACAGTAGATGTTTGGACACTGGTAATGTAAGACCAAAGTATAGGGTATATTTATAAATTCTAATTATATCTTGCATTATTGAGAATATTAAGAAACATATTATTAGTGTCTTTTGATTGTCCATTGCCTTGGGGATAGTAGGGTGTAGAGAAGTACTGCTCAATGTGATAGCATTTACATAGATATTTGACTTTTTAATTTTTAAAAGACTTGCTATTATCCGATAAGATTTTGGCTAAGATGTCAAAATGGAAAATAATCTAATTCAGAATAGATTTTGATATATGAATACCTATGGTATAAATAAGTGACATGGTTACAACCCATTTTGTAAAATACTCTGTAATAGTGATTATAAACTTATTCCCATCAGATGATGTTAGATTTATCTTACCAATTAAATTTAATTCCCATATGGAAAATAGACATGGTTTCATTATATTTTGTATCTCTTATGCAGGGGCATGAATTATATTATTGTGATTTTGAAAGGATACACATTTACATACATAATGACAAGAATCATGATCCATTATGGGCCAATAGTATCTAGTCCTAAGCAAATTTTTGGCCAGGGCCATTCCACTGACATGACTGCCATAGATACCATCATGAACCTCCTTGATTATAAGAGTAGCCTCCTCTAAGATCAAACATCTCAATAGGGTCCCATCATAGCCTTGTTGATAGAGTGTGATATCAAAGATGGTGTAATGGGATGTGTGATGGATAAAGGATTTGCATTGGTGATGATTTAGGTATGGTGGTAGGATTTTGTCATGGAGGTAAGTGTAGATATCATAATACCAGGGTAGGCTAGGATCAAATATGGCACAAATTTAAAAATGAGCCATAGATTGATGAGCCAATAATATCAAGTGTTCAATGAGAAAATTGCCTTCAAAGATATCTTATGGAAGATATATTAAGAACCCAATAGTGGCCATAGAATTGGCTCCCTTATTTATTCCTTATGGAACTTGTTCAAATGTGATAGATTAAAATTTTTGCTTTAATTGATTCACTAGCTATTAATAGGGAAGGAATTTCTAATATTTTGTTTGGAACTCCTCATTCGCTTGTTTGATAATGAAGTTGGATATTCTATTGGATGACAAATTAGAGATAAGTATTTAAGGCCTCATATTCAAAAATATTATTTATACATGGAAAATCAATGTGAAAATTTTTAGGGATTAGGTCACCTTATTACCAAAAGGATTCCTAATCCTAACCCATGTGTGGTGAAATAGCCATCAAAATATAATGTCCAATTGTTTGATTCTATAGTACTTAATATGGACTCACCTAGAAAGGCCATGAGGAGAGGTTTGGTATTTGTAAGGGGTGATGCCACAATTTGATCCATGATGGCTTATCCTTTGATGGCCTTTTGATTTACATATTATATATTAAATTCATGTAACAACATAATCCATTTGGCCATCCTACTAGTTAAAACATATTTTGATAACATATACTTAAGAGGATCAACTTTGGATATGAGTTAGACTTGGTTGTTAATCATATAATGCATGATTTTTTAGGATGCAAAGATGATGACCAAACACAATTTTTTAATAGGGGTATAATTAATCTTATATGAGATCAATTTTCTATTGAGATAATAGAATTTTCATTCTTTTCCTTCATCATTATGTTGAGCTATAAGGGCCACTATCACATAAGCTATTGCATATATGCACAAAAGTAAGGGCATTCCCATGAATAGTGGTGATAAGACCATAGGCTTAACTAAATATTGATTGATATTGTCAAATCCATGTTGACACTTAGATTTATAATTGAAATGAGTTCCCTTATTCAATATATGGTTGAAGGGGTGACACTTGTCTGCAAATTATGTAATAAACTAATGAATGACCTATAGCTTACCTTGAAGGATTTTGAGATGCTTAAAATTATTAGGAGGGGGAATTTCAACAATAGATTTGACTTTTGTTGGATCTACCTTAATGTTCTCTTAGAAACTATGAACCCTAATAGTTTGCCTAAGGTGAATATTCTTGGACCCTCTCAATTTTTTTTTTATAAGGCCATATGATGCTTTGACTGGAGTTTAGACTTCCCTAGGATATCATATACATAATCATCTATGATTTCATGCATCATGTTGTGAAAGATGAAAGTCATAGCCCTTTGGTAAGTTGATCCTACATTTTAAAGACCAAAAGGCATTGCTTGATAATATAATGTTCCCCATGGAGTGATCAATGACATTTAGTGTTGATATTTAGGTAAAATTTTGATTTGATTATAGCCCAAAATCCCATCCATAAGGGATAACATCTCATAGCCTACTTTATAATCCATGATCATGTCGATATTTGGCAAGGCAAAGTCATCTTTAAGGCATGATTTATTGATATCGTGGAAGTGGGTGAAAATTTTGATTCCTCCCCATGGCTTGGCCATAAGAACAATGTTAGATATCTAGTCAAAATTATAGAGGGGATGAATAAATATAACTTATAGAAATTTATGTAGTTCTTCTTTAACTAAAAGAGCCATCTTGGGGTGCATATTGTGAATTTTTTTCTTGATAGGTTTTGAATTTGGGTGAATGACTATATGATGCACTACCAAGGTTGGATCTAGCCCTAACATGTCTGAATAACTCCATGGAAAAACATCTATATATTATTTGAGTAGTTCAATAAGTATTTTTGTTCATCTAGTGTAAGATTTTTCCCCAGTTTGATAATTTTATAACTCTCACCTATTCCAATATTGACTTAAATAACCTCCTCGATAAGGGAGGGTGACTGGTCCTAAATATATGATGGGGGTAGTGGCAAGTCCTAGATTTATGAAGCAAATTCATCTGGGATCTCAGTGTATAATTCTGACTCTTTAGGATAATGTTGAATGTCTTTTGTGTTTGGATAGGGATATTTATCTTCATACTCCTCTTCTTAAATTTGATTGAGGGATGTTTACTACTCTCCAAATTAGTCAGACTCATTGAGACTAATAAATAACCTTTTTTTGGGATCTCTTGATGGCATGAAACATCATCCTCCCAAATATTCTATAATGGCCTCATCATTTTATAATATGTCAAAGAAAGGCTCATTATTTTGATCCTAGTCTATCAAGGTGTGATAATGAAGGGAGATGCCAATAGTAGAGATGGTGGTGTCATGAAATAGATTAGTGGCAACAAGATCTTCATAAATACTATAAATGAAACCTATTTAAATTTCTTCATCAAAGGAAGACTCCCTAGGAAGTAAAGAAGTGTCCAAAACAACATTTCTTTGGTTGATGCCAATATGTGTGTACCCTAAACCAATGTGTTTTGGGTGTTTTTCAGACTTCTATAGGTTCAATCATGCCTTGTTGATCTCTTCCTAGTCCTTTTACCTTGTAACTTATATTCGACAACATATTATAAAGGTGGGGGTACTTTTGTTTATGCAATTTGAAGGCCTCATTGTTAAGTGTGAAGTAACTATTCATAAACACTATTCATAGCACACTATTTATGGGTCACTATTCATGGATGAGGTGGTAATGGTGATTGGGAAGGTGAGGTGTCTCCTAGGTGATGTGGCATGGATCACAAGGTATATTTCATTATTGGAAAGGTAACAGAGAGGTGGGGCACATTTCTCCACTAGGTACAAGTGTTGCCTTTTGATTTTTCATGTAGGGAGCATGTGGATTAAGTTGGTATGTGGGGCACAATTCTATTGAGGATCTATTATCTCAGTATTTGGCTAAGGACAAAAGATGAGTTAAAATATTTTGGTCTTTAGTGGGTAAGTGGATCACTAGGTTTGGATGCATATGAAAGTGGAGGACAAAAGACAAATTATCACATGGGGGTGGTGATGCTTTTGTATAAAGTATTTCCACTATGTTTTGGACTATACACAAAGTGGTAGACACTGCTTAGTGACCACTTATGCATCCACTTGGAATATATCACCATATTTCCTCTCTCCTCATTCCCCCCTTTCTTACTTCTTTTGTAATCTATAGATATGGATTCCATTCCATCATATCTATAGATTAAAAAAGAAGAGAGGGGTATATATATATACACCCCTCTCTTCTTTTGTAATCTATAGATATGGATTCCATTCCAATATATATATATATATATATATATATATATATATATATATTGGAATGGAATCCATATCTATAGATTACAAAAGAAGAAAGAGAGGGGTATATATATATATATATATATATATATATATATATATATATATATATAAAGTGAAATGCTCTTAACTGTTAACATGTCTATGGATATGTGTAGCTGATTTGTGGTTTGCATAACCCTTTTGAATATTATTTTACATTTATTTATGCATTCATATACTTAGTAGGTCAGCTTATGGGTGGCACATGGCATTTTTAGACTATATATAGGAGGTAGGGTTAGTTATTCATCATCATATTTGAGTATTCATTCTGATTGAAAGCATTTAAGACGTTACCCCCTTGAAGTGGATTATATATTATTCATATTTTCTAATATATTTCTACATCATTATGTTATAATTGTGTATATCTATTTATTTGGTGAATGAATATCATTCCAAGTGGTATTAGAGCATCAATTTGGCCATAATCAGGTCAAAAACCTTAGATCTTGAAATTTGGATATATCTTACAAACATGTGTGAATTTATCTACAATGTTTTTATTAGAGTTGTGAAATCATTCAATTAAGTTTACATTAAATTTTCATCTCATTTGGATTTGTGTTTCAAAATTTATCACCATTTTAGGAGTTTTCATAAATTTTCTTCATAGCTCACAATTTGTATAATTTTTCAAATTTTTAAATATTTTTGGAAACATTGGAAAAAATTAGTTTGGGTCTATTCTTTGATATTTGTGATTTGAGGCTTAAGTATTTAAAAAACTTAGTGGTCTAAGTTGGGTCAATAGGGCAAAATAAGTTTCACCATCAAGCCTTTGTATGGCTGGTCCTAACACCCATGGATGGGGGAAAGGACAAGAAACCCCTAAAACTCCTTTAGGGGATGACATGGAGTTTGAATCATCTGATATGATTTATCAAATCTAGTCAAATCTATATGTCCTAATGCAGAAGGATGTGCAAGTCTAAACTCAAATATCAACAATGTAAGGGGAGCTTAATGGCATGAACAATTAGTCTCATCAAATCATGACACAATTAGTTACCATTTCATCTCATTTAACACTAAATAACCCTCTATTTTTTCCTAAAGGTCCTCTTCCTCTTAATACTAACACTGCCAATATGGGGGTAAAACTAATGTTACCAAAAGTAGACTTGTGCAAGTTTGATGGTAATGATCCACTCACTTAGATCACTCAAATTAAAAATCTATTTGATTTACACCAAACTCCTAGCTCTCAAAAGTTGGTTATGGCATCTCCATATCTAGAACCTAAGCCATTCATTTGGATCATTTATTTTGTCTCAAAATAAGAAGATTGGTGGTCCTATTACATGGTCAGTATTCTCTGATGAACTGATGTCTCATTATCAGGATAATGTTTTAGAAAACTACTTTAACCAATTATCCAAACTATGACAAACAAGAATAGTGAAGGATTATATTCATCAATTTAAAAATCTATCATTATGTGTGGAGGATATTACTGAGGCAAATCTAACTAACCTTTTCCTAGGTGGACTAAAATATAGTATTCAATTAGAGGTTCGTATGTTTAACCGCACAACTATATCTGAAGCTATATTAAGGGCATGCTTGGTAAAAGAAAAAGAGATGATCAAATGTTGTCCTTTCACTAATAGTTGGGAATGCACCTTCCCAAATCCATCATGGCCTCAACCTACTAGATTAACACCATAACAAATTGAGGAGAAGCATGCCAAAGGGTTGTGTTATGGTTGTGATAGTAAATGGAGAAAAGGTCATAGATTTGTTGAAAAGAAGTTATTTTACATTGAAGGGGTTGATGAGGATGAAGAAGATGAGGAGGCATATATTGAGGGTTTTGAAGGACCCAATGATGAAGTTTTAGATTCTCAACATACTATCTCCTAACATGCCCTTATAGGTATTTATACTTCTCAAAATCTTAAGGTGGTGGGTTTTATTAAGAAACATAAGGTCACAGTGTTGATTGACTCAAGTAGTACACACAATTTCATCAATAGTAAGTTGGCTGCTCCTTTGAATTATTTCATCTACCTAGCCTTAGAATTTAAAGTCTTGATTGCTAATGGTGGTACAATTAATTGTTTTGGAAAATGACATAGTATTAAGTTAGCAAAGGGGGACTATTTGCTAGATTCTCCTGTGTTTTCTATTCCTATGGGTGGGACTGACGTTGTTTTGGGAGTACAATGGGTCACCACATTAGTTACTATTGAGATGAATATTCATGAACTATTCATGCATTTTATTTTGAAGTCAAGCCAAAGGAACTATGAGGATTAAGATTTAAATCTCCATAAATGGTTAGTTCACATCAAATGACCAAGATGCTAAAAAAAGTGTTGAAGGATTTGTGCCCTACTTGTTTTCCATTGATGTTCAAAAAACTAAGGAGTCTACCCATCTTGAGTTACAATAAACATTGGATTAGCATTCAATTGTTTTTGAACCCATGCCAAAAGGTCTCCCTCTTAGTAGTGCTCATGCTCATGCCATCAAACTTATTCATAGAATTAAACCAACCAACATTAGACCATACATATATCCTTATGCCTAAAAGAGTGAAATTGAAAAAATAGTACAAGAGTTATTGGAGGCAAGTACCATTCACCATAGCCAAAGTGAATATTCTTCTCTAGTAGTCATGGTATGAATGAAGGATAAAACTTGGAAGATGTGCCTAGATTATAGAGAGCTCAACAAGTTCACTATCAAAGATAAGTTTCATATTCATGTAATTGATGATTTTTTAGATGAATCACATGGTGTGTTTATTTTACCAAATTAGATATTCACTTTGGGTATCATCAAATCTAGATTCATGAGGAGGACATTCCTGAAATAGCCTTTCAAACTCACGAAGGCCATTATGAATTTTTGGTCATGCCTTTTGGTCTCACCAATGAACCATCCACCTTATAAATTTTGATGAATATGGTTTCTAGGCCATTTTTGAGAAAGTTTGTACTTCTATTTTTTTTATGACATCTCTATTTATAGTAAAAATTGGGAAGAACACTTGTATCATGTGAAATAAGTACTCTTAGTTTTTGAGCAACATCAGTTGTATGCTAAACCATCTAAATATGCTTTTGGAGTTTGGGAAGTGGAATATTTTTGTCATATTGTATCACATAAGGGAGTAAAATTTGATCCTAAAAAAATCCAAGCCATCATAGAGTGGCAGATTCTTAGGACACTTAAGAAACAAAGGGATTTCTGGGGCTAGCTAGTTATTATCATAGGTTTGTCAAAAACTATGGTATTATTTTAGCACCGCTCACTTCCCTGTTGAAGAAAGATTCTTTCCAGTGGATTGATATAGCTACCTAGGAATTTGAACAACTAAAAATGGCTCTATATACCACCCCAATATTAGCTAATCCAATTTTTTCTAAAAATTTTGTGGTTGAATGTGATGCATCTAGATATGGTATGGGTGTAGTAATCATGCAAGAGTGTAGGCCCATTGCCTTTGAAAGTCATCAGCTAAAGGGTAAAAATAAGCTCAAACCCATCTATGAGAAATATATGATGGCTATTCTACATGAATTTAAAAAATGGAGACCTTATCTATTGGGTCATCACTTTCAGGTAAAGACTGATCATGATAGCCTTAAATATTTTTTGGAATAATGGTTATCCTCTAAAGAAAAAAAAATAGGTGATGAAAATGTTAAGTTTTGATTTTGAAATAGTGTACAAGAAAGGAAAATAAAATGTGGTGGTCGATGCACTATCTAGGAGAGATAAACCAATTGAGGCATTGTTATGTGCCATGATCATTTGGTAGGTAGTTTGACTGAAGAAATCAAGGGTAGAATGGGAAAATGATAGTATTAACCATGCATTGATTTAGAATCTATAGCAGGGTTCTGATGGGATTGAAAATTTTACATGGAAGGGGAATCAATTATGGTATAAAGATAGATTATATCTATGTCAAAATTATCTTCTCAAATAAAAAATCCTTCAAGAACTTCAGGCATCTCCACTTGGTAGTCACTCAGTGTTTTTAAAAACCTATCATAGAGTCAAGAAGTATTTTTTTTAGAAAGGAATCAAGGAGGATGTAAAAAATATGTGGCCAAATATATGGTCTATCATCAAAATAAATGTGAAACCATTAAATTCCTAGGTCTTTTATAGCCATTATCCATCCCTAGTCAGTGATGGGAAGAGGTATATATGGATTTCATTACTAGGTTACCATGATCTAAAGGTAGAAATGTTATCATGGTTGTTGTGGATAGACTCATAAAGTATGTTCATTTTTTTATTTATCTCAATCATTGGTGGCAAGTATATTATATTCTGCCTTCTTCAATATAGTTCAAAAATTGCATGGTACTCTCAAAATTATTGTTAGTGATCGAGATCCCATATTCACTAGTAATTTTTTGACATAATTATTTGAATTTTTGAGAACCAATCAGCTCTTAGCTCATCCTATCATCCTCAATTTGATAGACAAACTAAGTTAGTCAACAAGTGTTTAGAAGGGTACTATCATCTTGAATCTAAAGGGTACATGATAAATGGGTTCAATGGCTACCCTTAGCTGAATGGTGGTATAATACTTCAGTGCATATTTCATCCAAAATGTATCCTTTTATGAAATTGTATGGACACCATCCTGCATCCCTCACTTCACCCTTGAAGACCCACCTAAGACTACTTGAAGTGGAGGAACAACTTCAACATCAATAGGAAGTCCTTGCTAGTTTACATGAAAATTTAGCTTTGGCCCAAAATCACATGAAGCAATAAAAAAATCAACATAGGAGTGAGAGGCATTTTTGAATTGATGATTGGGTTTTTCTTTGCTTGAATCCATATAAGAATATGTCCTTGAAGAAATAAAAAAAGGATAATAAGCTATCTCCCAAGTATTATGGCCCTTATCAGATCTTGCAAAAATTTGGTAGTGTGGCCTACAAGATAGAATTTCCTCCTTCCAATTGCATTCATCTAGTATTTCATGTATGTTGCATTAATAAGGTCATTGGATAGAGAGTTACCATTCAAACTGAGTTACTAGAATTAGATGAGGAATGGAGAGTTATTATTGATCTTGAAGTGGTCCTTCAAACACATAGTAACTATAGTCTAGACTAATTATTGAGTATTTAATTAAATGGAAGAATCTACCTTATGAAGATGCTACCTAGGAGGATGAATCATTCATGAAACAACATCTAAGATTGTTTTAATGTTGAAGATAAAATTGTTTTGAAGGGAAGGGGCATGTTATGCCCTTAACCATTGGCATGTTTAGGAATATGTGTAGTTGAGTTGTGGCTTGCATAACCATTTTACATATTATTTTACATTTATTTATGCATTCATATACTTAGTAGGTCAGCCTATAGGTGGCACATTGCCTTTTTAGAATATATATAAGAGGTAGGGTTAGTTATTCATCATCATATTTGATTATTCATTCTTATTGAAAGCATTTAGGAGGTTGCCCCCTTGAAGTGGCTTATATATTATTCATATTTTATGTTATATTTCCATATCATTATGATATACTCCTATATATATATATATATATATATATATATATATATATATATATATATATATATATATATATATATATATATATATACTTATTTGGTGAATTAATATCATTTCATTAAGGAGTTTAATACTTTTAAGTCTTTATTAAAGCTTTTTGAAGCCTTATTATAAGCTTGTTGAATCTTATATGCGTTAAAGACAAGGAGAGTGTGAGACATTGGAGAGGTGTAAGTGACAGGTTTTGTCATAGGATTGTAATTCTCTAGGTGCTACTAAAATTAATAGCTAATCATTTCTCCATGGATGTATCTAAGTTGGTGAACCACGTAAATCTTGTCTTATGGCTTGTGTTATTTTTCTTTGATTATTTTAATTTTAATTCATGATTTCATAGTTCCTCTCATTGCAACTTAGCATGATATTTATTCATTGTCTATTATATCCTAACAAGTGGTATCAGAGTAAGGTTGTTTATTGCTAAATATTAAGTTATAAGAAACTAAGGATTATAGCTTGAGTGGGAGCTATGGTAGATGAAAAATCAATGGTGGAAAAATTAAATGGACAAAATTTTGGTTTTTGGAAGATGTAGATGGAGGATTACCTATTTGAAAAGGACCTATACTTATCATTGGGAGGTTTAGCCAATAAGCCAATGTTAATGTTATATGAGAGTTGGGAGATGATGGATAGAAAGACACTTAGAAGCATCTATCTGTACCTTGCATCTACAGTTGCATTCAACATATCCTAAGAGAAGACTACATAAATTCTCATGAAAGCATTAGGGAAACTATATGAAAAAACCTCTGCCTCTAAAAAATTTTTATTATTGAATAAATTATTCAATATGAGAATGGCTAAAAATGGTTCGGTAACAAATCATTTGAATGAATTTAACATGATTACTAGGTAGTTTAATTTGGTTAATATTGACTTGGATTATGAAGTCATGGATCTTCTTATCTTATGTTTTTTGCTTGAGAGATGGAATAGCTTAGTCATGGTGGTGAGCAACTCAGTCTCAAACAATGTTAAAATCAAGTTTCAAGATGTGGTGGGTGTTACCTTAAGGGAGGAAATGTGAAGGAGAAGTGATGGTGAAATGTCCACATTAGAAAATAAATTTTCCATGGAGACTAGAGGGAGATCAAAGAATAAAAGAAGAGGAAACCATGTAAAATCAAGGAAAGGTTCTAGATCAAAATCAAGAGGAAAGTTGGAGTGTTGGCACTATGGGAACCTAGGTCATATAAAGAAATAATGTTCATATCTTCATATAAAATCAAGCAAGGAGAAACATGAAGGTAACAAGAGGAAAATGTAGTAGGTGATGTGCTATAAGATGCCTTAATTCTTTCTTTAGATAAGATTAATGAAGCTTAGGTTTTAGATTGAGGAGCTTCATTTCATGCCACTCTTAACAACTATCATTTTAGATATTATGTTCAAGGTGATTTTAGACATGTGTAACTTGGTGATGATGAATATTACAACATTTTTATAAAAGAAAATGTGAATATGAAATTACAAAATAGAAACAGTTGGGTGCTTAAGGATGTTAGGCATGCTCCAAGTTTGAAGAGAAATCTAATTTTTGTAGGATAGTTAGGAAGTGATAGTTGTGTGGTCACTTTTGGTGGTGACTCATGAAAGCTTACCAAGGGTGCTCTAGTGGTGGAAAGAGGTGAGAAGGTGGGTACTTTATATTTATCCACTATTAAAACTAATGCATCTTGTGACTTATCTACTTTAGGAGGAGATGTAGCTTTATGGCATTACAAACTTGGCCACATGAGTGAGAATGG
Source organism: Torreya grandis (assembly GCA_037957365.1). NCBI lineage: Eukaryota > Viridiplantae > Streptophyta > Pinopsida > Cupressales > Taxaceae > Torreya > Torreya grandis. Next base: position 711,787 of record JARHVA010005057.1, read on the forward strand.
AATAGAGATTCTTCAATCAAAGGTAAAATTACTAGGTTTGAAGGAAATTGACTTGGAATTTTATGAGCATTTTGTATATGGGAAAAAAAAACATGTGCATTTTTTGAAAGTTAGACCAGTCAAGAAAACAAGAGAGTTAGAGCTTGTGCATATAGATGTATGGGGACATACTCAGGTATCTTCACTTGGTTGTTCAAGGTATTATGTCACATTTATTGATGATGTAACTAGAAAGGTTTGTGTTTATTGCATTAAATACAAATCTGATGTATTTGACATTTAAGTAATGGAGAGCTTTAGTTGAATATGAAAAATGCTTAAATCTTAAGTGTCTCAGGTCAAATAATGGTGGAGAGTACTATAGTAAGGAGTTAAACAACTACTATTCACTTAATGAAATTGGTAGGTAGAAGATGGTTCCAAGATCACCACAATAGAATGGTGTGCTAGAGAAGATTCACATAACCATCATAGAATGTGCTAGGATCATGAGGTTGCATATAAGGTTACAATTACATTTTGAGTAGATGTAGTTAATACATCCATGTGCCTGATAAATAGAGGACCTTAAACTACCTTGGATGGTGGCATACCATATGAGGCATGGAGTGGTAATAAGGTTGACTATTGTTTTTTGAAAGTTTTAGGTTGTGAAGCTTTTGCACTTATTAAAAAAATAATAGGTCCAAGTTGGAGGCTAAATCTTAGAAATGTACTTTCATTGGCTATGGTACTAATGACTTTGGATTATAGTTTTGGAATGAGGAAGATAATAAAATCAGTAGGAGTAAATATGTTATCTTTAATGAGAAATTCATGTACAGGGAACAATTTTTGAAAATATGCAGGAGGAAGCCAAGAAAGAATACATAGTGTTAGAGGACATTAAAAATGAAAGTGTCCCAAAGGTACCAGTGCAGAATGTGAAACAAAAAAAGAACCCCAAAACCCTATTCTAAGGAAATATATTAGATTAATTGGACCAACTAAAATGTTTTCCTCTTCTTTTAATTATTTGTTACTTATTGATGATGGTGACCTAGAGAGATTTGAATAAGTAGTGTAGGTTGATGCCAAAGATAAGTGGGAGCAGACTAAGAATAAGTGAGAGTAGGCTATGGATGAGGAGTATGACTCTCTCATGATGAACCAAACATGATATTTGGTGAAGATTATAAAGGGAAAGAAGGCATTGTAGAACAAGTAGGTATACAAGATAAAGGAGGAAGATGGAGGGAAAAAGACATACAAGGACATATTGGTGGTAAAATTATTTTCACAAAAGAAAGGTATAGATTTAGATGAAATATTTCTTCATATGGTTAAAATGAATTATATTAGAACTTTTCTTATTTAGTTTTAGTGGAGGACTGGTACATAGAAATAATTTATGTGAAGACTACTTTCTTTTATGGGGATTTAGAGGAGGAGATATAGATGGAGTAGCCATAAGGTTTAAAGTCAAGGGTAAGGAGAAATTTGTGTGAAATTTGATGAAGAGCTTGTATGGTCTTAAACAAGCTCCAAGTCAATGGTATATTAATTTTGATAGTTTTATATTGGATCAAGGCTATTATAGATGTCATTTTTACCATTGTGTATATTTTAGGAAATTTGAAAATGGTAGCTACATTATCCGTCTTTTGTATGTGGATGACATATTAGTGTTAGGTTCTAACATGCAGGATATAAATGTACTCAAGAGATAGTTGGGAGATTATTTTGTTATGAAGGATCTAGGTGTTGCTACATAGATCCTTAAGATGAGAATAACCAAAGATAGAAAGAATTAGAGTTTGACACTATCATAGCGAGAGTACATCAATAAGGTCTAAGAGAGGATTGACATGCATAATGCTAAACTAGTTGGGATTCCTTTGGCAGGCCACTTCAAGTTAGAAAAGGAGCAATGTCCCATCATAAGAAGAGAGGAGTCACATGTCCAAGATACCTTACTCATCAGTAGTTGGTAGTTTAATATATGCAATGGTGTGTACAAGATCAAAAATGCACATGTAATGGGAGTGGTGAGTAAATTCATGAGTAATCTAGGAAAGGAACACTAACAAGTAGTGAAGTGGATTTTATGTTACCTAAGAGGGACCACAAATGTAGTGTTGTGTTATGGTAGATCAAAGTTTACTTTATAGGGATATGTTGATTATGAAATGATAGGTGATTTGGATGGTAGGAAGAGCACTATCAAGTATGTTTTCACTATGGGTGGTACAATAGTGAGTTAGATATCATGTCTAAAGAAAGTGGTGGCACTTTGTACCACTAAGGCTAAGTATGTTTCTACTATAAAATCAATCAAGGAGATGATATGGATATAGAGGTTGATGGAAGAATTGGGACACCAATAAGGAAAATGGATACTTTTTAGTAACAATTAGAGTGCCATTAGTTTAGTGAAGAACTCAAAATTTCACTTTAGGACTAAACACATTTAGCTAAGGTATCACTTTATTTAGATAGTATTGGAGGAAGAGCAATTGAAGCTAGAGAAGATACATACAAGTGAGAATTCTGTAGACATGATGACAAAGGTCATTACAAAAGTGAAGTTGAAACTATTTTCAACTTTAGTTTGTCTTCTTGGATGAAGATCATAATGAGAAATTGGTTCAATGAATGGAGTAATAGGAAGTTTTGAATACTAATTTCAAGTGAGAAAATTGTTAAGTATGAAGTCACTATTTATAGGACACTATTCATGGGTCACTATTCATAGATGAGGTGGCAATGGTGTGTAGGTAGGTGAAGTGGCTCATAGGTGATGTGGCATGGCCCATAAGGTATATTTAATTGTTATAAAGGTAGGAGAGATATGTGAGGTACATTTCTCCACTAGGAAAAAGTGTTTCCTTTTGCATTTTCATGTGGGGAGCATGTGGGGTGCATCCCTTGAGTGGATTAAGTGGGTATGTGGAGCACAATTCTATAGAGGATACACTATATTAGTGTTTGGCCAAGGATAAGAGATAATTTAGCATATTTTTGGTCTTTAGTGGGTAAGTGGAACACTAGGTTTGGATGCATATGAAAGTGAAGAACAAAAGATAGATTATCACATGGAGGTGGTGATGCTTTTGTATAAAACATTTAAACTATGTTTTGGACTATGCATAAAGTGTTAGACATTGCCTAGTGACCACTTATGCATCCACTTGGATTATGATGTCATATTTCATCTCTCCCCATTTTCCCTCTTTCTCTCTCTTTCTTCTTTTGAAATCTATAGATATGGATGTCATTCCATTGTATGTAGGAAGGAGTTGAATACTTGCAAGTATTTGTTAAATATTTGTTGTAATCTTGTTAAATCTTGTATGCATTGAAGATAAGGAGAGGTGTAAGTGACATATTTTTTCATAGGATTGTAAATCTCCAAGTGCTTCTGAAATTAAAAGTTGATCATTTCTCCATGGACGTAACCAAGTTGGTGAACCATGGTTTACATTGTTGTTATTTAATTTGTTCAAGTTTTATTTATGATTTCATATTTCCTCTCATTTAAACTTAGGAGTATATTTATGCATTGTATATTATATCCTAAAACTCATCATCTCGAATAAGCCATGAATCATCAAGCTCATCAAAGTACTCTTTTGATACCATGTTTGCACTAGTAAAGGCTATAGATCCAAATTGATAAATGATGGGATTATATTTCCTCATAGATGGGAAACCATAGCTACATGGGGAGAGTGATATGTATCCTACATTAAAGGTCTTGTATTCATATTCTTTGTAGCTTGTGGAAGTGATCTTGAGATGCATGATGTTTGGGGATGTATTTGAATCAGCTATTAAATCATCCAAGTAGATATACTTTATAGATGGTGAATTATGAGTAGAAGTATTGGTGATAGGGAAATAAAAAGTGGGATGGGATTAATCCATTTGAAAAATATAGAAGTGTTCTATCTCTATTGGGAAGGTGACCTCGATGCCTGAATGAGAGAACTTTAAACATTGATGGAGGGTGGAAGGATCTGCTCACATATCATGGATCCATGGGCATCCCAGAAGTAAATTATATAGAAGATAAACATCCATGACATGAATTAAAGTTTGAATAATGATAGGCCCCATGGATATATGAAGATAAATGGTTCCTATAAATGGCATTTCATTATCATCATATGCCTTGATCATTATGAAAATATAACCTAATAAATCCTTGGAGTACCCCAACTTCTTAGGAAAGTTGGCTTGCCATGAATTGAACCAATCACTTATCCAATGAAAATATGGTTGATAGTGCAATGCATGAAAATGGATTAAGTTTGCATGCCTCACCATGCTACCTTATGATCCTTATCAATGAAAGAGCATTATGCTTTTCATTTTAACCATATTGTTCACCTGCCAGTTTCTCCTTTTAGATGTTGTGTCTTGAGGTGAAAATTTGCTTGTTTTCAATTCTTTGGTATAAGTTTTGATCACTAAAATTAAAATTATATGCCTAGTATCAACCACATTTATTATCATAAACAAGCATCATATTACTTGTTTCTAATAATCACCCTAACCATACTCACAATCCATATTTCAATAGTTCATTTAATACAAATGCCAATTTGTGGTATGTGAATTATAATTAACATTTTCATAAATAATTTATATGAATACCAATACACATAGAAGATATATCAACATCATTCATTTTAAAGCACACACCATTTCATATATGGAAAATATTAATATGAAAATACAACATAGTACATTTTCTACATACACCATCACATATATGAAAAAATGCTAAGATGTATCTAAACATTCAATTATGCATGTACCATCACAAATATGGGAAATGATCTAATAACCTACTAACATGTTAGCAACATCATAACCATAATGCTAAGCATATAACATACTAACATCATCATAACTATAACTATAACATTTAACATCTCACATCATAATAACATACCATCAATAACAACAACATCTATAATACCATCATCATCATATAGATCACTATCATGTCATAATAATGGTACCATCTCGTATATGTTAAATATCAAAGTATACATCAATGATACATTATTATTTATGTCTCTTTCTCTTAAAAGTATACATCTTGTATATTTAGCATACAGGTTGATATATGTATATACATCATATCAAAATAAAAAATATACAAAATTGGCTGACTACTCCTACCATGGAGGTGGTCATGAACCTGAAGTATCACCCATGTCCTCAACCTATTTGTGGCATCAAGATCTCAATGTTGTGTTATGGGAAGTCATCCACTATTGCACTAGATAGTCAACATACCTAGGGATCTCTAGATGTGCCCTAAGAGCCTAGGTATAGTAGTTAATCTATGATAGAGTAGTGGTGTATCTCTCAATTGAAACTATCTATAGAGGTCTCATACTCCTTGTTATAGATGCCTATGGTGCTTGTAGTGGTCTCATCATGATAATGATAGGTGCCTATGGTGGTGTTTGTGGTGCCTGTGGTGGTAGAGGAGGTGCGACTGCCTGTCTATCCCTTATGGCATCTCTCTCCAATATCATGGCATTTAGTTATGCATGTAAATCTATTACCTAATGACCTAAAGTCAACACCTATGACTATATCACCACTAGCTCTGTTTACAAGGTTGAAGCCTATCCTATGACCACTGTTAATTACCCCTATAATGTTGTCACCTATCCCTATAGAACTTGTACTTGTGCTTGTACTATGTCCCTAGTTTAGATCATAACATCTCTCTTTCTAGTAATGACTTGCATATCAAAAGGTAGTCTTTATGGGATCATAGTATACTACCCTACCCACCAATCTCTATATACCCCCATATAACCTACATCATCAACTCTTCTAGTTTGGAGATCCTTAAATTCAAGACCCTTTATCCCCCTGTGGTAGTAGTAGGAGTAGCTCTATGTCATCCCTCATATACTATGGCATGTCAGGTGGTACTCCTTGTACAATCCCATACTAGTGCCTGATGTGCTTTGTTGGTATCCTCTCCACCTCTTTGGATCTCCTACCATACACCCACCTCATGATCTAGGTGCCTCTCAGTTGTATCCTTACTATAGAAAAGGAAGAAGTGTTAGATATGGTCTCCATATGATATCCATTAGAATTAGGGAATCTAACATCTTCTTGTAGTATTCAATATCTTGGACCACACCATCTGTCCACACATGAGACATGGACTCTCTCCAAAATATGAAGTCCACTCTATATCCTACAATGATGGTGACAAGGAGGCCTAATGGTTAGGTCACTATGATATGCTCATAGGCCCAATAGTACAAAAGGTGACCCACACAAAGGTTATACCACCATTGTAATTTGATCCCCCATATCTCTCTATATAATTATGTAAGGAACATGGTACCCCAAGTAAACACCATCCTCTGCTCTAGCATGTCAGCTAGTAAACCTATCAAAGCCACTAGAAATCTTCCACCCTTCACATCTAGAAATGTATAAACAATCACTCCAATCATAATCATGACTATGAGTCTATGTTCATCATCATCAACCTCATATAAGGGCTCATATGTGAATCTAGTAGAGTGGTACTCTATCTCCCTGGAATGCTCTCCAAATAATGTGCCCATGAGCACATCATGCTCATCTTGACTACATGTGTATAAGTTGGCCCCATGTATCGATAGCCTCAATATCCAATATATGTCCTTTGGTAGGACTATCACCTCTCCTATGGGAAGATGGAAGGTGTTGGTGGATGAATCCCATCACTCTATCAATGCCACCATCAAGCTCACATCCCTCATAACTTGATTGTATCTCTAAAATCCTCCTAGGCTAACTGTAGCGATATGCTTCCACTCATTAAGAGTCACATCTACTCATATCCTTGATATTATATTAAGGGGTTGATCCCAAAGTGTGAGCTCCTATCTCACTTGAAACCATAAATGAGTACATCATTAAAAACAAGCACTATTCATCTCAACCAACCCTCTTTATAACCTAGTTTCCCCTTTGGGAGAACTACATCAGCTTGAGACCCTTCGTAAGGTTATGTAGGTAGAACTTAGTTAACACAGGGTCTCTTGAGGTTAGCTTAACCATTTTCACCTAATAAATAACACCTAACTAGTTTCTTTCTAAACCCAACCTTTTCCTACACTGTGAATGTTTATAAACCCTCTACTGCCCAACTTATGGTGCTCAAGATCTAATCTTTGCTCCCTAGGTTACCTAGTTACCTCCTAAATGACCCTCTCTAACCCCTCCTTACTTCTATAGAGACAAACATTGGTCCTTACTTGATCATTCCTGGTCCTATATAGGTCAACTAACATTAATTGAATCCACCAACATCAGTGATTGGTTCATCCCTAAGGCCAAACAATCAAACCCCCCATACCCCTTTTCTACCCTAAAACTACCTTTGACCCTCCTAAACATACCCAAATCTCCCCAATTTCACTTTTTAACCTATAAATACTCTTTTCCTTGTATCCCTACCCTTTTTTCCCCTTATTTAAAAAATTTATAAAATCATAATTAAATTACAAATTGGGTGAATAGTGGTCCTACCTCATCCACTCAGTGATGGTGGGCTAGGATAGTAGGCACTAAGGTAGCCACTCTAGCTATGGGGTCTTTAAGCTTAGTTGTAGCCATATCAATAGCAAATCCAGTCATGTGGTCCAATGGTGTCTTGCCAGTGTTGACCTCACTCCACTCACTCTCAAGCACTCTACAAATCCTCTCCACCACTCAAACCTCACCACCTAGCTCAGACATGACACAAAAGCAATATTTTCACAAGAGAAATTCTAGATCTCAATGTTGGCAATAAATAAATGATAAATGAGCTTTGAGGGGGCCACCAAATTTTTTTTGTTAGGTTTGGTCAGTCGTTAATGTTGGAATTTATGTGCCTTAGGCTACCAACATCGATCGATACCCATTGATGTTGGTCTAGTGGTCAATAACAATTATGCCACCAACATCAGACACCTCATTGATGTTATTCACCATTATCTAGGGAAAAAAATTACCAATTATCCTTACCTCAAAATTTTCTTTTACCTAAGAGCATGTGACCCTTTCATAGTCTGAAATAAACTATATTTGGGGTAATTAGAGATCACACATATTTCCTAATCATGACATCTAACCATGGGGTTCACTGACATCTTTCCCAACCATGATGAATGACTTGGAGATCATGTATATCTCCCCAACCAAACACACCCTTTGTGATGACATTATTGATTATCATTAAGCTAGATATCACTATGAATGCTTTGAAGTTGGATTTTTCATAGGCATTATAGATCATGACCCTGATTGGTCCCTGTTGCCTATGACCATTTTGTGTCTTCCAAGAGCACTTCCATTTTTTAGATACTTGGGACACATCGATCATTGGAGATACACCTTTGAAGGTTTTAACCTGATCATCTATCACTTATATATGTTGTGGACCAGTTATTTATATTTTCATCCTCCTAATTTGTTGACCATTTGACCAACTTTGGCATGAAATAGTGTGCATTCATGTCATGTTATCACCACATTTTCACTTCCCACTAAACTTTACCCACCTATCTTCTTTCAAAAATATCACCGATTATGGTTTTACCAACATTAGTCCCCATTTTAAAGGGGGAATACCCCATCCCATCCTTATGGAAATAAACCTTTATTTTTGTCTCATATCTTGTTTATATAAGTTATAAGACAAAAAGGGTCAAATGTATACACTAGAATTGTGCTAATCACTTGCATGATTACCTAGGTTACATTATCCCTTGACCCCTTTCTTATTTAATTCCCTAACCTATGTCTTTACCTTTTGTGGACATCTAATTAATTTAATTAAATTGGTTAAATCTCCTTTGGCCATCTCACCTAGCCACCTCATCCTATGACTAGTTTTTACCCTTTGATTCACCCTAGGACTTGGTCATTTTATTCTAACCACCTAGGACCTATTCTTCCCCCCTCATAAATCCTTAGCTACCTAACCACATCTTAACCTCACGTTATGATCATTTTCCAATTAGAAAATCCATTTGTCCAAATAAGAAGCAAGCTAAAAGGTTAAATATAGCCTATTTTACCTAGTCTTGGGGAATCAACGTTAGTTAGCCGTCTATCAATGATGGTGGTCCTATTGATGTTAGTTACTTATCCCTACTTCCAAATTATCCATAGGTTTAAAAAATCATTCATTCACATAGATATTTCATTATCAGAGCATTCTAGCATCACTATCAACATCCAAGCCTACCGTCACTCTAGATAAATTATTCTAGATCAAGAATTGATAAACTACATAGTGTTTTGAGCACCAGGGATCAAAAACATATGATTGGCCTCATATATTCATGCATAAATTCATCATGCCTCATTTGAGCCATCTATATGGCATACTTGCTCACTTATCTAGCCTAGCTAAGTACATTTCAATGTTTTCACATGTTTTAAACAATGATTTAATATTGGTTTTGTAAATATACTATTTAACTGCTCATGAAACCCAAGATTACTTTGTGGAGGATTTGTAACACTCCCCCACCTCCATCTCTCTACCTCAGCATATCAACTTCTACCTTGTCCTTCTTGAGTCTTACTCACACCTTTACGGCTCCTCATAACCCCTCTACTAGACCACAACTCTTTTTCCCTTCCTAGAAAAGCCTTCCATAACCCTGCCAATATTATTTCTCCAATTGATATTATTTATCCGAACTGAAATAGACAACCTAAATTGACATCAGTCACTTAACTGACATCAGTCATTATGCTTTTATACTAGTAACCCAAAAACCTCCCTAATAATCTCACTAAAACATAATTCCCCTACCTAGCTTGCACTGCATTATTCACTGACATGTTCAAACTTGTAGAATGGTAAATAGTATTCTAACCCTCTCTCTCTCTCGATTTATGTTTGTTTTAAAATCTATTTCTAAATAGTGGACTGTCATCCTAGGGAAGTGTTATGCTTCTTGGAACAAGCACGCAACTTGGCAATTCACACATATCTTTACTAACAATAATTTAATTTATTTTTTTCTTATATACAGGTGTCTTCTTCCATATCCAAAGAGGATTTGTCACAATGTTTGGAATGGTACACATCATTCTAGTTACTTAATCACTTATCCCTAGCATTCATACTTATGTTTCTTCCTTTTATAATATATAGCAAAAATTGATATATATATATATATATATATATATATATATATATATATATATATATATATATATATATATATATATATATATATATATATATAATTTGAGGCATTATGTGGTTAGACCCAGTTATGTGGATAGTGTGAACCTTTTAGCTACAAGGAAGGTCAAACTAAAGAATGGAGACTTGATATATATTTGTCAAGTGTAAATGACTGATTTAACATATAAATCTATATTGAAGAATCTATAAAGTGTAATGTGTAGTTTTACTAGAGAATATTAAATCTAAAGGGTGAACACCATTGGGCATTGCATATTTAGAAGCCATATTGAATTTTTTAACCCATACTATAGTAAATATGATATATACCAAGCTCAAAGCTACAAAAAACCAAGAATACCATAAAAGAGAGGGTATAAATGGGTGAAAATAAGTAAGGCATGTTTGCTTTTTAGGCTTCTAGGTATACTGATTCTAGTTTTAAATAGTGAAAATTGACAAGAAAGGTGCTAAATATAGGTGATTACAACATTATCATAGCCTCAACTAGAGAATTGACAAGAAAGGCACTAACTATAGGTGATTACAACATTATCATAGCCTCACTATCCTATTCAAGGTAAATTGAGAATAATTTATTAGGGTTAATTACTTACTAATGCAATAAAAAAATAAACAATCGAAGGCTTCATGTGGCTCCATGAATAGTGTTATCTAATGACTTGAATATTGGGGAAATATCCATCAAACCATGACTTAGGTAAAAATTAGAACCACTTTTCCAAAAATGATAGATCCCATGAGTTTTAAAACTATTAGAACATATTTTCTAGGAAAACAATAGAAAAAAGTGAATAAAAATGTAATTGAAAACCAAATCATTAAAGAAAGGAATCAAAAATAATGGTACATGCTCATCACTATGATTTACCATATTTTTTGATAAAATAAATAAATTTATTTTATTATATATGTAAAATTAGAGAATATCAAAATTCTAAAGATGCCCAATAATTATCAATTCTAATTTTGACAACATGCTAAATATAAAACACTATTATTTTGGGAAAGTAATAATGAAGAAATATACTTAGCTTACACATAGATTATATGTTAACCATTTGATAGTGAAAATAAGTAGAAGAGATGAGTATACATGTTTATAAATAGGCATATGATCAAAAATGATCTGTAGATAAGTTTGATGTAAGTGGACAGTAACACAGTGTACTCTAGTTCATTGAATACATACTTGTCTTAGTTAATTGTAATTTATGACTAATGATAGATTATAAAAAAATATAAAAAATTGATTATGATATATTTTAAGGTAAAAATAAGGAATATTATTGGATGTAATCATTTTAAATGGATGGAAGTGTAGTTCATTAAAGTCCATTGACCACATAATTATTAGTCATGACATAGGAGTGATTATTTCATCATTTGCACATGAATTAATTATGGCCACTGATTCATTTTTTGACCTAAAATGTCATAAAAAATTCTTGCAATGAATAGCCCCTAGTTTTTATACACATAAATCAAATTGATTAGGTGTTGGGTGAAAGGGATTAATTTGGACTGACCTTGGTTAATCCCTAACAAATGACCAAGCATTGCATTACTTTTCCAATACTCCAAATAGGGCTCAAGCTTGTGTGTGGTTCTCCCACTTATGTGTGTTTCTGGAAAGGTGAATGCAATATATATGTTCTTTCTCTTATTTTTTTGTTCATATAAGTATGCAGATGACAATTATTCTTTGAATGTTGCTTCAACATACCTATAGATAAAATATGAAAATATTTGAATAGTTTTCTTTGTGCCAAAAAAGAGACTTATATTTATAGATGTTTTAATCTTTAATTTGGGATCCATTAGCATGCAAAATACAACCAAGATAATACTTGATGGTTAAAAATAATAATTAAATGAAACATCACTTGAAATAAGTTCCAAAAATTAAACTTGGACAAGCCCATGCTATTTGAATAGGGTTATAGGCTAGTCCTACCTAGTTATCACAAAATTGTCTAAAAGGAAAAAGGACCAAATTAGGGATCCCTATGACAAAATGGTGAGATTAATAACTAATAGAGAAACTCATAATACAAAATGGATAAACATACCTAAGTATTATATATTGATAAATACTTTATTTTTTATCAATATTCAATGTGTACAAAATTACAATAAATGATAGCCTTGTACCAAATTTGGGTGGTTCTATTATCTAAATATTACCCCTTTTATTATATTAAAATTGATAAAGTAAAATATAAAATATAGATGAGTGTGTATAACACACACTTCCTTTTGGTAGATGTTTCCAATGCATATTTTTTACCCATAAGAACCTAAAATGAGAATGAAGTAGTCAATGCCTATATGTGCAATATAAAATATTAAATTTGAAAGAGTAACGTTTAGAGAACAACTATGTTTTGTTGAAAATCATATTACCTTTATAGATTGTTAGAGATGATGGTTTCTCATTTTTTAGCATGAAAGAGTTACAGGTGATCATGCCCCAAAAATTATATGACTATAAAGAATCCTAAGTTAGGAAGGAAACATGCCCCCAAAATTTTAAAACTATGAAGGATCCTGAGTTGGGAAGGCAACATGCCCCAAATCTCATGAGTGTGGGGAAAAGTACACATTATACTAACCGAAATAACTGTGTAGGAAAAAGATAAAGAGAATCCATAAAAAAGGTTATATCATAAATAAATCAGCCACTTTATATGGGTTATAGATTCAAATTTAATGTTTCAATCCAATTTTCTCAAGTTTGATCCATATAAAAATAAAAAAGGCATGATCATAAAGGAATGAAGAATTTTCATGCCCCCATCATGTATGCAAGTTTTGATTAAGGAGTTTCACTCTATTAAAATATAGTGCATGATAGAAATAGAATGGATCATATCCATGCCCCATCATGATGAAAGGTGGAATGAGAACCAAGTTACCATTCAACTATAACATTATTATATATACGGGAACAAATATCATGATCCCTAAATCTATATGTTGGTCTTGATAAACTGTATCCCAAATGTATGTGAATGTGATAATCTAAAATTTTATTATTGTAAATTATTTTAAATATTCCCATGCATATGATCTTATACTCTATATCAATGTGCCAATATATTTCATGTATTCTAAACAATATGATATATGAACAGTCATAATCTATGAAATCTTCAAAAAGTGTACTTTGCTTTAATTTTTTGCTCATTGTGGCTTATGTCTCTAATAAAATCCTAATTTGATACCCCCACCCACATTTTGATATGATGAATGTATCATGTAAGTCACTCATATCAAAAATAAATAAATTATACTATGCAATATATATATATATATATATATATATATATATATATATATATATATATATATATATATATATATATATATATATATATATATATATATATATATATATAACTATTATCAATCAAATTTAAATCCTTTGGAAGGTAGTTTAAGCCTTTCAAATTTGATGTAACATGGAAACACCTCATAGTTGTGGGTACCTTATTGGAGAGGTGAATCCATAGGTTAAAGGGATAGCTCCCCTTGATAAATCACTTACGCTCAAACACTAATCTACCACTTGATAGGAAAAGGGAGATAAACCTACTCTAATGGAGGTGATTCACCAAATATACCTGATCATTACTAACCATCTACAAATCCACTTCAAACAATAGACTAACTTATACATGACACTAATCCAAATCTTCCTCTCTACATCTATGTTTCCCATGAAGTTTGTGAAGAGTACTTGAGATAGGAGGACTAGTCAAGAGGTCATGACATGAAACTATATAAAATACTACTCTCTAAACACTTACACCTTACTTTGAAAATTCAAGAGACCTAAAAAAAGGATTCCAAATTGAACATGAATGCTAAACAAGGACAAACATGCCAAAGAAGCAAGACTATCACTTAGCAAGATTAAATAATTAAGCATGCATATTAAATCTAGTCCATGCAGAAGGTAAAACCAAATTATTATCATTTATTAAATGTTACAAATGGGTAGGGCTTCATCATACCCATGTGGAGGATATAAACTTAGCCTATCAAGGCTCAATACATAGATAAATGTGAGAGAAGAATGAGAAGGGCATAGGGGAGAGAGAGATGAAAAGTGTTACATGAGTTAAAATTAGGAGAGGAGTTATTAAACTATCTTCATAGGTCATATAAGTGCACTTTTTTGAATATGTTCTCCTCCTACAAGTGGCATGGAAGTTGAAACTTGGCTTGGCACCTTACATTTCCTCTTAAAATTTTCCCTTTGCCTTGGCTTGTGGAATGAAAAATAGTCTTATTGATGGTCAAGTCATGTTGATTTACATATTTTATCTACTCTTGACACCTTTCAACTAATCTCTAAAGTTTTTCTTTAACACATAGCTTTATTCTCTTTCTAGGTGTCTAGCAGTTTCTTCATCTCACTAGGCCAATCTTACTTACAAGTGTCAAAAATTGATTTCATTTTATCCAACTCATTATCTCTCAATGGATGGCCTATTCACATCATATTAGACTCAAAAAAACTTATTTGAAAGTCTCAAACTACCCCCAATAATTAACTTTTACACTAAAACACTTCATTTGGCCTCATTCCTTGTAACCCTAAAAACATGTAAACCTCCCTATGTGGAAGTGGCTTTTTCTATCTTTCTCTCTCCTAAATAGGCCTTAATTAGGCCTCCTTGCCTAGAAGCCTGATTGTTTGCTCCAGATCTATCCCAAACATTTGAAACCAAAAAAAATCATTTTATTTAATTTATATATCCTAAAATCAACCTCCAATTCAAATTTAAGGATCTAAGACATTGTGGAAGTGTGAGAACCATGAAATGGCCTTGAAACCTAGTCTTATTTTAGGCCTATTTGAGATTGCCTTGAAAAATGAGATTTGTTTGATTACTTGTATAGATTATAATACATATTTTTGGTATTAAATAGTTTTAATAAATCCCAAATTACCTCTCCCAATAGTCAGCAACTTACTCGTTGCTTAAAACACTTTAAAACACCTAAAAACCTTGAAAAATAGTGCATTTATTATAGTCTATAAAACTAAAAGTATAGAAAAAGTAGAAATAGATAATATAAGTGGAGTCCTAAAAATATCTATGATGTTTTAGGAGAAAATCAAGTCATTGAATGCAATTTATAAGTCAATCTTTCTCAATTGGTCTTTATTAGGGTTTTAAGAGGGTTTAAACCTATTTTGGTTCTTAGTGCTTGTTCATAAACCATGGGCCCTCAATACCTAAAAAAATACCCAATTTTTTTTTTAATATCCCTGTAAACTATATCCAATTTCTTAGTCCACTATGAATCTTTACCATACAACATGGAGTGTGATAAGTTGGCTCTTGGTCTATAAATAGGCCATTGGAGAGGGGTTTGAGTTCTCAAGCATTATTCATGAATGTTATAGGTCCAAACTAAGAAATAATTCTAGAATATTTTAGTGTATTAACCTAATTATTATCCTTGAAAACCATTATGTTCCATGAATAGACTCATGATCATACCAGGTGAGAGAAAATGGGTATGAAGTTGTAGTTGCCCATTAACAGAGATTGAGGTGGTTTCCATGTCTTAAGTGCCAATTTTCCTTGTTCTCTCATATTTTTGATGAATATTTAGGTTATGTGCTAATATATTTAACCTTTTAAAAGTATTCAAACTTCAACTCTACTCTAACAAGTCACCTTTTAAATGACTATCCATATGGGCCTACCCATATGTGAGTTAGACTCTGCATGCCTAAACATGGTTTTCAACATAAGCCTTACTTTATATTATGCCTGAGGGTATAAATTATATCCTAAAACCCTAAAATATATTCAAAGTATTTACCTTTCCCTCTCGTATACCTTTAACTCCCTTAGTCAATAAAATACCTTTCATGAACTTAGGCAAGCCTATAATCATTAGTGTAACTATGTAGGTAGGGGTTTGAGGTGGTCTTGAGAGTCTAAATGGGACTTTCCTTACCTTACACTTGTATATGGATGATACTAGAGGTTTTTACTATGTTCATGAGCCTTTAAAAAACCTTATACTTAAACTTTACTCTTAATGTGTCACCCTTTCCATGATTGTATATGTGGTCTAATTGTGAAGTGTTGGGCTTATCTGGCTTAGGTAAAGTCTTCAGTATTGTCTTCACTTTAGGTGAGTTTGAGAGTCTTATGAAACCATGTTAGCATATAATGCATATGCATATAAAATTTGTTCCCTTAATAGACCTCTACGTCTCTCAGGACAAGTATCATTTTGCAATGATCAGGTAGATAGATCTGTAGGCCTCATTGGCTGTGAAGGCAGAGTTAAGAATAGATCATATATTTACAAAATTATGCTCACCTCGCTAATTATACTAATTTCAACTAGTTTATTCTAATTATTATATTTATTATCTAAAATAATGAATATCCTATAAACCCACATCCTATTCCTATATCCCATAAACCTTTACCCCATTATAAAACCAATTAATTCCTTCATTAAACCCTTAATAAAGCCTATTATCCACTAACCTATCCCGTAAGCCAACTAGCTAATTTAAAATTCATATTTATTCAACTACCACCCTAGCTACCCTATCACCCTAGCCATTCCTACATCCCTATGAGTCTTAAACCTCATTAACTCCCATCTAATCCCTCCTCATTATCTCCTAAGCTAATTAAGAAACCTATAGAACTAGGGAAGCTCCTCCAAAATTATAGAAGTCTCTAAACTAGAGACTTCAAAACATTTTTAATTTCCCTAAAATTTCATCCATTATCCTATAAATATCCATGCTTGGGCCATGGAAAAAATAACTATAAATCCATCAATCCATCATATTTATACTATCTTGCATCCATAACAACACTTATAACACTTATCCAAGCCACTATTAACCTCATCCAATCATTGGAAGCCATTGCCAAGACTTAGCAAGAAATCCAATAATTCAAAGTTTGGACATCAAATAATCTCTTTAAAAACTTGGAGTGGAGTCATAAGGAGGTAAAAATTATGGTGAGCATGTTCTTATTATTTTGATTTGCCTCTTTTGTCCATTCATATTGGTGTCATTGAGTTTTAGGTTTTTATTACTAAGTTTAGTAATATTGCTTGAATCTAAAATTTGGTACACATTTTGGAGACCACAGTGGTAGAAACCTCCCTTAACTAACCTAATAACACTTTTTAAAGTGATTTAAGTGATTGCAAGACAAATTGGATATAAATCTAAGGCTGTATTTTCAATTTTTGTCATGCACAGGTGAATCATGACTTTGCACTGGTATTAATGATATTACAATTTTTGTAGATGCTAGTATCAATTTTTTCACTTAAATACTAATGGTTACAATTTTTTATAAGGTTTTATCTTTCAAAAAAACCACATCTTTTATAGTTATGATTTTTTCCTAGTAATCATGGTATTAGAGGTTACAATTGTGACTTTGTCAAACCTAATAGTTAAGGTCAGGTTTATGGTATGTTTTTGCTAACCCTCCCCTTCTGTAGAAAGTTTGTCAATTTGCATTATTCTATGTATAGGATAGGAAATAAATTCATCTAATATCTAACCTTTGATACATCTATGACATAACCATGAGTCTATGAATTACAACTTTGGACTGGTAATCATGGTATTGTAGGTTAGAGTTGTGATATTATCAAACATAATAGTTAAAGGTAATTTTGTCATCTATTTCCCACTAACCCACCCTCTATAGGTAGATTGTTGTCTATTTAATATTTATATGTACATGAAAAATAAGGGATTAACTTAACATCTAGATGTTTCTACACTTTTTACAAAATTGTAACTCTGTTAGTTGTAATTTTACACTTGTAACTATGATTTTGTCAGGTAAAGTTATGGTTTTGCAAGATTTAGATTTGTCATAAAACTCTTGATATCACTTGAAAATATATATTTATGTATATTTATTTCTATATTTTTTAATGATGTTATGATCTTTAGTTTTAGGGAAGAGGACATTAAGCTAAAACCTTGACCTTTTGACCATCTTTGATAAAACTGTGACTCCTTGAATAATGATTTTGCTCTGGTAACTATGGTGTTGTAGTTGACAGTTACAATTTTGTATTTATTCCTAATATTCATAAAATTATGACATATTTAATATTTATATCATCAAAATAAATATATAAGTTATGAAAGAAAGGTTACAAGGTTCTTAGACCAAAGATAAAATTGTTTTTTACCAAAAATTTTAACTATTTCTCAATCTAAATATTTTGACCTAAACCCCGTTACCTGTAGGATGATTCTTATAGTGTGTTGTTTCTATGTGTAGGATATATAGGGGGAAATAAGGCTATATAATCAAACATCAGAGACCCCATCATAGAGACTATTTTAAGTCCTTTTGTAATGCTACAAGTCACAAACTTGTGGTTTTGTTATGATAGTTTCAAATTTATAACTTGCAGTTGTGACTTTGTAGATACATAGTCAAAGAAGTAGCATTAGGATATTTAGATTAAATTAGACTTAAAATTTAGCAGCTATACATTTTATATAGGGTAGATATCATTCTTTTTAGCAGCATAGGACTATATTTATAAAAACAATTGTCATAAAATTATGTATTTATTTTGGATTATCTGACTTGTAAAACAAATATGATAATATAATTACCTTAGGTAAAAATTAGGTATATATATATATATATATATATATATATATATATATATATATATATATATATATATGAATATAATTTTTATAGTATATACAATATCATAGATTATGTTATTTCAATAGTTATGATTTTATTATTTTAAATAGTGATTTTATTTGATAGTCATAGTTTTGTCAGATAACCATAATAGTTTACTAACCATATACAAAGTCACAACTTGCAAAATATGATTTTGTTTTCTAGGTACAATTTTGTGCATTTTGGTTGTAGTTTTTCTATGTGTATTTGTGTTTGTTCAAGGACTTGTGGTTTTGTAAAAATTTAAACTACTAACCATTTTTGTGTAGAACCCTTCAAGACTTAGGTATCCTAATTGGATTTCTAACCTTTGTGCTTTTAGGAAGGGTACCTTTAGTATATTGTACTAGTTTTTTATTATCATTATATCATCATAATTTTTATTGTATATTTTTTTAAATCTTTCCTTGTGTATACTTTCTTGTGTGTATGAGTGTGTTGACTTGAAAATAATCATTGTATCATGCCCCTCACATATAGGTAATTAATCAGTTAATTAATTGTATCATGTTTTATTTATTTGTTATCCCTCTGTCTAAGATGACACATGACATGGAATTGACACCCATGGATAGGATAATAATATAGGGGTTGGTGACATGGATTTCATCACCACACACTGGCCAAACTCCATATTCTAGTGGAGTCTAAAAATCAAGAGAGTTGTCATTATGCAACTAACTAGAATTCCTCATAAATGGTTCTATGGAGTGAGGGGTGATCAGGATCCAAGATATAGGATGGTTAGATATCATCCTATATGGACTTGGGCCCTAATATAGCTTTGTGTATATAAGGGATGCACCTAGAACCTTTTGTATACCTAGACTAGGGGAATTTAACCATAATAGGTGTATTGCTATAAGAGTCAATATCAGCTTCAAAGTAGCCATCAAGTGTGAGTGGGGTTGAGAGGGCTTGGTCGATACTATAATGGGTCACCAGCCTATAGCCTCACCCATGAAGCTATTAGATGGTATGGGCATAGGGTTATACACCCATAATAGTTAACTAATTTAGGATCATAATTATGTGTGTTATTTATGTGTTGTGCCTAGACCCATATTATTTGTAAGTTGAGTCAGCCACACCTATATTTTTGTGTGATACCTTAGACACCTCTAAGATAACATTCATCATCTCATCACCATCTAAGATCCTAATTTTTTCATCTTCACACCATTCACCCATAGATTAGCCATTCACCCCTCTTTTAATTTCTTCTTCCACATCTAGCATCCATATAATATACATTTAGATATCCCTCTTGTTTAATCTATATTCATATCAATTTTACCCACCATATTTTGTATCCAAATAATCACCCCATATCATCCCTCTTATACACCTATGATATATTATCCACCCTATTTATATACATCCTATAACACATTTATATATTATTTCCTACTTTCACAATCTTCTTTTATAAACTAACTTGTATATATCATCTTATCTCATATCCATTTGTATATCTTGTCCTCATATCCTTTCTATAC
Organism: Torreya grandis; assembly: GCA_037957365.1. Taxonomy (NCBI): domain Eukaryota; kingdom Viridiplantae; phylum Streptophyta; class Pinopsida; order Cupressales; family Taxaceae; genus Torreya; species Torreya grandis. The sequence goes on from JARHVA010005057.1 coordinate 732,255, forward strand.
CACACCATCTTGTAAATAACTTATCTTCTATATCCAAAAACTTTCATCATCTCCATAGCACTATCTATATCCACTATCCATCCTATCATGTTCTATCTATACCCTTCACATCTTCTATTAACATCTAGTTACTATCTACCTCACTTCATCCATATCATAACACATTGTCAATATCATCCCCCCTCTCACATCTTCCTTTGGTGACTAATTTATCCATATTCATTTCTTTAACATCTATTTATGTATAATTCATCTTGATTGGTTTGGAATTCTTATCTAATCCTATATTAATCACATATCCACCTAATGCACATCTTATTTTTCACCCTATATATCACACATATCTCATCCTCCACCCATCTCATTTCCTTTAGATACTAAATTCCATCTTGAAATAAATATTCTAGTGGTCACCCATCTTCTTTGGATTATCATTTACATCTTTTTGACTAGGTATTATCAATATACATAGTCTTAGAAGACTCTAATCTAACACCCATCATTTATCCTCATCCTTATCAGGTGAATTTGTCATCTAGTACACATCAAATTATCTATTTTATAGTAGACAAAGTATTTTATCCCATCACTCCTCTTTACCCTTGCTAGATTGGTATCTAATGAGACTTCATTTCTTGGTAATTCTTGGTCACCCATCCTCTTACATCACTCTCTTTAACCATTAGTGGTTTTTGATCGATAGATGGATGTAGAATTTCAAGACCTCCATCTCATCTATCAAATTTCATCATATCCCTCTTTCACAATGGTTATCCTTACCTGAGCCCAGCTTAGGATTGGACAAGCATCTAACCAAGATAATCAACCATTGGGGTATATAGTTGATCCAACTCAGTAACATGATGATACACATAGTGATATGCACACACATAGGGAAGAGGAAGAAAGGTTTAATCCCCTCCATAATGATGAATTTTGAAACTTAATAGACCATTATCTATATGAGAAATTTGACCATGTCCTAGCCTGTGCCATATAAATATAGGGCGCATTACCTTATAATTTTGACTATACCCTCTTACATAACCTAGTCCACCATCCATCACATCCAAATACACCATGAAAACATGTTAAACAAATACCTAAAGAAGAAGTAAAGGTGGAACATGGATGTGTTGAATAATAATGCCCACTACCCATTCATAATAACTGCATTGAGGCTAATTAGAGACAAGCTATCATAGAATATCACTTAGACCAATTAACACAACAAATCAACCTTCTACTCTACAATCAATGTCCATCATCCCATTGACAAAACAATCCAAATGATAATGCTAATAATAAAAAATAACACCAATAATGTCAATAATACCAACACTACCAATAATGCTAACAACACTTATAACACCCATAATACCCATAGTACCCATATCCCCCAAGGTAGCCAAAATTAAACTACAAATCCTCTTGGGGATCCCACCTTTACCTAATAATGGAGAGCAATGAAAGAAACCCTTAAAAATATATATCCATGATCACAAGCCCTCAAATATTAAGTATGAATACTTTTGTTCCTCACCATTAGACATGAGTATTTTACAAATACCCTTTCCTTCACATTTTGAAGTACCCAAATTCAAGAAATATCAAGTTAAAGGGGATCCTAGAGATCATGTCCAAGAATTTTATGTGGCTTTCCTTGAGGTGGCTTTTGAATATTCTTATTTTTTGAGAATCTTTCCTAATGAGAGGATCCTTCCTGAATAAGTTAGTAGATAATTGCAAATACATTAAATAAACTATGAAAATTAGCAATATATTAACTCAAATAAGCAAAACTAAATTACAATCACTGAATTGTAGAAGCACTGGCCTCTTCAAGGGGGAAACCTCCTTTGAGAAAGATCAATAAAATAATTTCATGGATGCCTTCATTGGCCTTAACACTTAATTATATACTACGTCTAATCTAAGCAACTACTACTTCCCATGAATGTGGGATAAAACAAAATTTTCATAGGATGACTTAAAAATCATATGCATCCATATAAACTATTATAATAATAAAGTAAAGAGAAGGAGTAGCATAGGTTCCTAAAATCCCCTCCCTCTTAGAAAAAGCTTTATCCTCAAAGCTTAAGATGTGGGAATTGGTGATGAATATGAAATAGTGGTTCCCATGTGGCATCCTATGGTTGTATTCCATGCCACTAAATTAAAACCTCTATAATGGAGTGGGAGTGAAGTTGGTATGTGCACCTATATAGTATTACCTTTGGCTCAAGAAGGATGGTGATGCAGAGCCTAACACAAGTTTCTCACACTTGTGTTTGATCAATGGATCACTTCCTTAGTCATAGGTTTATGAAACCATTCATCATGCAAAGCTACAAGATCACTGGTCTATTTTGAGAATACCAAGTCTTTATCTTGATCTTAATATTCTCATAATAACTCTATATACCCCATATACAACTGTCTCCAACACGTCCCCTTTTACTTATGCAACTCTGCCTCCACAGTTTGCACTTTTTATAGCCCTTTTTGACTGTAAATGCACTTATATGGAAACATTACAAGTAATTATGAACTAAAAAATATATTTTATTTTATATGATATTAATACATACATGTGTGTCAATTTTGGTGGCCTAATTCTCTCTCTAGGTCCACTTTCTCTCTTTAAGCCTATCTAATTAGGCCTCTTTTAGCCCTTTACAACTCCTCTTTCTATAAATCCACACACTAGGGTCTGTACAGGTCTAGAAATGATTTATTCACTTAGGAAACACTAATATAATATAGATAACAATTTTTTGTTAATTTTCAAGGGTTAAATCTCCATCTATGATCAAAACCCTAAAAGTTAGGGTTTGAGGCCACTGTACAGGTTGAGACTACAAATAATTGAATATTTGATACACAAATGGTTTAAAATAAAAATAATAATTGAAATAGGTTTATATAAGGATAAAAAAAATTCATTCAATGGTCAAGGTCTCACAACCCCTAAATCATTCACAATAAGAAAAACTCAGTCAGTTAAGACTATACTGTTAACTAGAATAAGGGTATGCATGGTTTCACTATCCTTTCAAAAACAAAGGAATATATGAAAAAAATGGATTTATTATCAAATTAAACTAGTTTTATAAACCCTTTCTAATAAAATTTTGAATCAAAACAAGATCCAACACAAAATAACTCAATCTCCAGAATTTTAAGTTTGTGGAATGTAGGTTTTTAATGATCAATATTTACAACTAAAATAGAACAAGAAAAATATTTTAAAAAGTTCATATGGAAACAATATCATTACCTCTATTCATATGTGTTTTCCAATTATAAATATCCATAGGACTCAAGTGAATAATAGATCAAATGCTCATAAAACTATATGAACAAGACTATGTGTATGCACACCCTATTAGCAAACTTGACTATCTCTACAAAAGTGACTGGTGCCAATTCAATTTGGATTAATTATAACAATATATAGTATATAAAATGATCATGAACAATACCAACAACATAAAACAAGTTACTCATCATTCTAATATTTCCAAACACAATTCATACTCTGCTCCATCATGCAGATTCATTACATATAGAATTCTTGCACCACAAGACATTATTTTCTCAACAAGTTTTTTTTTTTTTTTTTTTTTTTTTAATATCTCTTCTCTATCATTCTCAAATAGAATGTGATAATAAAAAATAAAAAAATGACTCAATAAACTCCAATACTAATTCTTGGGATTCTTTCCCTCTAAGAGGTCATTTTAGTTACATTACATTATACATGGTTTTACACAAGATGACTAATATAAGACCTTAAAAAAAGATTAAAGAGACTTTTAAGGACCTTATCACAGTCTAAAACCCCTTATAAAAATTTTCTATACCTTTCCACCTTCACAAATACATGAAAGTCCTTAGACAAGGCCTATAAAATTTAAATTTTCAAAAAGAGGCATTTTGGTGGGAAAAGCCAGAATTCAAATTTTGTGCATCTTCAAGCTACCTAGACCACACCTTAAGAGAAATTAGGACCTATAATACCTATTAGACACTAAATAAACTATTATAAGACAAAAATGAGTCCAATTTGGGGTCCTTATAGGATGTCCCTGAATCATACTACTAAGATGAAAAATGTTTGCCATAGGTGTTGACTTGGTGTATGCTCATGTTTAATTACATTGTACATCCTTATAAAAGGTATTTAATAATATTTTCCTCTCATAGAGGTGAACATGTCCTTGGGCCCCATAATTAGGCCTTCTCTATTTCTTCTTCAATGGTGTACCTACACATGCAACCAAATGGTTAAGAAAAGCATAGTTATTATACTATGTTTCTTCTCTTGAATGTGTATTCCATTTGTCTAGTCCTGTAAATGGATCCACCATATCTATGTTTCCATGATACAATTATGATGAAAATGTATAGTATTTATCCTTCATCCATACCTCTCATTTTTTCCACTTCTCCTCATGTATATCATCCTTTTGATCCTAGCATGTTGCATGCTTACATTGATTCTTAGTTTGTTATTTTATATCACCATCAAAACTACCCTCTTTTTCCTACATATAAAAGGACTACATTTTATTTTCCAACACCACATTTTCTTGACTTGACACTCTTATAGGATTGAATTCATTTGGCTATCCTTCATGGACCTGTTGTTTATTACCCGAGTATTTATCATCTCTTTCTTGTTTAAGACTCTCTCTCAAGCATTTGATCTTAGTTGTCATTCCTTCTATGAATCCATAACTTGAAATCATTATCAAGTGCTAAGATAAAATTTAAAACAAATCATTTACATTATCAATTGAAACTTTTTTACTTGGAAAAGGTACATGCATCTTACCTTGGGTTACCACAATCTCCTTAGTTTATTCATCCATATTTATATCTTCATCCTGATGCATCAACTCCTTGTGACTTTTAATCAACACCTTAGAATAGACACCAATAATCTGATCATCCTTATTCAAAGGTAACAATGTGTGATTGTTTCCCTTGTGTTCTAAAGAGTAAGTTTTCTTCACCCCATCATGACTAGTTGACCTGTCAAACTACCAAGGCCTTCCTAGAAGTACATGACAAACATCCATTAGGATGATATCACACATGACGTAATATTTATAAGTACCAATCTAAAAATCTATTAAATATTCATTAACAATCACCCTATTAGGATGATAACCCTTTTGAATCCAAGAAAATTTGTAAGGTGCAAGGTGTGGTAATATTTTGAGGCTAATCTTACTTACCATTTCATTTTAAACCAAATTATCTATGCTCCTTGAATCTTCGATCATCTTCCAACATTTACCATAGAAATTACATGTTTTTTGAAAGAGTGTATTCCATTGAGCATGTTATTTTTCCTTTGGTGGCTTCAATAGTATCCTTCTCATCAAGAGTGATTCTCCTTCTTTGGGTTCTTATAGATGTGAAGTTGATCCAACACTTTCTTCCTCTATAGGTTGCACCACTTGATTTTTTCTCTCAATTATATGTGTTATTTCTTCCTACTCCTCTAGACACTCCCAATATTTATGACCTACATACTTGTTACATTTAAATCACTTTATATGAATCCACTAGTACCTCTTCCTCTATATGTATCTCCACCTCTATGGTATGACCTTATACCCCTATAACCACCTCTTGGTTATGTCTCATGACTTTGTGCACTATTTTCACCTAATTCATATGCATTCTTTCTCTCATACTATCCTCTTCCTCTCCTTTGTTTACCTCTTCCTCTTGCTACTTGTGTGTGTCTTCTTGTCAACTTTTCCTCAGCTTTCAAGGCTACTTGATAAGCTTCGTTTACTATTTTCAAAGTTAGAATGATAATCTCATATTGTATAGAAAACTTAAGTCCATTTAGGTACCTTACTACATTTTCATCATCTTCTTCCAAGTGGCCTTTTCTAATTTTCAACTTATGAAATTATTATGCATACTCCTTCACTGAATGCTTCTTTTGTATGAGATTTTTTAATCTCCAAAACAAGTGTGTGGGGTATTCCTTAGGCATGAACTTTCCCTTAATATTTGTTACCATCCTATCCCATGATTGGATTTTTACATTACTTCTTTTACTTCTCTCTTCCATGATTCCATCCCACCACAAAGAAGCATGTACCTTCAATATTATCACTAAAAATTTGAATTTCTTGGTGTCATCCACTTCTTCATACACAAAATATTTGTCCATGGCTACTATCCAATCCACCAGTTCATCCACATTGAGATTGCCTTCATACATTGACACATCCAACTTTGGTTTTAAACCCATATTCATCATGGATTTAATCAATATTTCCTCCAATATATCTTCTCTTTCTTCTTCCTCTACTACTCTAAGATTTTCTTCTTCTCTGTCACTATCATCTTCAACTATAACCCTTATTTTTTGGGTTATCTCTATAGTTTTCATTCTTTCCTACATATTCCTTAACTCTATGACCATATTTACCATATTATTATAAATTATTTGAGTTGCAGTACATTGTATTGGTATCCTAGATACCATATTATCCTCTTTATCTTATCCTATGACCTTAATACTCTGATACCACAAATGAAGCAGAGCCTAGCATAAGTTTCTGATACTTATCTTTGATCAATGGATCACTTCCCTAGTCACAAGTTTATAAAACCATTCACCATGCAAATATACAAGATAAATGGTCTATTTTGATATTACCAAGTCTTTTTCTTACTCTGAAGAGTCTTTAACAACTATCTCCAACACTTCCCCTTTCACTTGTGTAACTCTACCTACACAATTTGCACTTCTTATATACCTTTCTAACTGTAAATGCACTTGTATATATAAATTAAAATTACATATTACCTTACAAATATATTTTATTTTATAACCTATTGAGACACACATATGTGTCAATTTTGGTGGCATAATTCTCTCTTTAAGCCTATCTAATTAGGCCTCTTTTAGCCCTTTATAACTCCTCTTTCTATAAATCCATACACTAGGGTCTATAAAAATATAGAAATTATTTATTCACTTAGGTAACAATAAAAAACTCTATATTACAAATTTTTGTGAATTTTTAGGGGTTAAATATCCCTCTATGATCAAAACCCTAAAATCTAGGGTTTGAGGCCAATGTATAGGCTAGGACTATAAATAATTGAATACAATGATACAAAAATGGTTTCAATTCAAAATAATATTTTAAATACGTCTATATATGGATAAAAAAACTATTTAATTCAATGTTCAAGGTCTCACAACCCCCATATCATTCACAACAAGAAAACTTAGTCAATTAACATTATATTTTGTTAACTAGAACATGGGTATGTAGGGTTTCACTGTCCTTTCAACATCAAATGAATCTAAGAAAGATAATGTCTCTATTACCACATTATATGAATGTGATAAATCCTTTCCAATCACCTTTTTAATCAAAACAATATACAACACAAAAGAGCTTAGTCTACATAATTCTGAGTTTGTGGACTATAGGTTTTCAATGAGCAAGATTTACAACTAAAATGGAACAAGACCAATATTTGACCAAATGTATATGGAAAAAATATAATTACATATATTCATACATGTTTCAAATTTATAAATATCCATATGAATAAATTGAAGGATGGATCAAATGCTCAGATAACTTTTTGAATAAGACTGTATGTAAGCACACCTTGTTAATAGACCTAACTGTCTCTACAAAAGTGACTAATCCAAATTAAATTTGGATTAAATGTAAAAATATATAGTATATAGCTCTATTATGAATAATATAAACAACATAAAACAAGTCACTCACCATTCTAAGTTTTTTAAACATAATTTGTACTCTCCTCCATCATGCAGATTTATTACATATAGAATTCTTGCACCATAAAACATTCTTTTCTAAACAAGTTTTTAAAAAAAATATATATTATATATAATTCTCACATGGAATGTGATAATAAAACAAAATTTACTCAAGAAACTCCAATAAGGTGAATAATTTATTATTGGTATCCTTTCCCTCTTAGAGGTCACTTTAGTTATATTACGTTATTCATGTTTTTACACAAGATGACCAATATAGGACCTTGACAAAAGATTGAAGAAAATGTTAAGGACATTATCATATAATAAAAACCCTTATACAATTTTTATACACCTTGAAAAATTCACAAATACATGAAATTCCTTAGAAAAGGCTTAGAAAATTCAAATTTTCAAAAAGAGGCATTTTTGGTGGGAAAAGCCAAAATTCAAATTTTGTGTGTCTTCAGACTACCTAGTCCACACCTTAAGACAAATTAGGACCTATAACACATATTAAACACTCAATAAAATATTATAATATAAAAACTATTCCACTTTGGGGTCCTTATAGGATTCCCCTACATCAGATGGATCCTTCATTATCCAAGAACCTTTATTTAGACAAGAGACATAAAATACTAGGTAAATCTGGGAAAAAGGTGGTAGATCCAACTTATAATAAATTGACCCAATATTTTGGAGAACCTTATAGGGACCATAGAACTTGGGAGATATATTTCTATGCCTTTTGAGTTTTAGGGAGGATTTATTGTATGACTATAGGCAAAGAAAAACCATATCACCTACTTAAAAGTGTGTTTGAAATGGTATTGATCAGATTGTTGTTTCATTCAATTTTGTGACATATGAATATTATCTCATAGGGTGTCTAGGATCTAATCCTAGGTTTTAAGAAGCATGCCAATCACTTGAACTGATGAAATACTAGGGTGTACAAAAGGATCACTAGTGGTAATTGACCGTAGATTGCTTCATATGGAGTCATTTTAGTAGAAGTGTGGTAGGAGGTATTATACCACCATTAAGTGAGGGAGATCCAATTTTCCCACTAATTTTATTGATCTGAGGTGAAATAATGAAGGAAATTTTCTAGCATTTATTGATAATTTTAGTCTAGACATATATTTATGGATGATATCTAGAACTCATCTTCACTTGGGTGTCGGTGCGTCAAAATAGTTCTATCCAAAATGACTAGTGAAGGTTGCATCATGATTTAATAAAATGGATGAAGGAATTACATGAATAAGGAAAATTTGGTCCAATAAAATTTGTGTGATTATAGAGGCAGTATAGGGATGGGTAATGACACAAAAATGACTATATTTTGATAGGCAGTCAACCACAACCAATATCACTATTTTCCTTCTAGATTTAGGGATCCCATCAATGAAATCCATATAAATATCTATCCAAATCCTATTAGGGATGGGAAAAGGTTTTAGAAACCTAGGGATGAGTGTGGTTTAACCCTTGTTGTATTGGTAGGCCTCACATTCAACCACAATCTATTGAATTATGTTTTTTATTCCCTTCCCAAAGAATTTACATCATGCTCACTTATAAGTTTTGAGAAACCTTGAGTGCCCTATGGATGGAGAAGCATGTATTAATATAATACATCCTACTAAAGATCTATGCTCTAAGGAAGCACTAAACAACCCTTGTATTGTAGAGAAGCACCATCTCAAGAATAATGTAGTACAACAAAGGGGTTTGTGGAAAAATATTAAATGATTTGTGATAATGAGGAGTCATTGACATACCCCTATTTTAAAATGTCCAACCAACTTAGAATAGGTATGAAAAGAGATAAAAGGGAAGCTTGGTTTACAAATGTGTGAGATAGAGCATCAACCACAATATTGTCCTTACCCTTATTTTAAATGCTCATAGTCATAACCCATGAGCTTATTGACCCATTTTTGTTGTGATGGGGTAGAGACCCATTGTTTCAAGATATATTTCAGATTTTGGTGATCAATGTTGATGTAAAAATGATTCCCCAGTAGGTATGGCCACCACTTCTATACTACATGCAAAATGGCCATCATTTCCTTCTCATAAGTAGAGAGTACTAAATTATTTTTAGAAAGAGTTTTGATGGTGAACATAATGGGGTATCCTTATTGGAGGAGAATAGTACCAAGTCCATTGTCACAAGCATCACTCTCAATAGTGAAGGTCTTGGAAAAATCTAGCATAGATAAAATATGTGTAGTACACATAGCTTGTTTCAATTCTTAAAATGTGCACTTCGTAGCTTGTGTCCATGTAAAAGCATCATTTTTTAACATAATTATCAATGGAGATATAATCTTCTTGAAATCCTTGAAAAAATTGAGATAGTATCTAGTTAGCCCAAAAAAACCATAGAGGATCTAGAGTGTTTGAGGATGAGGCCAATTTGTCATGGCAACTATTTTTTAAGATCCACCCAAATCCCTTGGGCTGAAATAATATGCTTTATATACTCCACTTTATCTTGGTGAAAAGAACATTTGGACTATTTCTCCTAAAGATGATGGTCAGAGAGAAGTTTCAGTATGAGCTCCAGATGTTAGAGATTCTCAAACCATGTTTTACTATAGATGAGGATGCCATCAAAGAAAAATAAAATGAATTTTCATAGGTAGAGCTGGAAGATTTTATTCATCAATGCCTAGAATGTTGAAGGAGAAATAAATAGGCTAAAGGGCATGACCATAAATTCATAGTGGCCATCATGCATGTGAAAATCTATCTTAGGGATATCATCCTCATGAAGCTGGATCTAGTGATATCTACAACGAAGATCCAACTTGGAAAAAAAATAAGTGCCATGAAGCTCATCAAGAATCTTATAAATAACATGGATTAGGAACTTATCCCTAATTGTGATGTGATCAAGTGAGTGAAAGTAAATGTAAAGGTGCCATGACCCATCTTTTTTCTAAACAAGGAAAACTAAGAAAAAATATGAGCTGGTACTGGGGTGAATAATCCCTTACTTTAGTAAGTCTTTAATGAACATCTCGATCTTAGTCTTTTGCTTAAATGGGTAGTGATAGGGCTTGATGTTGGGAGAAACACTTATAGGAAGGAGCTGAATATAGTGTTCTTCTATCTATCAAGGTGGTAATTCTATTGGTTTATCAAAGACATGTGCATACCTATGTAAAATGGTTGGTAGATTAGGAGTGGAGATCATTGATGTTTGAATTTAAATGGAACAAAACTTAGCAATGATGCTATGTGAATTCTTTTTAAGAAGATTTTCCATGTGATATGAACTAATGATGTTGAGAGACCACAATTGTAAGCCTTTCAATGTGTGTTTTTACCCATTGTCTCAAAATTGCATCTAAAGTTTAGCAAAATCCCATAAGATGGGTCTAAGTATGCATAACCATTGGACTCCCAAAACAACATCACATCCACCTAAGGGCAAGGCAAACATGTTGGATGTCAAGTTATAATCTCCAATAGAGATACACACATTATAACACTTCCATTTTTCAATGTAATGTGCACCCATTGGTAATCATGACTTCAAAGTTGGATCAAGGATAGACAAAATAATCAACCTATTTGGTGATCTATAGGTCAATGAAGTTATGAGTGCTACCAGAATCAATGAGTATTATGAGAGAGAAATTCTTAAAGTAATCCATGACTCACATAGTTTTTGGGGTGGTGATGCCTTTTAAGGCATGGAGAGAGATCTCTTGTTGGTCAACATAAGAAGCACATTCCACAATCAGCTGAGCTTCTTTTAGATCATCTATTGTATCCTGAACATCTTCCCATTCTTTAGTTTTAGGGGGAGAGTCCACATCCAATGGGTAGAGATTTTTCTCAACACATCAATGTCCCTTTTTTAATTTGTCATCATAATTATAATAGTCTTTTTTCTCTATGAGATTACATCTTTGCTCTAGTCAAACGCTTGATAGGAATGGTTCTGGGGGCTAGCATTAGTTGAGATCATTATGGAATTGTATTTATGAATAAAGTAAAATTGGATTTGAATCACTAATGAGCTATGATCTTTTCCTCTGCTAACTTAGCCAACCCTAGGTCTTCCATGATCATGTTGGGCTAGAAAATTTTAACTTTAGATTGAATTACATCCTTCTATCCAATAACAAAGCATATCCTAAAGAATTCATTAAATAATCCCTCTATGTGATTGGCCAATTTTTCAAATTCTATTTGATAATCTCTCATAGTTCTTATTTGGCAAAGTCTAATTATGCTCCCATGAAGTCATCAAAATCACAAGGGCCAAACCATTACAAAATGAGTGTGCAAAATTTGATCCATCTTGGATCATCATGAGCCTTGGTATACCAATGATACCATTAAAGGGATTCAAGTTCTAAGTGAAAGGATGCAAGTGGAACCTTGTTGGCATCAAAAGTATTATGCAAATTAAAATATTTTTTTGCCTGATAGATCCATCAAGTCACATCTACACCATGGAATTGAGGAAAATCAAGCTTTGACCCATGAAAATTGCTAGAAAAATAAAATATAGTGTCAAAAAATGACTCTAGATGTCATTTGTTGTTTAAGGTGGTATATTGAAGACTGAGGATGAGATTTTTTTCATCAAGATCTTTGATGTGTGTCTTGAGGGTGGTAATTTTATCCTCCATGTTTTTTGCTCCTGTTTGTGTTACTACCATGACCCAAGTAAGAGATTTTTTTTTGTAATGGGTAGTAAAAATATAGTTAAGACACGTTTAGTAAGGGAAGTTTGTAATTTGGAAAAAAGTAGAAGGGGTAAAGGTACTTTTACTAATGTTTTTTTAAAGTGGGAGTATGATTAATGAAGGCAAGGGAAATTTTAGAGTGAAAATAGAAAAAATGGAAAATTTATCAAAGAGGGACAAAGGAGTAGAAAAGGGAGATGAACACTATAGAATTTTTTTGAGGAAAATGGATAAAAATAAAAGTTATAGCAAAACCCTAAAAAGGGAAAATTGAGATTTACGAGAATTAGGAGTGGAATCAGGATATGGGACCTCAAGGAATAAAACATGGAGAATGGAATTTCAGGTGTCTGGATAAAATTTTAGGATCAATAGGGATAAAGAAGGAGAGATATGGAAAATGTTTTTTAATTTTTTTCTAGATTTTATTTTCTATCTAGCTGTAAGTCCTCTAAGAGTTCTTTGATACCCTGGGGATATTTTTTTATTTATAGTTGAATTTTTGATAGTCTATTGGAAATATTATAAAATTGATTTAACTGAGCCCCAAGTTTCATTGGTTGCCTAAAGATTTAAAGATATCTCTCTAGCCACCAATACCATTTTAATGAGTACCACTCTCTAGAAATTTTTTGGCCATGACTTACCTTTAAATGATAGCTCTTGGTTTTCCTCACGGATGGGAATTAGTCAATCAGGATGGGGCTATCATCCATTTCACTAGTAGGTCCTCTTAATGGGCCAAATATTTTGGGGTTCGTATGGTACTCTCTCTGGCCACCAATATCATTTGAATGAGTACTTATCTCTAAATTTTTTTTGTCCATGACTTACCTCTAAATGAAAGCTATTGGTTTTCCTCATGGATGTGAATTAGTCAATCAGGATGGGGCCATTATCCATTTCAATAGTAGGTCCTCTCAATGGGCCAACTACTTTGGATTTCTTATGGTGCTCTCTGGCCACCAATACTGTCTGAATGAGTACCACTCTCTATAAAAATTTTAGCCATGACTTACCTCTAAATGATAGCTATTGGTTGTCCTCATGGATGGGAATTATTCAATCAGGATAGGGCCATTTTCCATTTCACTAGAAGGTCCTCTCAATGGGCCAACTAATTTAGAGTTCTTATGGTACTCTTCACAATTATTTTAAGGCTTTCACCCAAACACTTCCTGTAGTTATGTAGATAGGTTTTTTCCTTGTTTTGAAATAGATTATTATGATACAAAAAAATTCTTAAATGAATTATACAATGGAATAGAAAAACACTTTAAAAACAAATGGCCTTGGAAAGCACTCTGATACTAAATGAGAGGATCTTTCCTAAACAAATTAATAGATAATTGCAAATACATGAAATAAACTATGAAAATTAGCAATATATTAACTCAAAAAAGCAGAAATGAATTATAATGGATGAATTGTAGAATTGTTGGCCTCTTTGAAGGGGAAACCTCCTTTGAGCAAGCTCAAAATAATAATTTTATGGATGCCTTCATTGGCCTCAACACTTACTGATATACTTAGTCTAATCTAAGAAACTACTACTTCCCATGCTTTTGGGATAAAATAAAATGCTCACAAGATGAGTTACAAAGCATGTGTCCATAAAAACTATTATATTAACAAATTAAAGAGAAGGGGTAGTATGGGTTTCTAACACCCAAAAGTCTCATAGGGCCCACTTTGGAATGGTTTATGAATTTACCTAAAGGGTCAATAACTATCTTTAGGGAGCTGATAGAGTAATTCTTCAAAAACTTCTCATTTAATATTGAATATGATATCTCCATAATTGGCATTTATAATACCAAATAGTGAAGTGGTGAAAGTTTAGAATACTTCTTAAAAAGATGTTGAGGTTTTATAAGCCACTTAAGGTGCACAGTACCTAATAAATAATTCGCCAATATATTTGTAGATAATCTTAATGTTAAACTCAAGTATCAATTAAAACTACAGTGTGCCAAGACCTTTGATGAGATCATAGAGAAATGGAGGCAACTTGAGAAGGCCCTTATTGAAAAAGGGACCATCAAGCTATATTCTTGAAATGAGCACACCCAAAATTAAGATAATTATTTTTTAGGGAAATATAAAGTCTTTAATGAAAATAAGAATTTCATGGGCAATGGGGTAATATATTTTAAACAACATGTACAAGTAGTCCAAAAGGAAGGTCCCACACAACAACCAAATATTTCTTCCATCCAAATAATGTTAGGTAATCCAAAGCCTCATACAGGCAAAAGACCACTCACAAGCTTGGGATTCCCCATCAAAATATTCTTAGAACAATTAATAACTACCAATATGATTGTCTTGCCTAAAATTAGACTTGTTGATGATTGCCAACCCAAGCCCAATTGGTATCATGAAGATGAGTTTTGTAAGTATCATAGGGTTAAATGGAATGATACAAAATGGTGTATAAAACACTATATCCAAGATTTAATTGAGAAAGGTGACATTGAGATTGAAGGAGAAACTCCCATAACTTAATCAACAAATGATCAGCTTGGCATTTACAAAGATCCATTCCCTAAGCATAACCAAAGGAATCAGAGACCAAAAGGAGACCAGGGTCAAGCCTCTTCATCTAAACACACTGATTAACACAATATCCCTTACTATTTCATCAATAGAATAAAAATCCATAACATCCAAGAACCCACTCCATCCTCATCCCCCATCCTAAAGATTAATCAGGCCACTATTGATTGCATAGTTACTACCTGATGTAATAAATTATAGTTCCCATGATATCCCCTAAAGACTTGTCCACTTAATATACTACCCAAAAGGGTCATGTTCCTAAAATGGCTTCAAATTATTCTAATAAATATTATGACATCATTCATAAACTTGAGAAAACTCCATCTCAAATATCCATAATGGAGATTCTCAAAACATCTACTTTACACTAAGAAATATTAAATGAAGTATTAAATGATATAAAAGTCCTTATTGACTTGGATAATAATCATTTTCATGCACTATTATCATACTTATCCCCTTCACATTAGATAACTTTTGGTGCTCAGGATTAACCTCCCATTGCCACACCATAATTACCCCTATACATTGAAGTGACCATCTCCCACCATGAAGTTTCCTAGGTTATCATCGATAGAGCATCAATGCTAAATTTATATAACCTATAATTTTTGAATAAATTAGAATATTAAAAAACATCATTAGGAACCACTCTAATAAATCTTATGGTGATAATAGAAGGCCATTAACTGGGACAATTTACCTTCCCATCACTATGGGACTCGTAGTGCATCAAACACTAGTCCATATTGTAGATGTGGATTTTCCCTATAACATGCTACTTGGAAGACCATGGATTCATGAAATGAAAGATGTAAATTACACTTTACATCAATGCCTAAAATTCTTATACTCTAAAATGGAGTCACCATACCTAATTCATTACCATCTTCATAGTTATTAGATGCATCAATAATAATCACCATCACCATATCACAACATAGATAATTTCATCCTAATATCCACTATCTAATACATCTATTTTGAACAACTTGAATTCACATCCGATCCACTACCTAACATCACTCATTTGAAGATCACCTCCATAGGATGTGGATAATATGAATATAAAACCTTCTACATTATTGATTTACCTCTGTTTCCATGTAGCTATAGGTCCCCAACCATGAGGAAAAATAATCCCATCAAATATCAATTTCAACCACTAAATTTATCTAGTATTAGATTTTTATCTAAAGAATGCATTGAAGATGAGGATGATTCATGGCTTATTCTCGATGATGAAGCCCTTATCTCTCTATAAAAATAATATCCCTGAGTCCAAAAAATGATGGAGAACATGCATTACAAAGGGAATGGACTAGGCAAGTAAGAACAGGGTAGAATTGAACCCATTATCATTCAATAATATTCAAAATATGTTGGTATAGTGTACAAACTATATGATGATGGCCTACCCAATATCATTGTGGATTCTCTTTCAATCCCTCAGCCATCTCTCCCTAGTGAAGATACTAAAATAGGTTTCATTTGTAGTTGCTTCAAGGAGATCATTACCACTAACCTCTTCCCTGATACCACCATCTCCACCATTAACGTTTCCCTTTGATACCCATCGCTTATTGATTGGGACTCAAAATAGGAGACTTATTTTGACATGTTTTAAAATGATGAAGCTATTTTGGAATATATAGGAGCTAGAGATTTCATACCATTTGATGATCATAAAAAAGGATTTTCTATAAATCTTTGCCAATCTACATACTTTAGGGAGAAACAAGGACCCCATGGTCAAAGTAAGGAAGAACAATTTGAAGAAGAAGAGCTTCCCAAACCACCAGATGAACTTCCACATCTCTCAATGGAAATAGAAGAATATTTTGACATTAACATGGAGCTTTCATATTTATTTGCTTCAAATGTTCCTAAAATATCATTACCCCTTACAAGAACAATCACCTCCATTATTAAGGATGTGGTAGAAGTTAACATTAGGATGGATTAATATCCTAAAATAATCAAATTGGGGGTATCTCTCATGCAAGAAGATCATGAAATTATCATAGCATTGCTTAGAGAATTTATTGATATATTTACATGGAGTTATGCAGACATACCTAGGTTAGACCCCTCATTAGTAGTGCATCATTTAGTTTTGCATCCAAAATCACTATTGGTTAAATAAGAGTGGCAAAAATTCTTGGAAGCTGGTTTTATCTATCCCATAGATTATTTTTAATGGATTTATAGCATTATCCCTATAATAAAACCAAAAGGCAAAATTTGACTTTGCACTAACTTTCAGGATATAAAAAAATCACGTCCTAAGGATGACTTCCCCCTTTCAAACATCAATATGATCATGGATTCCACCATAGGATACAAAATGTTGTCTCTCATGGATGGTTTCTCAAGCCATAATCAAATCAAAACTGTGCATGAGGACCAACAAAAAATAAATTTTATTACTCCATGGGGAAATTTTTGTTATCAAGTGATGCCATTTCATGATATGATGCATGAAATTATCAAAGATTATGTGGATGACATTTTTGAGAAGTCTTGCCTAAGATCTAAACACCATATGGTTTTAAGAAGGATTTTTGAATGATTGTAAGAGTATATGGTTAGGTTGAATCCCAAGAAATGTATATTTGGGGTTACTTCAAGAAAATTGTTGGGATTTATAGTTTCAAGAAGAGTCATAGAGGTAGAATCTAAAAAGTTCAAATCAATCACAAAATGCCTCCACCTCATAATTTAAAGCAACTTAGAAGTCTTTAGGGTGAATTACAAGCCATTTAATTATTTATTTCCTAACTTTCAGATAAGTTCCATCCCTTCACCCATATACTGAATAAGCTGACTACCTTTTACTAGAGTTCATAATGCCAACAAGATTTTGAAAATCTAAAACAATATTTGGCTAATCCACCTATATTGTCATTATTGACCAAATTTGACTTTTAGGTCAAATTAGGGCACTCTTAGGTAAGAATTTGGTTTTATACATGTTTTAGGGAGCATAATATCTTGTCATGAGGTGTTTCATAGGTCATTTAATGTTATTCAATGATATATTAGCCTTGGTCATAAATTTCATTAGCCAACATGTCCTTTTGAGTCATTTTAAGGGTCAAAAAAGTGCATTGAATGCTTTATAAGGGGTTTTTAGGAAGTGTGAAGGTTAAAAAATATTATTTAATGCCCCATGTTTCCATATAAGTCTTAATTAACTAACATAAGTGAAATATATTATTTTATACAGAAGAAAAGGTAGTTTTCTAGTAGAAGGAGAAGAAATTGGCACTTCTACAACTTCCTTGGGAGGTATGCCACTTAGAAAAGGGTGAAATGTGAATATTCAGATTCCAAATACTCATATCCATGTTTCAAATTATATTTATGTGAAATTTTAATTCCCAAACCATTCTACTCATTTTCACCTTTCTTGGCAAGCAAAAGTGACTTATAGATTTATACTTGGTATGGTCAACACAAGGGTTTTCAGGACAAATTATTTTGGGAGATGATATTATACTTGGAGACATTCAATTTAAAATCAAGAGTGAAAATATTTATCAACTATGCTTTATGAACCATTGTTCATAAGTTGATTGTACTCTTTTACTAGTTGTTTCATATAGCCTATAGGTTTTACTTCATTCTAAGCAATTCTGTACAAACCAATTGCTAAGGTGGGATTCATAGGGTGTTAAATTATTTATAATATTGTCTCCACTCTTATTTTAATCTTTCATGGTGTTTGAATGGGAAATCAAACTCATTTTGCAAGAGGGTGTCACCATGTGTTGTTTTAGTTGAAGTACTTCTTGTTTGTTGAGTGTGTTCTCTTGTAGGGGTCTCACATAGCTAGGAAATGACGTTACATAAGCTCTTTGGTCATGTGAACACCTCATTACATGTTTTGGTTTCACAATGTCATCCCTTAGGTCATTTACAAGTTTGTCTTCCTCCATTGCCAACTCACTTCCCAACTTTACTTGCAGTCACATGTATGAGCTTATTCAACTTGCCCATGGAGTTGTAATAAAATTATTCTAATTTTCCAAGCCATCAAGAGTTGTAAAGATTTCATCTAGATGCTTGGAAAATGTGCAATTGTAGTCAGAAGCTCATCCACCATGCTATCTTAGTCATGACATGCCCATGTCTATTCTATTCAATGTATATGCAGGTGTTTTCTATGTTGGGGAATATATGTTAGAGCAAGTTATAGGTGTTTATTTATGAATATCATGTATTTAAAGGTTGAAAAATGTATTTGAGTGGTTTTGGAAGCTATTCCCTAACATATTCTTGACCAACTCTATGTCCTACCTAGATAAGACATCCTAATGCACACCTATAGGACCTTGCTAACATCATACTATGGTATAAAAGGACAAAAGAGGTTTTCCAACCTCTTATCATTGCTAAAGTTACATTGGAATGCCTAATGGAAGCATACAAAATTCACATTCATAGAAAGTTTCATCTTACTCATACATAGCTCACTATTGGTGTAGCAAATCATTCACTTATAGGTGCTTGAACAAGGTGATAAAGTGCTTTCATGGAAAGAAAGAAACAAATAAAAACCTACTCAAGGTTGTGGCATGATAAATAGGTTTTGACACACCCATAGAAAGTGTATAGAGAGAAAAAGAGCTGTATAATCATGTTGAAGAGCAGAAGTTAGGAGGGTTTTGATGACTAACATATGATAGGGTGTAAAATGGTTTTAATGTAGCCTAATAGTTGTGTTTATATCCCCTACATAGCTTAATGACCTTGAAAAATATTTGGGATAGATCACTAATGGAGATTTATCAGTAAGAGGCCTAAATTTTCCTACAAAACCATTGAATTTAGGTATAGATATCTACATGCCTAAACCCAAAAGTGACCTTATGCTCTAGATTGAACATCTTAGGTGATACCAAATTTGGTATTGGTTTAAAATGTCTTAAAGGATACTCATGACCTAAAATATCTTCAAATTAATAGATGTACTATTATTTGCCTTGTATGGACATTCCCCAGTCCATACACTGTGAAGATGTTGAACTACAATAGGGGTATCTCAGTTACCAAGAAGGAAAGTTTAGAGAGTAAAGGTTTCAATATTGAATGTATGTCAAGGTTAATAAACTACTTGGTGATTATAAAATGGCTCTCATTAGTTCATGGAGAACCCTTTTCTCATCATCTTCTAGGCCCAAAGGGTTAAATATCCACCTACAAGTAGGGTCAATATTGAGGTTTCTTAGTCAAGGAGAAAAAACTTAGCATTTGAAGCTAGAATGCATTAGAGGAGATGAACACGATAAGAGTTGAAACCAATGAAGTGTCAAGATACCTATATATCATGAAGGACTTGTACATCCCTATGACTACTTTCATAACACCTTTCAAGCCTTAAATACACACCTATAGGTAAGAAAGTTGAGTTGATGCCAATAGTGGTGTTGGCATGGGTTATAATGTTTTTGGGCCATCTAAGGTGAGTAAAAAGTGATCAAGAATGATGTAGGATTTAAAGGTGAACTCAAGAATGTGTTTTAAACATTAAACCCTTAACTAAGGATATGAAACCTACAACAAGCCTAAAAAAGTAGGGGTCTCAGTCAAGGTACAATAGGGTACCCAGTTTGGACTAGAATTGCATTTGAGACCTAAAGAAAGAATTTGGATAATATACTAGATAGGATATCACTTATTTTAAGGTCATGAAAAATTCATAGGTTATGAACAGGGGAGAAATATGGCATCTATAGGGTTCAAGATGACAAGGGTTCAAGATGACAAGCCAAGTGAAAACATGAACTTGTAAATGAGAAAAAAGGGAGGTTTAAACCAATGAAAATTGGTTAATTATAGGTAGAGAGTGTTTAAATAAGCCCAAAATTCTACCAATTTGATCATCCACATTTAATATTTGGTCAAAATCCATCAGTCTGTATAGTTACTACAAGAATCGATGTTATTCAATAGGCAAGTATGAAAAATACAAAGGAAAAAGTGTTTTTGGATGAAATCAAATCTCTATGAGAATGGATTGAGGATGAATAACATGTTTAAGAGGAATAAAATCCTATTTTTATCTTGGAAGAGTGACTCCTAGGTGGATTTGAATAAAAATGCAAGAAAATAGGATTTGTTTAGGCCTTTTTTAAGCATTTGGAGATGGTTAGATACCTAAAAAATGGAATCAAGAAAAAACATTAGGTAAAAATGATAATTATGAGTTGTAAAAAATATCAAAATATTAAATTTTTCATGGGGATGAGGGCTATACCTATTTGTTTCATCTTAGAGGTCAGCCAATCTAGGAAAATTAGACTTTGGCAAAGTGAGCTAGTGAGGGAAAATTGAGAAAAAGATTTGACATGGAGATTTTAAAACCTCATGGAAACATAAAATAAGGTGTATTTAAGGGAAATTTATTCCATGGAAACACTAGATCAATCTCATGATCCTCAAGGTAACCAAATTTCTCATGCATACAGTCCAATTAAGTAAACCTCCATTAGGCCTAATTGGTAAATGAGAAAAGAGGATAAAGTAGGGTGATTGGATGGATATTTAGTGGCTTGGTAAGCTCAAATTAGGTGTCAATATTCATAATATACCAACCTACCTAAAATATATTAGTCCTATCAGGGTGCCTATTAGACTAATTAGGCTTTGGGAAGCCCTAGTGCCAAATGGTAGTACATTTTCACTCCTAACCTTTGGTGATATATATATGTATATATATATATATATATATATATATATATATATATATATATATATATATATATATAAATGGTTGAGATTAGTTAGAGAGGTGTATATACACATGATGGAACTCATAGTATGTAGATAAAACCCACTAAAAATACATTTATAGCCTATAAGGAGCTCAAACATACAAAAGGAGTAGAATCAAGCTTGAAGAGGTGTTTTTAAATGCTCAGATATTTTACAAGGTTTTTTATATGAGAAAAAGGGATTAGGAGATGTTATTAGGGTCCCTTGTCATAAATTTTGTGGAATTTTGAGGTAGGTTCAATGTTAGAGCTTGATGAACCAAGCTTAAGACTAAAAACTACTCAAAACCCTACTAAACCCTCAACCAAGACCTGATGAAGAAACCAAGATTTAGGAGCTATCTAAATGACATAGTTTGGAAATGAAATATGTTGTATCATGAAGATGAATCTCTCAAGATATCCCCCATCAAAGTGATCTATATGGAATTTTAGGGATAACATGCAAAATAGGGTATTTTTGACTAATTTTTGTGTTTCACAAGTTCTAGAAAGTTTTAGAGGATGAGATCAGGTTTGGAGGAAATATATAGAATTTATATAACCCCTAATAGTAATTTAATGCTTGGGAAAATATTCTAAGTGTTTAAATAATTTCCTTCCTTTCAGCTAGTCAAAACTGACATAGTGGACCCAAGGGTGAGCCTTTCTAAGGTGTACCTAAGAAGTATAAGGTCATGGATATCATTTTAAAGAGTCATTAAATACCTCTCATATATTTTCATGGAAAAATAAAGGCATTATTTAGGCCAAGTGTGAGGGGTGACTAAAAATGAAGTTTTTTTACTACAGATATTGATGTTAGTGTAGGATATTAATTTCCTTATATTTATTATTATGGATTATTCCTACACTTGTATTTACCTTTATTAAGTGTTATTTTGAGGTCACTTAGGTGTCATAAATAATTTAATTAATGTGCACATGCATATGGTAAAATTGTAGTCAAATTAGTGGGTAAGGATACCCTTACCCACCAATATTAACATATCGAGCACATAAACCATTTGGCAAAAGTCTTGTGTTCACATTTTCAAATGTATTGAATCGATGCCTCCATTGTACCTATAAATATGCCTCTCATCTAAGATATTTTTTAATTAGTTATGAATGCAATGTTATTATAATTTTTCTCTATTTTGATTTCAGTCTCAATAATGGAGTTTTGCTTCTATTTACTTTGCATTTGTAGTTCATGTGTTTGATTTTATCAGTTGGATCTTAGATAATTTTGTCATGGTATCAAATCTATTTTATAGTAATTAACACTATTTTGTTGTTAATTTATTGAAATATTGAGTAATTTTTAAGTTTTTATTCTAACTGAGATTGTAAAAGAGAAATCTATAGATCTATGTGTATCATCTATAGTTCTTTCTTCTCTAATTGATGAAATTTATCAGTATTTACAATTATTTAAATTGTATTGATCATATAAATAATATTTTTTAGATCTAAAAAGATGATTCAAGTTCATTGGATAGAATACTAAATCTTTTTTTTGATAAGGAGGCAAAGATTTACAAGTTGTTATTTTACAAATCCATTTTTTGATTAAAAATGATTGTTATTTTTCTAACTAAGACAAAACAGTAAACTATTACTCATTTTTTTTGGGTTATATGTACCTTGGTTTTATATTTCTATATAATTTAAAAAAAATTAATTTTATTAAGAATTATGAAAGTTATGATAGTTTTACTGACTATGGTACTATTTAGAAAATTACAAAAAAAAATTACATTTTTGATGATGGAGAAAATTTAAGGAGATTTTTTTAATTATTTTTTTAAAATTAATATTATTGTGGGAAATCATATTATACAAAGTTATTTATCATTATTTTGTAACATTTTATTTTATTTCATGAAGACAAAGGGTGAGGTCTAGTTTTGGTAGGTGGTCAAACCCCCTCACAAGCAAAACAAAATTTATCCTATCCTTTGCTTGACTCATAATTTCACACTCTTTTTTTGTTTCTCCTCATGGACACATTTTAAACTGATCCTGACATCCATTTTTTGTGATCTTGCACTATCACTTATGTAATCATTGCATAGATTACTCATTTTTAGATGCATTCTTAACTGAGTTCAACATCCATTTTTTATGAGCCTGCATTGTTATTTATGCCTTTAATGTAAATATTTCACTCATTTATATGTCAAAAACTTTTTTTTTGTGTGTATTATGTGATAGTAAATACTAAATTATACTTCACATTTAACAACCTCAGATAGTCATCTTGTTGTTGTGTGTATTGCACGATGGTGAATACTACACTAAATCATGCACTTTAAAAACATTGACCATATCTTTGTGGTTTATTATGGGGATATGTACCTAAAATTCATTGTATCTAAGTGTATATATATTGAGTAATATATTATTTACATAGTACACATCATATGTCCTTATTACATGAGTTGAAGCTTCAAGAATCAACTCTATACTCGTGTTTACGACTATCTTTGGCCTTGCACGATATCTTAAGATTTGATGGGCCTTATTGTGAAAAAAATTTGGTGCCCATTTTTTATTCACTAAATTTTTGATTGTATACACACTAAAATGTAAAGTTTTAATTATATGCACACTAAAGTGCTGATTGTATATATACTAGAACATAAAGTGTCAAACCTTTGTAATTTGGGGGGGTTATTTTTGATACTTTTAGGGGGGTTGTTTTGTGCCTTGCCTTCTCTATTAATCATTTATTTTTTACTTATACTACATCATGGATCACAATTTGGTTCCACTTATTACTCCATTCAATTATCATGATTGGAAATCTTAAGTGCAAATTTTTCTAAGAAGTAAAGGTTTACACAGGATAACCATGAATATGGAAACTAAACTAAAACTTGATACAAATAAAATTTAGTGGTATAATAGGCATGATGAAATATATGGTATTTTGTGTTTATCTATTTCTCTTGACTTAATCTTTCACATTGAATCTTCTAAATCACCACATGAGATTTAGAACACCTTGGAATAACTCTTTGGGAAGTAGGATGTAATGAGGGGTCATGTGCTATAAAATGAGCTAATTAGTTTGAGTCTAGGAAGTTTTGACACTATAGAATATTTTTTCACAAAACTTAAATCACTTAGGTTGCAATTAAAATTGTGTGGCATAGAGAAAAATGATGAACAATCGATCCTCTCATTCTTTCTAAGTTAGGTCCTGATTACTTAGTTTTTGCCTCTAGCTTTTATGATAAAAAATGTGCCCTAAGAACTGCATGGAGTATGCCATCCTTAGATGATTTTGCCAAAGAATTAAATAGGGGGAAAGACAAGCTCATCCAAATGGGTATATTTAAGTCCTCCAAATCACATGCTTTGTTGAGTCATGATAAACCAAATACTTCAATTAATAAAGAAAAGAAACAAAAAAAGGACCAAGAGTAGTGAAGGGGTAAAAAATTAGATACTAAGCCAAAATTATCATATGAGTCCTCTTCATGTAGGAAACCCAAGAAAGAGAGGATAACATGTGCCTATTGTAAGAGAACTAGGCATGATGAAACAAAATGTATGAAGACACAGATTGATCAACTAACAAAGATGCTTGAGAAAAAAATATCAATGTCCTTGATGTAGTCAAATCAAGCTCATCAACATAGGAGTATTCTAAGGCAAAATATAGTATTAAGGGTAATGGTAAGGGAAAGGGTCTCAACCATCCACATGGGTGATTGATTCTAGTGCCTCACATCACATGGCTTCTTAATGAGACTTGTTCTCATCCTTAGAGCCATGTTCTATGCCATCTATTCTAATAGGTGATGACACTTATATTAAAGTTTGTAGGAGCATATGTATTGAATTTAATGATGGAACATTTGAAAATGTCTTATGTGTTCCATCACTGTCAACTAATATCCTATTTATTTATCAAATCACCCACATTAGATCAGGCAAGAAAGTTGAGTTTACTCTAGATTCTGTTGTCATTAAGGAGCTATATAGTAATACTATGTGTCCATTGGGAAAGTAAATCACCAATCAAGGTTGTACATCTTCTCAATTTTTTCTATTTATTACCCTTCTACTACATTACTCACTCATTCTAATGGGGTGAGTAAACTATGGCATGAGCGATTTGGCCATCTAAACTATTACTACTTAAAACAACTCAATCGACAAGATATGGTAATAGGGTTGCCTCATGTTCATTTTTTTGATGGTGTTTATGAAGGTTGCATTCTTGGTAAACATCCTAAAGAGAAATATGACAAAGGCAAATCATAGAGATCCACTCAAATTTTGGAGCTAATTCATAGTGATGTTTTTGGGCCATTTCCAAATCCTTATTTGAATAGGTCTAGGTACATGCTTACCTTCTTAGATGACTTTCTCTAGGTATACTTGGGTGTATTTTACTCAATAAAAGTCTATGGTATTTGATCATTTTAAGGATTTCAAGGCTCTTGTTGAGAAATGGTTAGGGAAAACCATTAAGATTTTGTGCACTGATAATGGTAGTATGTTAATCATCTCTTTGAGAAATTTTATACTTTAGAAGGGATTGATCTATAATGAATAATTCCATATAGTCCTCAACAAAATGGTGTTCTGGAATGTAAGAAAATATCTTCAAAGTAAATGGTAAATTGTATGATACACTCCAAATCACTTACACCATAATATTAGGTATAAGCCATTAATTATGCTTGATATATCCAAAATCATGTCCTCACAAAGAGTTGAAAGGGATCACTCCTTTTAAATCTTGGAGAAATCAAAAAATTGAAGTTAAGCACTTTCAGGTATTTGGATCTCAAACTATGGCCTGCATTCCTAAAAATAAACTTAAGGTCATCGAACATCAGAGTAAGACTTATATATTTGTTGGGTATGAAAAAGTTGTTAAGGGATATAGGCTTTTTCATCCTACTAGACATGAGTTGTTCATTGAGAGGAGTGTATACTTTCAAGAAGGTCCATCGGACTCCATAATTGACACTACTCCCTCCCCTTTAGAATCTATAGGATATGATGATAGTTTAGGTGATTTAGATCATCCAAATTAGATACCTATTGATGAATATTCTTCTTCCAGTTTAGATGGTGAGGATAGTGATGGATATTTACCTCATTAAATTCATATTCATGTTTCTAAATTTGAAGAATCTCCACCTAATTGTCTAAATTTAGGTCCTCTTTGGGATAGATAGACTCTATAGAGTGCAGGTAATTGGGTTGGGGATCCATCAGATTTTAGATAGACTCATTAAAAATTTTAGGGTGTTCTACATGTTTTCATTATTTATGCTTCTGATCCATAGTCATTTCATGAGGCCTCTAGCATTCCTGAGTGAGCTAAAACTATGCATAAAGAGTATAGTTCCTTAATTAGGAACCACACTTAGGATCTATTACCCCTTTTTAAGGGAAGGAAACTTGTTCGATGTAGGTGGATCTATCAAAAAAAATTTGTAGTAGATGGGTTGGTGGATAAGTTCAAAGAATGATTGGTAGCAAAAGGATTTACACAAGTTCTTGGCATAGACTATATTGAAACATTTTCTCCAGTTAATAAAATGAATTCTATTTGACTCACTCTTTCCATTACCATAGCTTATCATTGGGATGTTCATCAAATGGATGTGAAGATTTCCTTTCTTCATGGAGAACTTGAGGAGGAGATATATATAGAGTAACCATAAGGTTTTATGGAAGATTCTTCCTTAGTGTGTAAACTATGAAAATATATCTATGGCCTCAAATAGCCCCCTCAAGCTTGGTATGCTAAGATGGATTCATTTCTTCTCATAGTTGGTTTCACTAGATGTAATTTTGATCCAAATGTCTACATCTTATGATATGATAATTCACTATTGATTCTGGTTCTATATGTGGATGACCTATTGATCATAGGGAGTTATTCATCCTCCATTGTAGCAATGAAAACTACTCTGCATGATATATTTTTCATGACTAACTTGGGTTTATTGCATTACTTCATTGGTATTGAGATTTCACAATTTAAATCAGGGATTACCATTACACAATCCAAGTATGCTCTTGATTTGATTTCACAGTTCCATATGGATGCTTGTAAGCCATCTCTAACTCCCTTTCTTTCTAGAGTCCAACTTGAGGTTGAGTGTTCTTCTCCATATAACTCACACTAGACCTAATATTTCCTATGTAGTGGGTATGGTCTCTAGGTTTATGCAAACACTGCATGAGTTACATTAGAAATCAGCCAAATGGATTCTCCACTACATTCAAGGTACTCACAATTTTGGAATTCACTATGGAGCAGGCATTGATATTAACTTGATTGGGTATATAGATTCAAACTGGGTTGGTGATATTCAACATCACAAGTATACTTCAAGATATAGTTTCTCACTTAGTTCAGGACCAATTAGTTAGTCTAGAAAGAAGCAAAATGATATTGCTTTATCATCTACTGAGGATAAATACAAAAGGGATATCAATGTTGTTACTAAATATATTTAGCTTTAAGGGATTCTTATTGATTTTGGTATATATTTTAAGTGACCCAAAATAATCTTTTATGATGACCAAACTACCATCCAAATCTTGAGGAATCCAATCCAACATTAATGGACCAAGCACATCAAGATTCATATGCTCTTCATTTAGGAGCTCATTAATAGATAGGTCACTGATCTCAGATTTTGCCAGAATATAGAGTAGATAGATGATATCTTCACCAAGACCTTTAATGAGAGCAAGTATCTTCACTTGTGTGCTCTTCTTTGGGTATGGACTGCATCAACATCATCTTCAGGGGGGCTTTTTAGTCTTCTTATTCCTTTCTCTCTTTTGGTGGTGGGGGAGTTTTCTCGTACAAGTTTTCTCCTTTTCCTACAATTTGTGAGAGTTTAATTTTTCTTAGGTAACTCATCAGGCCATATTTATAGGACCCAATTTTTTTTACCCACCTAAGATATGCTTAAGTGGAGGTGTTAGTGTAGGATATTATTTTCCTTATATTTATTATTATGAATTATTCCTACACTTGTATTTAGCTTGCTCAGGTGTTATTTTGAGGTCACTTAGGTGTCATAAGTGAGGTTTTTAAGGTGAACATGCACATGGGAAAATTTTAGTACAATTTTTGGGTAAGCATACCCTTACCCACCAATATTAACATATGGAGCACACAAACTATTTGGCAAAAGTCTTGTGTTCACATTGCTAAATGTCTTGACTTTATGCCTCTATTGTACCTGTAAATACACCTCCCATATAAGATACTTTTTAATTAGTTATTAATGAAATATTATTATAATTCTACTCTATTTATATTTTAGTCTCAATAATGGAGTTTTTCTTTTATTTACTTTGCATTTGTAGTTCATGTGTTCAATTCTATCAGTTAGATCTTAGACAATTCCATCAAGTGATGGATGCCTTCCATAATTTTAAAGATGAGTAAGAATGTAAAAAATATATGTATTTACATGCATGAAGGAATTATCTCTTATTCTAATCATCAGACCTATCCCTAGTTAGTGGTGGGATGTTCAAATAGGCCTGAATGATGAAGGCAGTTTTTTGAGCCAGAATGATGAGTTTCTTTCCACTTTTCATGAAGTCTATGACTTGTATGGACATTTTACCTCCTGACATTGCATGGTTCATCTCATATCTCTTTCTCATGCAATTATAACCTCTTTTCTTATATTAACTAGTGTCTAATTGAGCTTTGAACTTCTATTATCTTATTCTTCTCTCAAAATCTATAAATATTGATTTTTTTGGCTCTTTTTAGCAACCTTCATTGGTTAGTGGTGAAACCCCAATCAATTTTGTACATAAATGACTCTTGAATAAATAAAAAATTGATGTTACCTACTCACATGTTGTTTAATTGAGTGTTAGTTTAATCTTGTTGGTCTTGTCTAGTATAAGATTATCTTTTCTAGCATGTTATCCTTGATTATTCACCAAATGTGTAAAAAAGTATTTGTTACAGGTCTTTGTTAGTGTTATTTTATAATTTTATAGGTGTCTTATAAGTTGTTCATGATTATATCCCACAAAGGAATCCTTCATTACCCTCTTAAGCATCAAAACACATTTTGAACCTAACTTATGAAACATTGATGTGACAATGCAACTTGAATTGTGAGTTTGTGTGAAAGAAGTCTTGTTTGACTCTAAGTGGTAAAATTTCAATCAATAGGAGGAAATAAAATATTGATGCATCATCTTTTTTATATTTCTTAGTTTTTTCCTTAACCGTTTTTCATCCAGATTTGATAGGCAAGAAAGTGCTTCAAAGAGTGCATCAAGGGAACTAGCCCTTCTAGAGATTCATCTCAACAAAATTGTCACCCATAGAAAGAGAGATGTTTCCATTGTGCCACTTGGATGAGGAGAGCTAGGAATTTTCTCAATGGTTAAAAATCTAAGTGACAATATTTTTTGGCATGCTCGGTAGGACACTAAGTCCTAGAAGATTGTCTAATTTTGGTTCTGGTCCTGGCATAGTTACAGCTACAAGAACATCTACATTTAGTACCTAGTGACTCCACTAAAGTTTTCAACTCTTTGGTTGCTAGTCAATCCCTAATTTCCATGCCAAAGGTGACCACTAGGTCTGCTACTAAAGGTATACCCTTTGAGTTTGTGTAATTACCTTTATATTTTGTCAAAAGGTTTAGGTTTATGAATACCCATCCTTATTCAAGAGAATTAGTGTTTAAGAAATATAAGTTCTTGTTTAGTTAAACACCTAATACTCATAGTTCACATCCCAAAATGGCTAGAAACAAATCTTTTGTACTTTTCACTCGATCATGTCCTTTTAATCTTGCATAATATGACCAAATTCCAAGAGCAACCCTTAAGAGTATTATATATTTTAGTGGAAAAGGTCCTATTACCATCATTGAACATATTATAAATATAAAAAACTTATGTAATATCCATAATATCACCCAAGATAATGTGTCTATTAGGTTATTGGCATTGTCTTTTAAAGGTAAAATTTGTATTGGTATGGGACTCTACCTAAAAATTCTATTGGTTTATGGGATGAATTATGATATCTATTGACTAAGAGGTTTGGAGAGAAGAGTGATCATCTATAAATAGCTAAGTAAGTGACCACTATTAAGAGGGAACCACAAGAGTTTATGCAATAATTTAACACTAGATTTCAAAAGACATGGGATAGGATCCTAACCCTTGTGAGACATACTCCAAATTATGCCTTCTTTTACTATTTAAAAGCATTGAATAGTGATGTAGCCATGATGATCCAATCCATGGGTGGGAATACACTCCCTTATACCTATGAGATAGCCATCAATGTTGAGAATTATCTTATTCAAGTAAGGAAGATTGATCCTAGGCCACCGATTCCATTGTTCCTTAATTTACAACCTCCTAGTCAAGTTGCATTAACTACCTTGACTCCTTTGCCTAGTCAAGAAAGGTCTGCCATTACTCCCACAAATGAGATTCATGAAGGAAACAATTTTTTTCAAAGTGTCACTAATGAATTGGTTACCCTGAAAAGGAAACAATCTCAAAGTTATAGACCTTATTATCCCTATAATCAGTTTAGATAAAGAAATATACCTCCTTTTCAAAGTAATGCTCAAGGACAAGGTCAAGTCACTCAAGCTAGACCTTACCAAAGTTACAATCCTAATTTTTCCTCTTCTTCCAAATCTATTTTCCCCACTCAAAATATTTTTTTATAAAAAAAACCATGTTATCCATCCTATGACCAAAATCAAGGCCAAGTTACATATGCCAATGAAGTGCCTAGTCAAGACATGACAATGCAAGGAAATTGAGCATCTCAAGTTCCCACTTTTGAGATGACAATGCAAAATGGAATTATAATGGGAATGGAGAGTGGAAAAACATAATATTATTTTAATTTCATAAATCATTTTGAGGGAGAGTTTTGTGTCATCAATCATTTGGGGAATTTAAGCAATGTGAATACTAGTGTGGCTTGTAACACTAGGTCTAAAAAGAAGGTTATTGAAGAGACACAATGGGCTAATCAAGGACCTATTTTAACTCATAAAACATATTTAATAGTGAGGGGATATAATTCATCTCCTATGGTGTAGTAATATTAGAAGTTATAAAATACAAGACCTACTCCTACACATCCACCTCCACAAGCTACACCACAAGGTACTAGTGCTTCCAAAGAGCCTTCCAAGGTGAACAATCCTTATATTAATGTTGTGGTTTAAATGAAGACATTTTCATAAGAATATTTCACTATGGGATTCAATAATAGTACTTGAATAAGAGGACATGTTTAAAAAATAATTTTAAGGACTTGGTAAGCAAGTTGGATTAGCTAGGAATGAGAATGTTATCTTGGTGAATGGAACCCAACCCATTGATGGACAAGTGAAGAAGAATGATAAGACTCCTAAATTTTACATATCATTGATCATTGGTGATTTATTATTCCATAATTAAATCATAGATAATGGGGCTAGTACTTTATTTATGCCCAAGTGTATAGTGGATAAACTAGGCCTCAAATATGAGCCAATGGCTAAAGGAGTTTTACAATTGGATGGATCACCAACAAAGACCTTGGGAGTAGTCAAGGACTTGAACTTGATTTTACATGATTTTTCTATGTTTTCCATTCCTCATGATGTGGTTGTGGAATATTTACCTCCATACTTTGTTCTTTGTTTGTCAAGAGAGTTTATAACTAAGATATGTGGATACTTGGTAGCCAATTGGTCCTATATGGTTTTAAAGACAAAGTATGGTACTAAGGTGAAGATAGAATCAGAACCTATCCATAAAAATCACTTTGAGCCTTATATGCCTTAGTTTATAAATTTCAATAATGCCATTATTGATGAGGAGGAAATTCACATAGATCAATCTCTAACATCTTCTCTTGAGGGAGTTTCTGATTTGTACTTAGATGAATGGGGAGATGAACATTATGAGCATGATCCTTACAAATTCATAGAAGAATCTAGTCTTGGAGTGTATTTTATGAATGAGGGGGACTCTTTCATGCCAAATTTGATGAATCCAAATGAAGACATGGATGGTTTATGGCAGATTTTCTTTGATGGATCAAGATGCAAGATTGGGGTAGGTGGTGGAGCAATGCTGGTTTCTCATTTCAAGGAAAGGTAATTTTACACTTTCAGATTTAAATTATTTTGTACTTGTAATGTGGTAGAATATGAGGCCATCATTCATGGCATTGAGTGGGAGAGAAAAAGAGGTGTGAAATAATTACAAGTGTATGGTGATAGTGAGTTGATTGTGAATCAAGTAAGAGGCCAAAATGTGACTAAGAACTCTTTGATTAAGTCCTATATGAATAGAGTGTGGGATATTATGGAATATTTCCAATATTTCAACATCACATCTATCCCAAGAGAAGAAAACAAATATGCTAATAGGTTGGTAGCAATTGGAGCTCAGTTAGATGTTCCAAAAGAGATAAGCAAAGACAAGAATCAGCCACATCTCAAGGTGATTATAAGGCCCTACATGTTGGAAAGTGTTTGATAG
This sequence comes from Torreya grandis, assembly GCA_037957365.1. Lineage (NCBI taxonomy): Eukaryota > Viridiplantae > Streptophyta > Pinopsida > Cupressales > Taxaceae > Torreya > Torreya grandis. The sequence continues at coordinate 765,623 of JARHVA010005057.1, forward strand.
TGACCAAAAAATATAAATTTTTATATAAGATGAGGTTGGGTTCTCTTCTAAGAATTAGTATAAACTACAATAGCAATATGGAGGGAATATTGTACAATTGAAGTCAAATAAACTCCCTAAAGGCCTAGTCACACTTGAGAGTATTTTCAATGATGATGACCAGTTGAAGAGGGAAAATGTAAGCATGTATACTAAGAAAGAAAACTATGAGAAAGTATAAATATTCAAGGAAAAGTTTCTTTCACTTAGGAAGGTATGTACTAGTGAAGAGAAACATGCTTTCATTGAGTTATGTGAAGAGTTTTTTGATGTCTTTGCATGGGAATATAGTGATTTGATCCAAAATTAACTCAACATACCATAGAGATAGATGAGAATGATAAGCCTATCAAGAAAAAAGAAGTCCAATCAATCCTATGATTGAGTTCTTATGAAGAAAGAGCTTACTAAGTTGATTGAGTCCAAAATCATCTTTCTTATTAAGCATTCATCTTGGTTGGCAAACTTAGTCCCTATTAGGAAGAAAAATGGAGAATTCAGGGTTTGTGTTGATTTTATAGACTTTAATAGAGTTTCCTTGAAGGACCATTATCCTCTTCCTTCCATGGAACAAATATTGCAAGTTATGGTAAGTAGTGAAAGGATTTCTCTCCTTGATGGATATTTTGGGTACAATCAGATTTTGGTGAAGGAAAGTGACCAACATAAGACAACCTTTAATAATAAATGGGGTACATATGATTATAGGAAATTTCATTTTGTTTTTTTCTAATTTTGGAGTTACATTTCAACATGCAATGGAAATGGCTTTTCAAGGAGTAATAAATGGCATTGTGTTGATGTATCTTGATGATGTCACACTTTTTTCTAAGGATGTAAAGGATCGCTTGAATAACCTTAGGTAGATGTTTGAGAGATGTAGATATTTTGAAATATCTCTCAACCCAAATAAGTGTGTGTTTTTTGTCCATGAAGGCAATCTTTTAGGACGCATTGTCTCCAAGAAGGGCCTATCTATAGATCCTAAAAGGGTAAGTGAAATCTTGGCATTGGCTTTGCCTAAACATAAAAAATGTTTAGAAAGTTTTTTTAGGAAAATTAATTTCATAAGGAGGTTCATCCCTGATTTTTCTAATTTAGTCAAGCCTCTAACCTATATGCTAAGGAATGATGAAGTGTTCACTTGGACTAAAAGAAGGAAGGAAAATTTTGAAGAGATTAAACAAGCCATTGCCCAAGCTCTAAATATTGAAATTCCTAATTTATCAAAGGATTTAAACTTGTATACTTTAGGAAATAAGGATGTGATCTCTACCATGCTTACTCAATAAAATGAGGAAAACTTGAAACAACCTATTGGCTTCTTTAGTCAAGGTTTGGAAGGCTATGAGGTAAGACAGACCTATGTTGAGAAACAAATACTTTTAGTTATTATAAGTCTAAATAAGTTTTGGTATTTGTTTTTTAACAATAATATTCACGTATTGGTACCTCATCCTAGTGTCAAAGACTTCATTTTGATTAGATATTTGAATGAAAAAAGGGCTGGTTGGATCATAAAAATAATGGAGTATGATGTGGAAATTAAGACAACCAAGCTAGTGAAAGGAAGAGGGGTATGTGAACATCTTGATTTATATTTGAAGGAACAAAAGGATGTTTTTTTATCACTCCATGATGACCCTATGATAGTTTTACCTTCATTAATAAGGAGTTGGACACAAGATATGTTTTATTTTCTTCAAATTGGTGAGTGTCCATAAGGCCTTGATAGAGATAAAAGATGAAAGTACTTTATCTTAAAGTCCATTCCTTATGTACTTGTTGATGGATTTTTTTTATTAAAGACTTCTCAGGTGTGTTATTGAGGTGTGTTGAGTTAGACCATATTGATAAAATTTTGTTTAAGTTTCATGATGGACCAGTTAGTGGTCACTTTGCTCCAAGAACCATAACTACTAGGATTATGAGGGATAGATACTTTTGGCCTAGTTTGTCTAAAGACACCCATGCTTGGGTAAGGAAGTGTAAAAAATGTGCTCTCTTTGATGGTAAAAAAAATCTTCCTACCTTGCCTCTTCATCCAATTTAGGTTGATAAACCATTTATGCAATGGGGTTTGAATTTCATAGGCCTAATCAACCTAGCTTCTATGTTGGTGATAAGTGAATGTTGAATACTATAGATTACTTTTAAAGGTGGGTATAGGTTATTTCTCTCAAGGAAGTAAATGAAATTTTATTTGTAGACTTCTATGAAGGCATAGTGACCAGGTTTGGGGCTCTTTCAATAATAATTTTAGATAATGCATTGGCTTTCCTTGGGATGAAGAAAAGTAAATGGGATTTAAAACTTGGAATCTATCTTAGTATTTCCTCTAAATATTATCCACAAGGGAATGGAATAGCTGAGTCCACCAACAAGAACTTAATCAAATCATAAAGAGAGTAATGGAGGAGAAACAAAGGAATTGACATTCCAAGTTGAAGACATCTCTTTACGCTGATAAGATCACCCTAAAAAGGGCCATTGGAAACTCACCATACACACTTGTTTATGGGAGAGAAGATATAATAAATATTTAATGGGTCTACCAGCCTTGGATCTCACTTATTAGCTATAATTGATGGAAAATGAAATCATGGAAGTTAGGTTGTGTGATTTGATAGAGATTGAAGAAATAAGAGATCAAGCTATGAAAACTATGAGAGCTCATCAAGATATAAAAAAGAGATAATTTGAAAAAAATTAAATGCCAAGGAGTTTCAAAGAGGGAGACATTTTTCTAAAGTGGAATGAAGATTGGGCTAAGCCAAGAAGACACTCAAAGTTTGATGCTTTGTGGAGTGGCCCATATGTTATCACCTAATGCAAGTAACATAATATTTTCCAACTCTCAAAGTTGGATGGAGAGGAGAGTCATATCCCAATAAATGGGATATATATCATACATTGTTACTAATGTTCTCCTCTCTCCTTGTACATAGTTTGTTGTTTTCCTTGTGTTCCTTAAGTGATTATGCACATGTGTGAGTCTTGTTTGTGTCTTGCTTTGTCTTGTGTTTGATTGGTGTGGTGTGTTTGGTTTATATGTGTTTTATAAAATTCCTTGGTAGTTGTCTTCAAGAAATTATTGACTCCATTGGCCTATGATAGGGTAAGGCTACTAGTCGAGTTAGTATAGCAGGCATACTACCCTTATGAGTCACCAAATTTGACTTTTAGGTCAAATTAGGGCACCCCTAGGTAAAAACATTGGTTTATAGATTTTTTGGGGAACATAATATATTTTCATGAGGTTTTTAATAGGTAATTTAATGTTATTCAATGATATATTATCCTTGTTTATAAATTTCATTAGCCAACATGTCCTTTTGAGTCATTTTATGGGTCAAAAAGTTGCATTCAATACTTTATATAGGTTTTTTGGGAAGTGTGAAGGTTAAAAATATAATTTAATACCCCATGTGTGCCTATAGGTCTTAAGTAACATAAAAAACTAAAATATGGTAGGTTATGTAGAAGAAAAGGTAATTTTCTAGTAGAAAGAGAAGAAAATGGCACTTGTACAATGTCCTTGGGAAGTGTGCTAGTTGAAAAAGTTTGAAATATGACTATTCAAATTCAAAATTCTTATCTCCATATTTTAAATTATCTTGAAATGTAATTTTAATTCCCAAACCATTCTACTTCTTTCACCTTTCTTGGCAAGAGAAAAGTGACATGTAGATTTGTACTTGGTACGGTCAACACAAATGGTTTCAAGATAAATTATTTTGGGAGATGATAGTATAATAAGAGACCTTAGTTTTAATATAAATAGTGTAAATATTTAATATTTATGTTTTATTAACCATTAATAACAAGTTGACTATGCTCTTTTACTAGTTGTTCCATGCATTATATAGGTTTTGCTTCATTCTGAGCAATTTCATACAAACCAATTTATAAGGTTGGATGTAAAGGGTTTTAAATTATTTGTCATATGATATCCACTCTTATTTTCATATTTCATGGTGTTTTAATAGGAAATCTAACTCACTTTGCAAGAGGGTGGCACCATGTGTATTTTTAGCTAAAGTGCTTCTTGTTTGCTAAGTGTGTCTCCTATAGGGGTCTCATATAGCTGGGAAATGGTGTTACACAAGATATTAGGTCATGTTACAACATCATTCCATGTTTTGGTTTCACCATGTCATCCCTTGGGTTGTTTCTAAGCTTATCTTCCTCCATTGCCAACTCTCTACCCAACTTCACTTGGAATCACCTATATGAGCTTATTCAACTTGTCCATGGAGTTATTCTCAAGGTATTCCAATTGTATAATCCATCAATATTTGTATATATTTAATATGTATTATTCTAAAATCATGAAATTATAGTGTTTTCCATGTTGGGGAATATATGTTGGAGAAACCTATAGGTTTTTATTGATGAAGATCATGTATTTGAGGGTTTACCAATGCATTTGAGTGTTTTTGTAAGCTATTCCCTAACATATTATTTCCCAACTCTATGTCCCACCTACATAAAACATCCTAATGCACACCTATAAGACCTTGCTAATGTCATACTGAGGTGTAAAAGGAAAAAAGAGGTTTTTAAACCTCTTAAAATTTGAAAAGGTGCATTGACATGCCTAATGAAATCATACAAAATTTACATTCATAAGAAGTTTCATCTTGCTCATACATAGCTCACTATTGGTGTATCAAAGCATTCACCTACTGGTGGTTGAACAGGGTGATAAAGTGCTTTCATGGAAAGAAATAAAAAATTAAACACCTACCACATGATTTGGAATGATAAATAAGTTTTGATAGACCCATAGAAAGTGTATAGAGATCAAAATAAGTGTATAACTATGTTGAAGAGCTTAAGGACTATTTCAAATCTTTTAGCCTTAAAAGGGTAAAACAAAGGCTAGGAGGGTTTTGATGACTAACATATGATAGGGTTGTAAATGGTTTTAATTTAGCATGATAGCTTTAAAAATATTTTGGATAGAGAAATAATGGATATTGGTTAGTAAGAGGCCTAAAGTTGCCTATAAAACCACTAAATTTAGGTATAGATATCTATAGGCCTAAACCCAAATGTGACCTTATGATCTAGATTGAACATCCTAGATGATACCAAATTTGGTATTGGTTTAAAATTTCTCAAAGGATACTCATGACATAAAATATATTCAAAGAAATAGATGGACTATTATTTGCCTTGTATGGACATTCCCCAGTCCATACACTATGAAGATGTTGACCTACAATAGGGGTATCTTAGTTACCAAGAAGGAAAGTTTGGAGAGTAAATGTTTCAATATTGAATGCATGTCAAGGTGAATACACTACTTGGTGATTATCAAATGGATCTAATTATATCATGGAGAAACCTTTTCTCATCATCTTCTAGGCCCAAAGGGTTAAATATCCACCTACATAGGGTCAATATTAAGGTTTCTCAATCAATGAGAAAAGACTCAGCCTTTGAAGCTAGAATGCATTAAAGGAGATGAAAATGATAAGATTTGAAAAAAATGAAGTGTCAATATAACTATATCTCATTAAGGCCTTGTAGATCCCTATGAATACCTACATAACACCTTTCAAGCCTTAAATGCACACCTATAGGTCAGACATTGGAGTTGATGGAAATAGTGGTATTAACATGGGTTATAATGTTTTTGGGCGATCTAGGGTGAGTAAAAAGTGATCAATAATGGTATAGGATTTCAAGGTGAACTCAATATGGTTTTTTCATCACTAAAACCTTAACTAAGGATATGAAACCTACAATAGGCCTAAAAATGTAGGGGTCTTAGTCAAGGTACACCAGCGTACCTAGTTTGGATTAAAAGTGAATTTAAGGCCCAAAAGAGGAATTTGGATTATATACCAAATAGGAGATCAATTATTTTAAGGTCATTAAAACTTTATATATTTTAAATAGAGGAGAAACAAGGTACCTATAGGGTTTTAAGCCCCTATTTACACCTATAATAGGGTTCAAAACGGTAAGCCAAGTGAAAACATGAACTTGTGAATGAAAGGGAGGTTTCAACGAGTGTAAAGTCATTTATTATAGGTATATATTGTTAAAATAAGCCAAAAATTATACCAAGTTGATCATCCACCTATCATACTTGGTCAAAAACTATCAGTCAATACAATTACTCCATGAAGCCATGTTATTCAATAAACAAGTATGAAAAATCCAAAGGAAAAAGTGTTTTTAGATTAAATAAAGCCTCCATGAGCATGGATATATTATTAAAAACATGTTTAAGAGTCATATAATCATGATTTTATCTTTTAAGAGTGACTCCTAGGTGGATTTCAAGAAAAAATGCAAGAAAATAGGGTTTTTTGAGGCCTTTCTAAAGCATTTGGAGATGGATAGATACCTAAAACATGGAATAAAGAAAAAACATTTCATAAAAATGATAATTATGAATTGGAAAAACTCAAAAAATATTAAATTTACTGTGGGAATGATTGATATACATCTTTCTTTTATCTTAGAGGTCAGCTAATCTAGGAAAATCAGACTTTGGCAAAGTGAGCTAGTGAGGGTAAATTGAGAAAAAGATTTGACATGAAGATTTGGTAACATCATGGAAAAATATTATAAGGTTTATGGAAGGTAAATTTATTCCATGGAAGTACTAGATAAATCTAAAAATCCTTAGGGTGACCAAATTGTTGATGCATATAGTCCAACTAAGTAAACCTCCACTAGGCCTAGTTGGCAAATGAGAAAAGAGGATGAAGAAGGGTTATTGGAGGGATATTTAGTGGCTTGGTAAGATAAAATGAGGTTTTAATATGAATAATAGACCAACTTACCTACAATATATCAGTCCTAGCAATCAAACCTTGTAGGATGCCTATTAGACCTATTAGGCTTTAGGAAGGCCTAGTGCCAAATGGTAGTACATCTTCACTCCTATCCTTTGGTTAAATTTCCATATGGTTTATGAAGTTTATTGACATGTATATACACATTATTTAACTCATATTATATAGATAAACTTACTAAAAATCCATTTCTAGCCTATAAGGAGTTCAAACATGCAAAAGGAGTAGAATCAAGTTTGAAGAGGTGTTTTCAAATGCTCAGATATTTTCCAAGGTTTTACATGTAATAAAAATGGATTATGAAATTCTATTATCATCCCTTGGCATCATTTTTGTGGAATTTTTAGGTAGGTTCAATGTTAGATCTTTATGAACCAAGATTAAGACTAGAAACTACTTAAAACCATACTAAACCCTCAACCAGGACCTAATGAAGAAAAAAAGATTTAAGAGTTATAAAAATGACATATTTTGGAAATTAAACTTATTTTATCATGAAGAGTACTCTCTCAAGATATCCCCCATCAAAGTGAGTTGTATGGAATTATAGAGATAGCATGCAAAATAGGGTATTTTGACCAATTTTTGTATTTTAAAGGTTCTAGAAGGTTTTAGAGGATGAGATAAAATTTGGAGAAAATATATATAATTTATCTAACCCATAATATTGATTTCATGCCTTTGAAAATCTTATAATTTTTCAAATAATTGCCTTCCTTTTAACTAGTCAAAACTAACATAGTGGACATAAGGGTGAAAACTCCAAATGTGAGCCTTTTAAAGGTGTAATTAAGAAGTATAATGTCATGTATATACTTTCAAAGTGTAATTAACTCACTCCCATGGATTTTCATGGAATATTGAAGGTATTTTTGAGGCCAATTGTGAGGGGTGATTGAAAATGGAGTTTTTAAACTATAAATTATGATACTTACCTTACAAGACTTTCAAGATGAGTAGGAATACAACCAATAAATGGAATTTAATTCCTAAAGGAATTGAATATTATTCAAATCCTCATAACTATCCTTAATAAGTGGTGGGATGTTCAAACAGGTCTAAATAATGAAGGTAGTTTTGTGAGCTAGAATGATGAGTTTCTTACCACGTTTCATGAAGTCTATGACTTGTATGGACATTTGTACATCCTAAAATTGCATGGTTCATCCCATATGTATTTATAATGAAATTTTAACCTATTTTATTATATTTAAAAGTGTCCAAGTGATCTTTAAACTTCCATTGTCTTGATCTTCTCTCAAAGCTATGAATATTAACTCTTTTGGCTCTTTTTAGGAACTTCCATTGGTTAATGGTAAAAATATGACCAATTTTATTCTTGAATGACTCTTGAAGAAATAAAAAATTTATTTTTCCTACTCACACACTATTCAGTTAAGTGTTAGTGAAATCTTGTTGGTCTTGTCTAGTAGAAGATTATCTTTTCTAGCATGTTATCCCTGATTGTTCAACAAATGTGTAAAAGAGAAATTGTTATAAGTATTTTTTAGTGTTATTTTCTAATTTTATAGGTGTATTAGAAGTGATTAATGAATTTATACCACAAAGGAATCTTTCATTACCCTCTTAATCATCAAAACACCTTTTGGACCTAACCTATGAAACATTGATGTGACAATGCAACTCGAATTGTGAGTTTGTGTGAAAGAAATCTTGTTTGACTCTAAGTGATAAAATTTCAGTCAATAAGATGAAATAAAATCATTTTTTATATTTATTATTTGTTTCCTTAACCCTTTTAATTTAAATTTGATAGGCAAGAAAGTGCTTCAAAGAGTGCATCAAGGGAACTAGCCCTTATAGAGATTTATCTCAATAAAATTATCACCCATAACAAGAGAGATGTTTCCATTGTGCCACTTGGATGAGGAGATTTAGGCATCTCCTCAAGGGGTGAAAATCTAAGTGACAATAGTCACCACCCATATCAAGAAGACCCTTTCTCTTGTATGTTTTAGCAACCCCATGGGTAATTGGAGCCCTTCTAATAGAACATAATGATCAAGGTAAGGAGCAAGCTACTTACTATCCCAATCACAAGTTAATATCCTAAAATATGAGTTATACTCCAATAGATAATTCATGTTTATCCATGGTTTTTTCCTCATAGAAACATTGCCACTATATGATAAATAATCAAGTATAACTCATTGTCAAAGTTGATCAACCTAAATATTTATTGTCTAAATCAGCTCTTATTGGTAGAATGGATAAATGGATCATTTTGTTTAGTGAATTAAATATTGAATGTGTCAATACAAATTATATAAAAGTACAAGCTATCATGTATCAATTGGCCCAAGCACCAATTGAAGCGGCTAAGCCTCTAACAACAAACTTCTTTGATGAATCTATCATGAGTACCTAAAAGCCTTTCATGGCTCATTCACCACACTTGGGTCAAGGGAAGGCATCCTCCTTGTCAGCGCACAAGGTAAGATCATTATAAAATCCTTCCACCTTGAATTTCAATGCACTAATAACATTTCATAATATGAAGCCTTAATAGCCGGTCTTCAACTACCTATTCAATGGAACATCTAGTTCTTGCAAGTATTTGGGGACTCACAATTAATTATCAAATAGGTCAATGATTAATTATAGATGAAGGATGAAAATTTTATTCCTTATAATTAGTTGGTGGATTAGTTGAAATACAAATTTTATTCCATAACATTTGAATAAGTTTTATGGGGAAGCAACAAATTAGCTAATTCAATGGATACTATTAGCTCACTCATCATCTCCCTAAAGATGTTTTGGAAAGTAACTTTTTAATTAAGCATCTAATTATTCTAACCCATTATTTTATGTCTCTTTTTCATATTTTTTCAATTAACGATCCCTATCTCCCATGATATCATGACATTTATAGGTACCTCCATGACAACATTCTCCTACCTAACCTCAACTATCAATAATGTAAATCCTCCATTCATCACACATCTTGATACACCCTACTTGACAACACACTTTATTTATGTGGCTATGATGAAACCTTATTGATGTGTTTGAAATTTTAAGAGTCTTCTTAGGTAATCAAAATAGTTCATGATGGTATATGTGGTGGGAACATCAGTGGGATGACCCTGGATAAGAAAATCCTCTAAACTAGCTATTATTGGCAATGATGGAACATGATTCTTGTCTATATGTGCTAAAATTCATGGCTTATTAGAAACATGTAAACCTAATTCATGCTCTTGCATAGGAATTATAGCCTATCATGACTCCATGGTCATTTTCCATATGGGGTCTTCATTTAATTAGAAAGATTAATCCAACTTCATCAAACAACCATAAATTCATTTACATGGCAAAAAAGTATTTTACTAAATGGGTATAGGTGATGCCACTAACAAAAAAGGCCTCCAAATCTCAAAAATTATTCTCAATCAGATCATTTTTCATTTTGGCATACCTACTAACATCATTTCAAATAATGACAAGTCCTTTAAAAATTAAGATGTTGAGGCCTTGTGTCAAAAATATAACATCACACAAAACTTATCCTTTCCCTATTATCCCAAAGGCAATGAAAAACTAGTATCTACCAATGAGACCCTCATTAAAGTCCTGAATAAAATAATTAATCAAGAAAATAGAAATTAGCACACTCAACAATATCTAGCTTTGTGTTCTTATCATATAAGCATTTGCACACCTATTGGGGAAACTCTATATGTCTTGGTTTATAATACTGGGATAAAATTTATAGTAGAATTTGAGATTCCATCCTTTCAAATTTCACTAAGGGGCATCATCACTGACCATAATTATAGGTAGGAATGTCTACATGAACTCAAAATTCTTGATGACAAATGTCAAAAGTCTCTTAATCACCTATGGGTATATTAAAATAGACTCAAGTGCCAATATCATAAGAAGATCCAACCCAAGGCATTTAAATTTGATGACATAGTCTTAAAGGAGAATAAAAAACCACTAATTTAGAAAGGGATTAGAAGGGGAAGTTCAAATCTAATTGGTTAAGTCCATATACCATCATTGCCAAATATAGATTAGGAGCATATAAATTGGCCACACTCAATGGAGATGAACTTGATGATCCCATGAATATCATGAATTTGAATCACTTCTATACCTGAACAAGGATTCATAATCATCTATCAATGGGATATCCCAAATACATGCCATCTACACATCACATCTCCTCCACAATCCAATAGTTAAAAAAAATCTATCCAATGGTGAAAAATAGTTTGTTAGTGCCTTGGGCAAGTACCATGATGAAAACAAGTTCTTGAAATCATGGTAAAATAACCCTAACCCTAGTCTCAATAGTGGGCATTTATCATATGGTTTTTGAGTAGCAATGAGACAAATACTTCAGCACTAGGAAGTAGACATGGCTTGTCAAGCACTAGGAATGTTTGTTGGAGGGTTATCTAGAGTCACTTATCCATACTTGGAATATAAATCCCAAAATTCCATATTTTCCAATCCTATCACACCTTCCAAAATCCTCTATGACAAGTGTGTCTCCCCTAAGCCTCAATGTAACATTCCATCCTTACTCACCCATTGTTGTTAATAAGCTTCTACCCCACAATTTCCCACTAATAATCATCATTATAAAGGGTCATGATGTATAAAGTTTCCTTTCCAATTTTTTTAACATACAATGTGTTACTTATTCTTGAAGGGTCATCATGATCCCCATTTTGTAATTTGGTGGATGTCCCACCCTGACATAGATAAAATTTTATGCACCACATATCCTATATATATATATATATATATATATATATATATTCCTTTTGTCATCATTAGATCCATTATGCATAATCATTTCAATTACCTTGTTACTTATGTAAATATCTCATTTAACATCATTGGTCTTCCTAAGTGACTATATGATTTGTTTTAATATGCATGCGTGTGATGATTGTACATGTATTTATTGGGATATACTTTTTTGTTATTTAAGATTTTATAGTACTTTGTCTATATTTTATCTTGTTAATTTTCATGGGAATAAGGATGGTACAAGTGAATTATAAATATGTGTTTGGGAAAGGTCATATCATAAACAAATTTTTGCATGCATCTATACTAATGTGTCTTGGATTTATCATGTCCTTGGCACATAGTTGAAAGATGCAATATTAAAAGGGATTGAATACATCGTAATGGCTTCCAAAACTATTACCCCTCCTATTTTCTCCAACCACCTATCCCCATTCCTATCCTAACCATTACCCACCATAATATGCCCTTACCTAAAGCCTAAACCTATCCCATACCATCACCACCCTACCTCCATGGTGCAAGAAGATCCAAAACTATAGAAGTTAAGAACAAAGAGAACCAATAAGGGATTAATTTCTATCACGACATATTTACCCCAAGGGCATCCTCATAAACATGTGTATAATGGCATATAATGATATATCCATACACATCTCAATCCACATCATCTATAAAAATAAAACATATACAACATATCTATCTATCATCACATCATAAATAAAATGCCAAATCCATATATCATAACACATAACATTTAAAACCACATCATCTACATCATACATACATCATGGCATCTCTATAAATAAAATCCATAACATCTAATTGAATCATAAATAAACAATGTCATGTGTCTCAATAATATATCTACAATCATATCATCATCACTTTAAAAGTATAGATATAAAAAAAATGTATATACATCCATCAACATCAATTCTCATCATATATATATATATGTGTGTATGTATATATATATATATATATATGTATATATATATATGTATATATATATGTGTGTGTGTGTGTGTGTGTGTGTGTGTGTGTGTGTATGTATACACACACACACATACATACATACATACATACATTAAAGGCCAATATACATCTCAGCATATGAGCTAATAATAAAAAAATCCTCTATACATCTATACATCTCAGCATCATGATTTTGGCCTAGGTATCCCTAAAGGTCCTTGTGCTCCCCTTGAAGGCTACCAAACTAATGTAGATGAACTAGCACAAAAAGACACTACACACCAATCAATTAGTAATATGGCCTCATATAGTATTTGGTAATACTATGCCTTGCATGTGAGTAACATAATGTTCCTCATCACATCCATTATAGCTCATTCCTACTCACCTAGTCAACCTCATCCATAGCCCTCTGTGCAAATTACACCTATCCTAACAAAGTGCAAATATAGGATTATAGCTATCTAAATTAACCCTAGAACCCTCTAATCTAGCCATCTATACTTTGGACCTAGCTCTATAAGGTAGAAATCTAGACCTGGGCATGGGTAAGATGCCTATCTCATTGTATCACATATGTATACAACATTATAACATGCCTTTGTAATTAAGATATTTGTCCCTATAGCTGGGCCAACTACCCATCCATCTATACTACCTTAGCCTATAGTATAGCCACCTACCCCAACACCTAAGCCAACTAACCATCCCTCTGAGTTTTCACACTTTGAATTTAGGACTACAACTGGTCTGACTCTCATGTAATTATTGCAATCTCTAATAGGTGCACCTAAATGTCACCCTATAAATGGGTAACCTAGGATTTTCTCATTCTATGACAAAGGTAGTCATGAAGGACCACACCACTACTACCACTTGCTTGTACTCCACTCTATACCTATGGCCCTACTAGCCCCTATGACTATACCTAAGCCTGAAGCCCAATCTACCCCACTACTACTACCTAGGCCCTATCCCTTACACCCACATATATAGAATCCTAACAATCTACTTCATTATACCCATCACCTCTATCATGCCTCCCCTGTATTGACACCTATCTCCTCCATCTCAACCAAACTTGAGCCTACAAAACACTCCTCATATGTCTCTCCTAATCAAAAACCTATGTTATGTCAATCTGATTTGTATCCTAGGCTACCACCATGATGTATATGTTATAGTCACACCTAGACCTGATATAGGTATATAAATGTCCCACTAAATTGGCACAATGTTATCATAATATATGTGGTCATCCACTCTATCCACCATCCTACTCCATTATGGCCTCTCATACTCACTATGTGCAAATAAATACTCTAGACCGAGAACATCCTAGATGAAAGCAAACTAACACTGCACATGATCTAGATAATATATCTTGATAATCAAATCATGCCATATTGTCAGATAGTACTTTGCGAGCATATAATGTGTTATTACCTCATCATCTTAGTTAAATTAGATGCCTCTAAATGGCATCCATGTGATGCAATCTAGCTATAGGCTATCGAAAGCCTCTCTATAAAACCTCATCTCATCAGTGTGACCTAGTTTTACTCCTAGTAACACATGCCGACCAAAGACCATCAGTTATTTAGGCTCTCAAACTGCTAGTGTACCTAATGGTTACTAGATAACAATGTGCTCCCAGCTCCAGATTTGTAATAATAATGAAGGCCTAAAATTGGTAGCTCCTTTATATGATCCCAAGTGAATCTATCTATAAAAATACACAAAGATAAATAGCCCCTAGGAAAACACTTGATGATCCTAAACCATATCCATAACTGCATCTCCTAGGCTAAGATGGAACCACTGATTACTCTTGTCTAGTAGGAGAATGCTAGAAACAAGAGACATCACTACCAGTGTTAATCTATCCCTAGTCCCCTTATGTAAACATATATCAATATCAATACATCTATCTTGCATCCCCACTTGTAATCCCACTCTTAGGCACTACAATGTCTACATCAATACACAAGACTACTAATATATACTATTTCCATGTATGGGTAGATGGAATATCCTATATATATCCTTTATAGTAATGGTCATCTCCCTAGTAATGTAATGGAATGTGCTAGTCTCTGAATGTGAGTGCTCTAACAATGTTATGATCAAATCCCAATCAATATGAATCATGGGCATAGTTACCACATCATGTAAACCAATTAGCTTTAGTACCTCAATCTTTTCCAGCATCAATAAATGCATCTCATTAAGAACCTTTGGATACCAAAGTCATATGCCATCATACCTAGATCTTCCTACACCACTCACCATCCACCTATCACCATCACCATCATCACAATACTCTTCTTAACTCATCTATCCTTACCAGCCAATCCCTAAACACCACAACTACTCCCTAATCCTTAACTCACTATCATGTATCTAAACCATCTAAAATCACCCCCATCTTTACCTTATTAATCCCTCACCTTAACCTAAGCCTTATCTCACTATCACATCCCCACACTTGTATAATGCTAATATCTAACTAACCTAATCAATCCGCTCCTAATTACCTCTCTAACATCTACATAATCCCCTTACCCCATCCCATCCAGCTAACTTACCCAACCACCTACCTAACTAATCTAATATCCCACATCACCCAACCTAACTCACTCAACCTAACACTTACCCATTTTTATAGAAATGATAAAATCACTACTCGATATTAGTGTTATTATAACATCACTACTCAATACTAATGATATTTCAAAACTATGAATGCCATAGTTTTGATATTGCAATACCATGATTCCCCTATTACGATATTGCAATACCACAAATAAGGACTTGTAGTATTGAAATACCATGGAGAGACCCTATAAATCCACAAGTCATGATGATAATAGCATGATTGAGTGCAAAACCATCAATTTTGATATTATTAGGGTGACTTTGGTGGTATTCTTTTCTACAAAAATCCATCTAAAATCTACAAAAACTAACAAAAATCAACAAAATGACTAAGCTAGGGGTTTATTACTCACCAAAGGTCTAGTATCTACCTCCCTCTAGTGCTCTAAAACTCTCTCACCATGATGGGAAGCTTGGGGTAGCTAATCCATGGTTTTACCTCAGAGCTCAAAATCATAAAAGTCAATGAGTGCAAATGACCCACTTTTTCCTCTTTTATCCTATATGACCCCCTCCATACACCCCTAACATCCCATTATCATCCAATTGACTAATTATCCTAATATAATTAATTTTAATGATCTTATAACATCATATAGGGCATGGAATGTCCAACCCCTTATCATCCACCTTATCTCTCATCAAGAACTACATCAGCCTGAGGTTTTTTAGGACTATGTAGACATCACCTAGTTCCACTTTTCATGCCCAGGGATAGCTCAACCACCCTTTATCCCTCATCACTATATAATTATCATCCTAGTTACTTGAAAATGATCTCATTTTTTAGCCTCAAAGCTTATGAAAAGTATCACTTTGTCCCCAGTCAACAATCCTTATCACTATTATCCCTTTTTGAGATTCCCTTAGCATGTATCCTTGCTAGAGGACTTATCATCAGGTTGAACCCATCTTATTTTAATTATATTCATCCTATTAATCACAACACATTCTATAAATTTATCATCTATCTAAAACCCATCACTTGGGCTATTTCATTCTTAGGGCATCTTACTTATCGATTGGGGCATCCCCACCCCATTTAGATCTTAGTCTTATCCTACCCTGGGAGTTCTGTTTAAGTGACCATTTATGTCATTCCTCCCCACATGTTCCCTCAAGAGGGAATAATATCCTAATAAAATTTGACACCATATAGAATTATGGTTTTTCTTTGAAATACCATTATTCCTTCCACTCTCAATACCCTTTTAAAGAGGGGCAAAATGTATACACTAAATTATGCTCGCCCTGCTAATTATACTAATTTCCACTAATTTAGTCTAATTCCTATATTTCATAGATAAAATAACTAATAACCTAGTAACCCACATCCTATTAATATGTCCCATAAACTTTCACCCCATTATTAAAAAAAAAACTAATTCCCTCATTAAAACCCTAATAAAGCCTATTATCAACTAACCTATTCCTTAAGCCAACTAGTTAATTTAAAATTCATATTTATTGAACTACCACCCTAGCTACCCTACCACCCTAGCCATTCCTACATCCCTATGAGTCCTAAAACTCACTAAATCCCATATAATCCCTCCCATCATCTCCTAATATAATTAATAAACCTCTATAACTAAGGAAGCTCCTCCAAAATTATAGAAATCTCTAAACTAGAGACTTCTAAATAATTTTAAATTTCCCTGAATTTCCCTCCATTATCCTATAAAAATCCATGCTTAGGAAATGGAAAAAATAACTATATATCCATCAATACATCATATTTATACTATATTTCATCCATAACAACTCTTATAGCACTCATCCAAGCCACTATTAACCTCATCGAATAATTGGAAGCCATTGTCAAGACTTAACAAACAATCCAATAATTCAAATTTTGGAGATCAAATAATATCATTGAAAATTTTGGAATGGAGTCATAAGGAGGTAAAAATTATGGTGATCATGTTCTTATTATTCTAATTTTCCTCTTTTATCCATTCATATTGGTGTCATTGAGTTTTAGGTTTTTATTACTAAGTTTAGTAATATTGCTTGAATATAAAATTTGGTGCACAGATCCTGTAGACAGTCAATTATTTTATGAATTTAATTTATATATTTTTTAATTTTAATTACTATATAAATTGTATATACATTTTATTTAGACCCCAATGTTTATTTTATGTACTTTGTCCTCACTTTAGGCTTGGAACTAGCCTACATTACTTGACAGATTTATAGATGGTTATTAAAGTGGTCTAACTGTACTCAAGGGTTTCAAGACTTAAAAGTAAGTAGTAAGTAGAGGAGAAACTTATGAATCATGTTAAGAATATAGGTAACTTCCTTTGAACCCTCTAAGATCTTCCAATACATCATGCTCCACTGGCCTACAATCTCTTTCTTTCACCTATCTAGATTGGGTGTAAGTGGTCATTAGAGAAGGGTTTGAATATGAGAATTATAAATGGTCTTATCAACTCTATCATTGTTCCTTGAAGGTATTTAAACCTCATGGAATGTTATTTCTCACACTATACAATTTCCATTTGACTTTTCATAGCATTTGAAAGCTCTACCTTCTGTCATCATACACAGACTTATGCATGAGTGTTAAGCTTGTGAACTCAATATTTTCAAATATTTATTGACTTTCATACAATTAGGTGTCTTGATTAGTCTATGTATTTATCATTTCATGTATTTAATGAGTTATATTTCCATTTCACACTCTTTATTTGTATGAGCACATGGTTTTAGTCCAAAATGAAGACTTACAGGTTTAAAAACCATAGGTCTTCATTTCTACTTGTATAATTGTTAAGGAGGAGTCTCTTGAGTCTCTCTTTTAACCCAAATGAACATTATGATTTTCCATGATATAAGTTAAAAATTACAAATTAATTGCTATACATTTGTCTTCTTCTCAAGTTGAAAACCAAGTGTATCTATCAAAGTAAACATGTAGATCAGTTTGTATTCTTTTGACCTTAGGTATTAAAACCACCTTTTTCCACTAGTCTTTAATGCTTACCCAAGCATAAGGTTACCATATTTATTTCATTACTTAATATTTCAAATTGTTTGTGAGACACATTCTAATGTACTTCATATGAGATCATAATGTAGACTTATAGGTCTAGGTTTGCATTCTTTATGATTTAGACTTTGAAAAGATACCAACATGACCTATTAAGCATTGTACATTCCTTAATTGTCTCAAAAAACTTATAAATAAGCAAAAACCTTCAAATTCCTTTGAAAATACATACTTAGAACCTCTTTAAATTATTCTTATGTAGGTAGTCATATTCATAGTCATCAAAATGAGAGAACATTATGAGTTACTTGGAGAAGGTGTTAGAATTAGCATGGAGATTGGTTGGTGGAGTTAAAATTTCATTGAGGTGAATAAAACCATGAATAAAAACCTTAATTTCACCCCTAAAAATGTTAAAATCCCTGGATCAAATAGAGACCATGACAGTCAACTTACAGATTATGCAAGAGAGTAACTTTCCTTGCCAAATGGTTTCCCACATGTGTCAACCTAGTGGATGAAAGTGTGAAATGTATTTAAAAACCTCTGAGGAACCATACAAAATTATTTCATGTATCCAAAAAGTTGAAACTTACAAGGGAATTGTACAAAACTCAACCTATGTGGATTTAAACCTTGAAAAAGCACCTTATCTCCTTAAAGATTGTTCATAAATCTAAGGATATAAATAAAATGACCAATGAAACTAATTAAGAACCTATATGGGTACCAAAATTCGGTAAATTTCCTAGCCTCCAGATCTATCTTTACATCTTATACCATTCACTTAAAAATTACCTTCATGAGCTTGTGAAGATAGTGATGGGAGAGAGAAAGATGTTTTTGAAATTTTGAGACCTAAAACTTCCTTCCATGATTTATTATGACTTGTATAAGCTGAAAGGACACTGATAAATCATTTTTTCCTAAAAGTGAGTCCAATAAGTATGTACAAGTGCCAAAAACTCCCCTAAAAATCACTGAAATTCAATATTCTAACTTTTATCTGACATCTTGACAATAGGGAAGTTGTATAACTACTCCAAGGTCCTTGAAAGTGTCTTTTATGGATTTTACACTTGGTGGGATTTGGCATAAATGGAAAGCTATAAAAAAAATACCCTTTTCATTATAAAAAACTACCTTAAAGTCCACAAAAGAACCATCAAGTTTCCAAAACATCATGAAATGTTATTAAAAGGTGATTAAAGCATGAAGCGACCTTGAAGGACACCTAAAAACCTATGAAAATTCTTTACTAACTCTCATCACTACATGACATGACCAACCTTAATTTCTCTAAATTTAACTTAAACAATTGTAATAAGGTTTTATGAAGACTCTTTGAAGGCTATAAAGTCATGACAAAGATATGAACAATGGTTATCAAAACATGACCCTCAGGTTTCACTTATAGGGGTTGAAATTTTAACATTAGGGGTAAATATTGGTCAATAAATTAGAGATTCACTGGGGTAGTATGCCTGCTATGCTAAATAAATAAGTACCCTTGTCCTTAAATTGGTAAATGGAGTCATTTTCACTTAGTTTCATAGTTGACCAGACTTTAACCATGACAATACAAGCTGATTTGACCTTTGAACACATAAAATAAGGACAAAACAAAGGCAAAACACTTAAAACAAAGAAGCAAGACACCCACATGTGCTAGTTAAGAACTTAGGGAACACAAAAAATAAGAAATAAAATTAATAAATACAACTTACTCAAACTTTTATTCTTCTTCCTAGATCAAAGGGAAAGATTTATAGATCATCCTCTTCATTTGATGAGTAAGGATGTGAAACAAGTAACCTCGTAGACATTTGTATGGTTAAGATTATCTTCTTCTTGGTTTCCAATCCCCTTCACAATTCTTCAAGTGAATCATGAGCATCAAATATGTTCCCTATGAATAAAAATATAACTTGATCTTCAACCTCTACCTCATGTTGATGTTCTATGATAAGATAGCTCTCCAATGTGACCAAAACTACAACTTCAACTTTTGATGACTCTTTAGGATCATGTTTATCAATGTCTTCACTTTGATTAAATTCATCTTTGACATATTTAATTGAAGCTACAATTTGGTCATCCAAACTCAAGAAAAGTTTTCAAGGTCTTCCTAAAAGGTATCCTCCTCTTGGTCACTTAAAAGGATTTATATTTGGATCCCATTCTTATCATTCTATTTAGGGATAATAGGGTGCATCAAATGCTTCAATTAGAACATGATTTCATTGAGTCTTGACTTCTTAAATATATGCCACTTGCTCATAATGCTAAACATGGATTATAATCAAAGTTTTTTCATGAGAACTTACCTCATAATTAGTTTCAAATTAATTCAAGGCCACCATGTCATCATCAACTACTTCAATATGTAATTTGTGCTCCATCATATTAGTTTCCTTGTCTTGCTCTTCAATAGATCCACTATTAGTGAACACTTCAATATCTCCCATGAAGTCATGGTATAGATAATGACATGAACTCTCTTAATATTGATTATCAAGGATTTCCACCACTTCTTCATGTTTGATTGGAGATTTAACCTCATGAATATATTCTTGAATGCTACTCTTTGATGGTTCCAATAAACTTAAGTCCTTCAACTCTTGCTTTCCACAAGAGATGGGATCATCATCTTCAATGAATAAAGGCAATTAAAAGCAAATATTTACCTCTTCCTTACCTATGTATTGATGTTTTTTGTAATTTTAAACTCATATTATAACCTCAAAACCATATTTTCTTGTTGGCAAAAGAAGAGGGAGGGAAGGCAAGAGTACCCTTTATTATGATGGAAACTTGATAAGGTACCCTTCCAACTCAAGGTTTTTGATTTAGGATTATTGGAAGGTTCATGGAGAGAGTGAAAAGGATTCATTGGTTTTAATTATATCATATTATCCCTTCCTTGGACTTTGGTAGGTATAGGAGAATATTCCTTCATAAGAGTTGGCATGGTGTAACCAAGACTCATAGTCTAAGAAGGCTTCTAAGATGGAGTGATTTTGGGTTCTTGAGGAAGGGTGGGTGTGGCTTGAGGAAGACTTGGAATAAAAAATGGTTTACTAGGAATAGGATATGATTATTGACCTTACTTGGGTTAGATCATTTTATTTTCCCATCTCACTAGCCTACTCTCCATGAACTAAATTATTCCCCTTATCTACAACCTTTCACTTGTTAGGATATATTGATTTTATTTTTAAACAATGCCCACTCTCCTTTTGAAAATTGTAATAAGTATTTTAACTTTTAAAGGAGGATGATAGGAATAAGGTGACCAAGCTCAACTATTTTATCCATATTCCTCATCACTATTTCATTATTCTGCATTTTTATAAGTAGTTGATTGTCTTGTTCTCTTCTAGTTGGAATTTGCCTAGATCTGGAATCTTCTTCAAACTTGAAATATTGATAATAGATAAATTTATAGTATTAAATATCTTCTTGTTGTTTATAGTGTTCCCTCATCCTATGATTCTATTCCATTTTATTTTCAATGTCAAGGATTAGATTTCTATCACTTTGTTCAAGCTAATTAGGAAGACAATGACCTTGCCAAGGCTAATTGAAAGTATGCATAGGAGAAGGAAGGGAATAAATGCTAGGACAAGGTTGGTTTATAGTTGAAGGGCTGATTGATGATAAGTCATGAACATGATCAATCTAATATGAATAATTTTCAAGTGTGTAATATGCATTTTCACCAAATGGAGATTGATAATACATACCAATTTCTAGTTTTTGGGTACTTGGACTACTTATGCTAGATGTAATTCATTTGGAGTCATCATTTATTTTTAATAATGCCTCTAAAGGTTGATATATTGAATAACAACACCAAAATTCATTCCATAACATTGGACTTTAGTCCCACTAGGCGTGATAAAACTATTATCAATCAAATTTGCAACCTTTAGAAGGTAGTTCAAACCTTACAAATTTATGTAACATGGAGAAACCTCAAGGTTTTCGGTACCCTATTGGATAGGTGAATCTCTAGGTTAAAGGGCTAGCTCTACTTTATGAATCACTTGGTATGAAATAATAATCTACCACTTGATAGGAAAAGGGAGAGAAACATACTCTAATGGATTTTATGCACCAAATATACCTAATAAATACCAACCAAGTGCAAATACAATTCAAACAATAGACTAACATACACATGACACTAATCCAAATTTTCCTCTTAACATTAATGTTTCTCATGAAGGTTGTGAAGAGTATTTGAGCTAGGAGGACTAGTCAAGAGGTCATGACATGAAACTATTCAGAAAACTACTCACTAAACACTTACACCTTAATTTAACACTTCAATAGACATGTAAAAAGGATTATAAACTAAACATTAATGCTAAATAAGAACAAGCATACCAACAAAGTAAGACTATCACTTATCAAGATCAACTAATGAAGAATGCATATTCAAACTAGTCCATAGAGGAGGTAAAAATAGATTATTCTAATTTATTAAAGGCTAAAAATGGGTAGGGTTTTGCCATACCTAGGTGGAGGATACAAACTTATCCTATTAAGGTTTAATATATATAGAAATGTGAGAGAAGAATCATGAGTTAAAATCAAGAGAGGAGTTATGAAACTATCTCAATAGGTATTATAAGACAATTTTATCCTTATTAATATGTTCTCCTTCTACAAGTGGCATGAAAGTTTGAAACTTGGCTTGACACTTTGAATTTTCTCTTCAAAATTACCCTTTGCCTTGGACTGTGGAATGACAAGGGGCCTTATTGATGGTTAGGTCATGTTGAGTTAAATATTTACTCTAGTCTTGACACTTTTCAACTATTATATGAATGTTCCCTTTGACACATTACTTCATTCTCGTTCTAGGTGTCTAGCAGTCTCTTAATCCCACTAGGCAAATCTTGCTTACAAGTGACAAAACTTGATTTAATATTATATAACTCATTATCTCTCCATGTATGGCCTATTAACATCATATCAAACCTGAAAAAACTCATTTGTAAGTCTCAAACTTCCCCATATAATTTATTTTGAAATAAAAGACCTCATTTGACCTCATTCTTTATATCCCTAAAAGCATTTAAACCTTCATGTGTATGGTAGTGTATGAATGGTACCAAAAACATAATGTAATATTTGAGGACCCAATATGTATTTACAATTTCATTCATAATTTTAGGTCTTGAGAGTGAGTGGAAGTACCATTTTTTGCTTTTCTCTTTCCTCAATTAAGCCTCCTTGCCTAGAAGACTAATTTTTTTCTCCAGATCTATCTCAAACATGTGAAATAACCCAAAATTATTTGATTCACTTTAAATATCATATTACCAACCTCCATATCAAATTTGAGGCTTTGAGACCCTATGGAAGTGTGAGAACCATGAAATGGCCATGAAACCTAGTCTCATTTTAGACCTGTTTGAGACTACCTTGAAAAATGAGCTTTGTTTGATTATTTAAAAAATGTATAGTATGGATATTTTGGATTAAATAGGTATAAAACATCCCAAATGACCTATCCCAATAGTTTTTAAGTTTTCTATTGGTCAAAACCCTATAAAACACCTAAAATCCTTCAAAAATAATGCATTTATTATAGTTCATACAATTGAAAATATAAAAAAAATAGAGAATATAATGGAAGTCATAAACAATATACAAGATGTTTTAGGATCAACTCAGGTAATTCAAGGCACTTTATAAGTCAATCTTTCTTTAATGGTCTTTACTAGAGTTTTAGGAGTGTTTAAACCTGTTTTGGTTCTTCACAATTATTCATAAACCTTGGCCCCTCAATACTTGAAAAAATTCAAAAAAAAACAATTTTACTATCCCACTTAATTATATCTAGGTGATTATGTCACCATTCATCTTGATAGTATATTACTAAGTGTGATAAGATGACTCTTGGTCTATAAATAGGGTAGGGGTCTGAGTTCTTAAGCATTGTTCATGAATGCTAGAGGTCCAAAATAACAACCAATTTTATAATATTGTAGTGTAGTAACCTAATTATCATACCTAAAAACCATTATTTTCCATTCATAGACTCATGATCAGACAAGTTGAGAGAAAACTGGTATTAAGTTGTAGTCACCCATTAAGAGAGCTCGAGGTGGTTTCTAAGTATTAAGTTCCACCTTTCCTAGTTCTCCCATGTTTATGATGACTCTTTAGGGTTTATACTATTATATTTTGCATTTTAAAAGTCTTAATATTTCAACTCTACTTCAACAAGTCACCTTTTTTATGACTGTCCATATGGGTCTACCTATGTGTGAGTTAGACTCTATAGGCCTAAATAGGGTTTTCAATATTAGCCTTACTTGATAATGGTTCTGAGGGTATAAATGAGATAATAAAACCTTGAAACACCTTTAAATTATTTAACTTTCCCTCTCACATAAATTTTTCTCCCTCAATCAAGCAAATACCTTGTGTGACCTTAAGCAGGCCTATAAACACTAGTTTGACTATGTAGGTAGGGGTTTGAGGTGGTCTTCAGAGTCTAAATGGAACTTTCCTTTCCTTAAAATTATATATTTATTCTCTTTTAGGTATTGAATATGTTAATTATCCTTTAAAATTCCTTATAATTTAAATTTACTCTCATTAAGTCACCCTTTCCTTGACTGTCTATGTGGTCTGATTATGAATTGTTGGGATTACCAGGCTTAGGCAAAGTTTTTAGTATTTGCCTAACTTTAGGTGAGTCTGATAATCCTATGAAACCATATTATCATATATGTAATTTACATTTATAATTTATTCTCTCAGGAGGCCTCTATGTCTCTTAGGACAAGTAGTCATTTACAATGATCAAGTAGACATGCATGTAGACCTCATTGGTTGTATAGGTAAATTTGAGAATGGGTTATGTAGAAATTCAATTATTTTATGAAATTTATCTTGATCCTTTTTAATTATAATGAATATATACATTTTACATCTATTTTAGTTAGACCCTGATGTTTCTTTTATTCACTTTGTCCTCTCTTTAGGCTTAGAAGTAGCCTACATTACCTAACAAATGTGTCGATGGTTATTAAAGTGGTTTGACTACACTTGAGGGTTTTAAAACTTCAAAGTAAGTAATTAGTGAAGGATAAAATTATGAATCATGTTAATAATATAGGTATCCTCCTTTTAACCCTCTAAGCTGTTCCAAGACATCATACTCCACTGGCCTACAATCTCTTTCTTGTACCTATCTAGACTGACTGTAAATGGTCATTATATAAGGGTTTGAATATGAGCCTTACAAATGGTATTTAAAATATATAATTGTGACTTGAAGGTTTTAAAACATCATGGTATGTTATTTATAACTTATTACAAGTTCTATTTGACTTTTCATAGCATTTCAAAGCTCTACCTTCTGTCATCATACACAAAACTAGACATGAGTGTTAAACTTCTAAACTTAGTATTCTCAAATATTAATTGACTTTCACAAAATTAGGCTTATTCATTAGTTTATGTATTTCTCATTTCATGTTTTTAATGAGTTATGTTTATATTACACACTCTTTCCTTGCATGAGCACATGGTTTCAGTCCAAATTGAGGACATATAGGTTTATAACTTGTATGTCTTGACTTTTGCTTGTATAACTATGATCTAAGTTACAAATTACAAACTCAAGTTAACCCTAAATTAAATTTATTCTTGTACATGATCTAAGTTGAAAATTATAAACTCACTTATATACATTTCTCTTCTCAAGTTAAAAATCAAGTGTATCCATCAAAACAAACATGTAGGTTAGTTTGTATTCTTTTGACCTTAGGTATTAAGACCACCTATTTTCCACTAGTATTTAATGCTTACCAAAGCATAAGGTTACCATATTTATTTAATTACTCAAGATTTAAAATTGATCTTTAGACACATTCTAATGTACTTCATATGAGATCATAATGCAAACCTACAGGTCTGTAGATCTATAAGTCTGAATTCTTTATGCTTTAGACTTTGAAAAGATACCAACATGACCTCTTAAGCATTGTACATTATATTGACATAAAATATTTTTACATCAACGAATCAACCCTTTTGCCTATCATGAATGTCAAATTAGAATCATACTAGTCTAATCATAGGGGTTATAAAGGTTTATTTTTGGATCCTAAAGATGCAAAGGGGTTTTATAAAAATTTTGGGAAAATAATCAGTACGTTATCAAATTAACTTACTCCATTATCACAATTGAGAATCTACATTAATTAAGAATCAGTTGAAATAAGAATTTATAATCTATTCTATCCGACATAGATAATCTATTAATTAGACAAACTCTTGAAGAATAGAAATATGACTCTAAAATATGTGTATGAAAATACACTTAACTATATTTTCCATGGTTCATTATCCAACTAAGTGCTAAGAAATCACTTAACAAAAAAATATAAGAAAGACAAACAACAACTAAGAAAGAAACAATAAAAGAAAATTGAACATAAAAGAATAACACAAAAACTAAAGAGAACAAGAGATAAATTAAAGCTAAACTAAAACCTAGAAACTAAGGAACATAATGCTATAAAACAATGTACTAAAGCATATTTAGAATAAAAGATAATCTAAATAATATTAAACTAAAAAGTAAAAATTAAAATAAGCCAAAGAACAAAAACTAAAGTAAAACAACTACTAAAGAAATACTAAAAGAAAATACAAATTATAAAATATAAAAGATTTAAACTAGAAAATAAACTAACAGATAGTGCTAACTTGCTATTAATAAACTTCTAAAAATACTAAACTACACCATAAAGATAAACATAACCAAAAGACATTTAAGAAAACATAAATTTATCTATTAAATTAAGTCAAATATTTACAAAAGAGTTGTGAGTCTCAACATGAGAATCGTCTTATTATAAAATAGATCTAAAATGAGAATTCCAACATTTCCAATACAAAACTTGAAAAGGACAACTCAAAATTTGATCAGATCAATGAAATGTCACAAATAATGTGAAGTGATCATCATTTTTACATTGAGTACTTTGAATTCTACACATGATACTATAAATAACAATCATCAAAAGATATTAGATTTAGAAAACTTCAGATAAGCAGTAATAGATGACAAATATAACTAGATATACCTATGTTTCATAAGTTATTACTCAACCATTAGATAAAGTACCATTGGGTCTATCTACCAAAGTTTTACTATCTCAAAGATATTGCATAGAAAGAAGAGATGAGTGAATGACTTTAGGATAATAATTTAGTCCTCGTTACCTATTTAACTTCTATCTTCAAATGAAAGTTTTATCTCCTTTTATCCTTCAACTTCAGTTTTGAAATAAGTTATAACTGACTTTAGTTAGTTATCAGTTAAGGTTAACAAATTGACTTATAAAGTCAATTAGTTAATAAATAATATATGGAGAGATTAATGAAGACTCTAAAGTCTTAATTAAATCAAACCATTTAAATGAAATAACCCAAGAACTAATCTTAATGAGTGGGGACCCATCTTATTAAAAATAAAGTAGGACACATAAATAATTATAAAAATAAATAATAAATTGATGAATCCTACTCCTATTTAAAACATAATGTAATTTAAACTATAAAATTAAGCATATATTAATTATATCTCAAAATAAATACCAAGATAAGTTTTAAAATTGTATCAAGTTTTTTGAACAAACAAAGTTATTCCCAATAATCATTTGAATCTGATAAAACCTCTATAATAGGTTTATTTGCTGATCAAGATAAACATTATATTCCATTTTAGATGTAAAAAAAGGTAGCAATCTACTGCTTGACTTAGATGTATCAGTATCAACTTTCAACTTCACCATTTTAAACTTCTTGAGCTCATTAGGTGTTTCAAATTCTTTCCCTTTTCCAGTAATGTTCTTCTCAGCAAGATGATGAGAGATATCAACAGATTTCTTATTACTACCAAATACTTGACCCCTCAAATTTAGCCTTTTAGACCTTAATATTGGTTGACTATGATCCCCTAAAAGGTTTAATCTCTTACACTTCCTACCAAGTTTAGTATTTGATGGATCAAGGGTATATGAGAGAGTGACAATGTTTCTAAGGTTCTTAGCATGAGCTTCCTCTCTATTTAATTAGTTTCCTAGCTGATTGTTAGGAAATTGATCGGTAGGGAGTGGTTAGTCAGTTGGTTCTCCTCTAAAAATAGGTGATTGTCACTATGGATAAGATCATGTTTGGGATGATGTTCAATAAAATGTGAATAACTACTTTGAGATTGAGCACAAGCTCCAACTCTTTGCCCTCAAAATGCGCTATGACCTCTATGGTTTCTAAACACATAACCTCTTTGAATAGGGAGGAAATTTAGGACATTCAAAAAATTAGGATTAGAAGCATCAAAATGATTAGATATTCTTGTACCCTAAGGGAATCTAGGCCCAAAATGTCTAGCATGGAAGCCAACCCCACTAGAGCTTTGACTATGGTTTAATTGACTTCCTCAGTTTGACCTTTGACCCCATCCTCCATAATTACTATTCTCTAATGGTTGTTCCCACCTAAACATTTTTAAATAAACAATAATCTGAAAAGACACCAAATTAAAATTTTGAGCTTATGACCAGAAATTATTCATGATCCAAAAATAATTCTCATCACCATATTGTATCTAAAAACCCAAATCGATTTGCATATTCAAAATAAAACCAATTTCATTATTAAATAATTTCCACATTTAAAATTAAATTATTCCAAGGAAGCATTCAACAAAACTTATACAATTAAGAAAATAATTAATCACATCTAATTTACTACCACCTTTACAAACTCTATCATGAACAAAAACGTTCAATAAAATTCCCAACTCAGAACCAAAATCCAAACTATGTTAGAATCCACAAGCAGACCATCGTGAAAAGAAACTAAAAGTAACTTTCAACTTATTTCATACTAGTACTTTTATCTACAATAATTCCAATTTATTTTCATATTTATCATCCCAACACTGAAACCCAATAATCCATGTGAATAAACCAAACTAAGATGCCCAAACTTGAAAACCCTTGATAAATAATTCCTTTAACAACAATTATTTCATAGTTATCTTTACCTTTCTTTGATTATGCAACCAATTTCACTATAAATTTGTAATTAAAGATTACAAATACAATATATGTAAGAAAAATGAGAATGAACTCTTATGTATGCATGAAACAAAACTTATCATCCACTATGTTTAATACCAATATTACATAGTCCATGTCATCTAAAAATTGAGAAGAGATGGTAATGTATAAATTCAAATGAAACCCTATATTTAGAATGACAATAAACTATTCTACCCAGGATAAGTCTAAAGTACCACATGAATCTCCAAACTCCTGAGAAATATACAATATGCAACCCGCATACTTATTTCGAACCTTAAATATTTAGACATCAAACAACATAATTTATAGAAACCCATATCCAAATTATTGAATATAAAATGTATCACCCAACCAAGAGAATGAATAGGCTTCATCAAAATTTCATCTAACAAAAACAAATATTTTGAAACTAGAATACAACTACCTTCTTGTAATCCTTGACCAAGAAAAACATTTAATGTTTCAAATACCCTAATTACTAGTATATGTAGAATTTGGAAAGACACTATCAAATATTTTTAAACCACAAACTCCCATTTTTAAGAAATGTTGACTATATGAATATTTACCATATTTCCACTGAATATAGAAAACACTTGAATGAAACAACTTATCAGGCCTCCAAATGAACTAAAAACAAAACCTCCATACCTAAAATCAAATTTGAAACCCTGTTTGAATCTCTTTGCTCACCCTTCTTTCTACAATTTTCATTGAACCATAATTTTGCTTTTGCCAAATCTTTCCAAAATGACAACTGACTCATGAAAACCAACTTTTATTTGCCAATCTCCCCTCATAACTAAGTTGGGATACGTACTCACTTCCCATTGGTCCTTACTAATTCTTACCAAAGTTAGTAGTTTACTAACCTATTTCACCAAACTGTCAAAGTTAGCATTCACCAAAACTTCTTACCAAATTACATTCTAAATAACATGTTTTGAGGAGATAAGTGTGCCATTAATACACACCTTACCACCAATATTTACATTATCCGAAGCATCTAGAAACACTAAATGATAATGCTAACTTGCATAGGCTTCGATACCAAAATTTTCCAAGTCACCCCTGCAATCCTATCAATGTCAAACTTATTACAAGTATGCATGCCAAATCAACTCATGAGGACAAACTTAAGGGCATATATCATTCAAAAATTATGCATCATGAACACTAAACCATATACCATGGTCCCTTGAATTCATAATCATAAACTTAGGATCTTAAAAATATTTAATCCGATATGTATTTAGAAACAAGACACAACAAGGTCCATGCCATTAATAGAAAGCTAAGCTTAGTTAACCTAGATAGAATATTATAATGAACCACCATTCCCTTAGCAAACTCATTATTTTTATGTATGTAAGGACCAATACAATATCATTCTTATTGGAAAGCTATAAACATTTGAAAAAAATATTTCTTGATTCCCAAAACTATTTTAAAATGCCAAAGTGATAATCATACATCTAAAATTGAATGGGATAGATTTATTTGATCAAGAAAAGCACATCATAGTGAAAATTCCTTGATATAACCTGATCAATTACTGTTGTTCCAAAAAACTATCCATTAAACTATCGAGATGAATAAGCCATATCTAATCCATAAATAATAAATAAATATTATGACCATAACTAGTATAGAATTATATCAGAAATTTCAACGACAATATTAGAACTACAATGAAATACTTCCAAACATATCACTGAAATAAATCGAATGCATATGAATTGAAACTACCAACTAAACTGTAATAGATCATGAGTATAAAAATATATGCATATTTTTTTTATTTATCCACTTTGATTTTTGAAACCATTGAAACAAAAATAGAATCATCAATCAATCATATGATTTCATAATCAAAATGCATCTACTAATATTGTTAAAAAATAAGAGTCCCTGACACAGTTTTAGGCTTTATGACCAGGTCATCACTATGGCAGAAAGTATGATTTTGAATTTTAGAGGGGTATATAAAATAGGCACAACACATTCCTTCATTGTCTCAAAAAAATTATTTAGAAGTCAAAACCTTCAAATTTCTTTGAAAACACACAATTATAACCTATTTAAATCATTCTTATGTAGGCAGTCATATTCATAGGCATCAAAATGAGATAACATTATGAGTTTCTTAGAGAAGGTGTTGGGATTAACATGGAGAGTGGCTAGTGGAGTTTAAATTTAATTAATGAGAATAAAAACATGAATAAATACCTTCATTTCACTCTTCCAAACATTTGAAAAACTTTGATTAAAAAAAAACCATGATAGTCAACTTGTAGATTGTGTAAGATAGTAACTTTCCTTGCCATATGGCTTCTAACACATGCCAACCTAGTTGATGAAAGTGTGAAATGAATTTATAAACCTATAAATACCCAACCCAATTTATTTAATGTATCCAATTAATTCACAATTGCATGGGAATTTCATAAAACATAGCCTATGGGGATTTGAACCTCAAAAAATATCCTTAGATCCATAGTGATTGTTCATTAAGATAAGGAGCTCAATAAAACTACAAATTCCAATAATTAAGAGTGTATATTGGTCCCCAATTATGGTCAAAATATTATCCTCCAACTCTACCTATATGTCTTATACCATTCACTTCAAAATTGCATTCATGAGATTGTGAAGAAAGCGATAGGAGAGAAAAAGAGTATTTTACAACTTTGAGACCTAAAACTTCCTTTCATGCCTAATTATAAATTTTAAAATCTGAAAGGACACTAATAAACCATTTTCCCTTGAAAGTGAGTCCACTAAGCTCATACAAGTGCCAAAACTCACCTCTAAAGTGTTGAAATTCAAGATTGTGACTTTTATATGACATCATAACTTATAAGGAAGCTGTATAACTTCTCCAAGGTCCTTGTAAATTTTATTTTATGTATTTTACACTTGATGGGATTTTTCATACATGGAAAGTTATCAAAAATACCCTTTTCATTATAAAACACTACCTTAAAGTCCATAAAAGAACCTTAAAATTTTAAAAACATCATGAAATGTTATTAGAATGTTAATAAATCTTGAAGATACCTTGAAAGACACCTAAAAACCTATGAAACTTCTTGAATAACTCTCATGACTCCATGACATGACCACACTAGTGTAATTTAGAGACAAACTATTACCTTAATTTCTCCAAATTTACCTTAAACAATGCTAATAAGGTTTTATGAAGAATTTTTGAAAGATATTAAGGCATGAAAAGTCTATGCACAATGGTTATCAAAAAATGACACTCTAATTTTCACCTATAGGGGTTGCCATTTTAATTTTGGGGGTCAAATCGGATAACAACAACATCATGCAATATCATTCAATCATATGGAAAATATAACATCATAGTAATGTGTGTATCATTCAAGGCATGAATGTAACATATGGTATGCATTACATATAATAATTATATCTAGATAAATATATAAATGAAGCATGCAATAGAAATATATATGAATAGAACTATGTCGTAATTGTGCATGATAGAAATCATTACACTCCTCAATGTTAACAATCTTACCACATACAAGTGTTAGGTTTGGTACATAGGCCAAAGGGTCACATAAAAATGACATAATATGTCACAACAATCAAGGCTAAAGGTCAAATTTAGGATGATATAATGTTTTTTATATAAACAATGGAAATTAATGGATGTTGTATTAATCAAGGTCAAAATACACATAAAATAGTCATACACAATGTAATGTATCATGTAACACAATTATAAAATTAGTGGAAAATAGAAAATGGGACTATTCTACACCATTCATATATATTAATGTCATATCATAATTGTTCCAAAATTTTTGGTATCAACACTAAGTTGGAGTTAGGTCTTAGAAGTTTGAGTCAATTATAAATGAGTTTGGGCTAAGTCAAATTTTTTTTAAAGTTATAAAAAATCATGACAATCATGCTTGCAAACCTACTGCATCCATAAGGTTGGGTTCACTCAACCTTATGGATGTATTGAACATGGTTTTTCATCTTGACAAGGATGTAGACACACCCTCATTCTTATCATGCTCATGGTGTTGGGAAAAGGTTATACCTACCCAAAATTCTAAAAATATTAGATGTCGATACACATATCAATGTAGATGTGGATGTGACCTCACAACCATCACACTCGTAATGTTAGGATGTCTCAACCCCATGGATGTAGAAGACGCTTAGATAAAAATGATGATGTTATTTCTAAGGACATGCATCCAATGCACCCATGGAATCACAACATCCCTATTATGTGGTGCCATGACACTCGAGCATGAAATTCCCACCATTTCACTAAACCCCATATATCACTTCTCTCCCCCATATTTCTCATAATAATTTCAAATTCTCCCCATGTTGTGTTAAATATATGCCTTCTAACCATTTACTCATGTTAAGGCTAAACCTTGCCCAGTATAGTCAAAACCTTCATTTTTATGAGTACTCCATAGCTACATTATTCTCATCAAGTACAGATCCCATTTCAATCACCTTTTACTCAAAGGAAGATTGTTATACCCTCACAACACCAAAGTTATGGTCTACTCTTACAAAATCCATAAGAAGAATTAACAAGTGGGCGTAAATAGTTTCATTACCACTATCATCTATCCTACACAACCCCATAAGCATTTTATCTCATTAGACCCCTATGGTAATCTCAAATCACTAGTTGAGGTTGAATTCTCCATCACTAACGTAGCCAAGGTGAATTATATATACCTAGGGTATGAGCCTATGTCTATCATGGAAAGTGAGGTCATTGAAATCCATGATTCAATGATCAGACATGTGGATATCAATGAACTTCAAAAAATAATTAACAATAGATCATTTACACCTATATGTGCTCTCCTAATAATAAATGGTCTTTTAAAAGTACCTAGATTTCTTATCTCCATGTAGTGTTCAAATCTAGTCCTATCATGTGCTAAATACTACAATATAAAAACAAGGGAAGTCAAATATGTAAGGGATGCTCTTGTGGTAAATGTTAAGGGAGACTCCATTGATTATACATTTAAAATTACACAAAGGAATTTATTTTAAAAAATGAGTGTGGAGATTGGGCAAACTTTATAACATAAAAATATAGAAAAACATTTCAGTGTCATGAACAAAATTTGGCTAAAGGTGAAATGGAAAGGCATATCCAAACTTACCAATAATTTCACCAAAGCTAATTTTGTATAATATATTTTAAATATGATCAGCCTCTCAATAGGTTGGTATGAAATTTAAATACCAATGGTTTTCATCCTTGGATATTTCTCCTCATGAGCAACATTTTTGATGGAAAGCAGTTCATTGATTAGGAAAACATGATTAGTGATGCAGTTCACAACCATATCACCAAGGTGCCTAATGCCAATTCATTTTATATGAATTCATATTTGGATACACTCTTTTATCTCAATGTCTATGCCATGACTAACACAGTTAGAAAATCCAATGCCAACTACAAGAGTATATGTGTTTTTTGTTAGCTAATCTTAGAATAAATAAACAAGAAATTCAAATGAGTGAATGATGCATTCACCATGAGAATAATGCAATTGTTAAAATAAAATTGGGGATGCAAGGTTTTTGAAGAGGGAATTAATATTTTATTATAGTATGAAAGCCATTTCATTTAATTCAAGATTTTCTCATATATCAAAGTTCGAATTTTTGAAGGTTATCTCAAGAGGCTTCTGAGGCTAGTTAGTGATAAAATTTTGTTAATTGAATTGTGAATATAACTTTTAGATGTTCATAAAAAATGTAAGAAGATACAAGTAGTCAAAGTAGTTTTCCCAATTTCTCTAGGACACTACACACGCAAGAATGAAATAAATGCCCTAAATACTTAGGGTATCATATCTCACTTCACTTTGTACCCTCACATGAGTAAATATTCATTTTAAAACAATGATATGTGTGATCCAATTTGGTTATTGGCTCCTCATATATTCATCATAAACACTTATAAGATTAACAAGTTAAGTTTGTTTAGGAATTTTAATTTTGAATATTTTATTTGGGAAATATAAGCCTAGATAATGTTACTATGTTCACTAAAAAATGGGTACCTAATGGAATGATCAATGATGGTCATGAACCCTTCACACCATGCTGCATTTAAGGAGTCCTGACAAATCTTGTGATATTGATAAGATGGTCAACCCCTAAAATCATAAACCTAAAAGAAATATCCAAGTTTTTAATGAGAATATCATTGAAGCAGTTTGATGAAAATATGGTAGAGTTCATAAGAGGTAATTTTCCCTAAAAATACAAGGATAAAACTTTTCCTAAATAAGTTATTGTATCTACTCCAAGGGTAATGAGATCCTATGATTTTGGTACTTTTTCATCCCACTACTAAGGCTAGTGGTGATTGTGATGGTGAAGACCCAAAATAAGGAAAACAACCAAGAAAGACTTATGGTTAGGGATCCATTATAAGAGGAAAATTCAAAGCCAAAAAATAATGCTAATGTCTAATCTTCTTCCCCACTAGGAGATCACTCTTTACTAACCAAGAACACCTCACCATAATATCTTTATTTTATTTAATGGATGGATAAATTAGTAGATACATGAGTGGAACCTAATTACACTTCAATAAGACTAATTTATACTATTATCTCATCTTGTCCACACATACCACTCTCACCATATTCTGCTCCTCCAAGACACTCTACACCACTTGTTTCAAAAACTAGTTTAGATACACATATAGTTAGTACTAGTAATGTGGGATTTCAATGGATACCTCCATTACTGAGAAAAATAAAATATATCATAGATGTGGAGCTGCCAAACTTTGATACCTTATAAAATTTTCATGTGGCTCCTCTCCCAAATGAGGCCAAGACCACTTCTTGGTTGGTTATAGATCCATTTAGTGTTTTTTTTTAAAATTTTAGAGTCAAATGTCTATAAGGGTGAGGGTGAGATGATTATCCCTTATTATACCGTAAAAAGAGTTGTTGTGGGTAAATCCACACATGAATGTGATGTGCATAATCTCTAAATTAATACTAAAATAATGATCAAGATATCTAAATAATATTAATTGATACGGGAACATTTGAAATATCAAGTCTGACATATCACATGATACATGAACTATCTCTTGAATCTATTAGAATCCCATTCTAGTGCCCAAGTTCAAGTCCCTAAAAAATGTAAATATTTTATTTCATCCATATCTAAATATAATAATTATGGGAAGACCCTCAAGGCTTAGGTGGAACCATTATTATTTAATATGTTGAATTACATTGATGAAATAATAAAGCTCATGAAAATATTGATTTAGAGAAAATCAAAGTTGAATAAAATATTAAGTTCCATCAATATGAAATTGACCTCTAGAAAAGCTGTTGCCTAATAATGAGGAGATGATAGGCACTAATACAAACATTCTTGACAAAAAATGAATATTTGATAATCAAAAAAAGTAAAATACATATCTTTTGATTGGTTACAATGTGTTTTACACAAGATATAAGTGTTGAATAAATCCCTAACATACTTTAAGGATCAATCTAAGTATGGAGGTTCTAGGATGTATGAAGCATATTCTAATTTAGGGAAACTTCATTGTGACTTGTTGAAGGATAATTATTTAGGACTTCATCTAGTGGATGCCATCAAGGATCAATTTAGGAAGTTAATTAAGGAGGATTTATTCAAATAAGGGATCTTAAACATATCTTCTAAGAATATACTACCCCATTTAAACATATCTTCTTGAAATTAATAAAAAATTATACCCCATTTAATCTATAAATATTATAAATAGGTTTATTTTTATTTCTACTATATTTAATAAATGTACCTATCCTTCAAATAGAGTAGAAATTTTTTATCTCCTTCACTATTTCTAAATACAATATTTTTCAAATTTCCAAATATTTCACCAATATTTTTTGGGCACCCACCATGGTGCACATGTAATTATTTTTGTGTTATCCATTTAATATATCACTCAATATAACAATTATTGTCCTCATAAAAATTAGTATTGGATATATCAAAACCATCTTTTATAAATTGTGGATAAATTATTTTTTCATCTTGTATGAAAGAATATTCACAAGGTCTAATATGAATAGAGGTATCTCTAACCCATTCTTTGAATTACAAGAACAAT
The DNA here is from genome assembly GCA_037957365.1 of Torreya grandis. NCBI lineage: Eukaryota > Viridiplantae > Streptophyta > Pinopsida > Cupressales > Taxaceae > Torreya > Torreya grandis. Next base: position 803,198 of record JARHVA010005057.1, read on the forward strand.
CTAACTTTATAATTTCTCCAAAATGAGTAATAAAGATGACTAGACCTCTAAATAGATCCTTATATTTTCATAACATATTGATTCTAAGGCAAGTATAATTTTATGTCATGGATGTAATGTTATCATGGGGTCCAGATCTTAGGAAACTAGTCCTAGGTGTTATACTCCATGGGTTATTGAAAGGCTCAAGGATTTTTCCCCCTAAGTTTACTAGTGGTGGTAAAAATAATTCCTAATGAAAAAATCAAGGCTTTATTTTATACTTGTGTTATTTTGGGTGTATAAAATGAATATGTATCATTTATACTATTCGTATAAACCTTCCTTGAAGGGGAAACATAATGATTTCATCATCTTCCCATGAGTTCTATCTAGAACTAGGAGACAACAAGAAATAAATATTAGGAAAGATTCAAAATAATGGAAGATAAACACACCCTCTTGGATCAATTGAATATGATAAAAAGTAAATTCATGAACCCATGAGATAATTCATATTTATATTCAACAAAATGATACATAAAATTCTAGTGACTACCATGCCTACCATAGAAAATCAGATGTGTGTTTTATTCAATGCACAAGCACTCAAGGTGAGTTTGTTGTTACAAATAAACCAATTGAAAACTTTGGAGATAACACAAACTCAAGATATATAAGTAGAAGATGATATGATCATGGTTATGAGGCTAAATAAGTATTCAATTAAAATAAAATAACAAACTTTAATATATTCTCTAATTTATAAACTAAAAAATAATATATTAGCCTTGAAGAAAAAATTGTTAGGCTCATTCAACTTCCACATATAAGTGTGTTCTTAGGATATCATTTATTCCATATAGTGGAAATTTCCATCCCAAACTACCTTTTCCATTTCCACAACTCACCATCAAAGCTTATCCTACAAAAAACATTTCACATGTATTTCTCATGCCACTAATGATCACGATGGTTGTAACTATCCAGGAATATCAATGCTATAATTATTCAAAATTAAATAACCTATAGAAGGTTGTTTGGGCACCTTAAATACCAAAATTAAGGAACCTGATGGCGAATCCATCATGGGATATTTTGAATATGAAACTGATTGTGAGGAGTATGATAATCGAGTGAAGGATATGAATAGTCACTTGCATGTTTTATTCACTAGATCTTAGAATGATAATTTTAAATCAGTATAAAAGAATAAATATTCTAACAAACATAAAGATAAATAAGCTCTAAAATACATGGTTACTCCAAATTTTATCCTCAATAGAGGTATTTCTTTGCCAAACCTTATAAAAGATAAATAAAACATTGTAAGTTATTTGTTTCCTTTAAATGTTTCTACCATTGATGAATCAAATCCTAATTTTTCACCTTCCTTTGATATCATTGATCATTTGAGTAAAACTAAGGCTTAGATTTATCAAACTAAATATCTAAATTCAAATCCTTAGAAGGTCAACAATTTTATCAAAGGTGATTTTTTTTAGTAATCCAAGTATATCACCTCATGGGGCTCATGTCAATATTATTTATTTTAACCTTTAGAATAGCATGGTTGTGTCAATAAAAATAAGTGAGAGACATGAAACATTATATGTTTCACTCTTATTTTGAGTTTTTTTTTTTCAATATTTGCATAATTATTTTTGAAGCTTCAACCAGTGTGATTCTACTCATTGGTTGTAATTCATCTAACAAATCATAAATTATAGGAATAAGAAACTTATCTTTGATAGTAAAATTGTTGAGCTCTCTATAATATAGACACATCCTCCAAGTTTCATCCTTTTTTCACACCATGACTACTAGAGAAGAATATTCACTTTGGCTATGGTGAATGGTTCCTACCTCTAACAACTCTTTTACCATTTTTTCAATTTCACTCTTTTGGGTATAAGGATATATGTATAGTCTGATGTTGGATGGCATACTTCCAAGAATGAGTTTGATGGCATGATCATGATTATGACTAAGAGGAATACCTTTTTGTATAGGTCCCAAAATAACTAAATGCTCATCTAATATTTTTTGTAACTTAGGATGGGTAGACTCCTTAGTTTGTTAAACATCAACAGAAAACAAGTGTACCACAAATCCTTTAGCACCTTTTTTAGAATCTTGGTCATATGATGTGAAATAACCACTTGGGGAGATTTAAATATTAATCCCCATATTTCCACTAGCTTTCTTTTAGAATAAAAATGCATGAATAGTTCATGGAAATTCATCTCAATATTACCCAATGTGGTGAGCCATTGTACTCCTAAAACAATGTCAGTCCCACCCATAAGAATAAAAAACATAAGATAATATAGAAAATAGTCCCCCATTTCTAACTTAATACTATGACATTTTATATAACAATTAAATGTACCACCATCTTCAATCATTACTTGAAATTTTGGGGCTGGGTAAATGAAATAATTCAAATGAACAACCAACTTACTATTGATGAAATTGTGTATACTACCTGAGTCAATAAAAACTATGACCTTTTATTTCTTAATGAAACCCACCACCTTAAGAGTCTAAGGAGTAAAAATACCTGAAAGGGCATGGTAGGAGATAGTAGGTTGAGAATCTATAGCTTCATCCTCAGGTCTTTCAAAACTCTCACCAAATGCTTCCTCATCTTCTTCATCCTCATGAGGCCCTTCAATGTAAAATAATTTTTTTTATCACATCGATAAAATTTGCTCCATTTTCTATCATAACCATAATGTAACCCTTTGGTATGCTTCTCCTCAATTTGTTACGATGTCAATCTAGTAGGTTGAGGCTGTGATGAAATGGGGAAGGTATGTTCCTAATTAGTAGTGAAAGGATGATGTTTGGCCATTTTTTTAATTCTACCAAGAATTCCATTAGTATATCTTCAGATACATTTATGGAATTAAACATACAAACCTCCAATTTAATACTATATTTTCATCCACTGAGAAAAGGTCAGTCAAATTTGCCTTAGTGATATCCTCCACATATAAGGATAGATTTTGAAATTGATGAATAAAATCCTTCATTGTTCTTGTTTGTATTAGTTTGTCTAATTGGTTAAAGTAATTTTTAGAAACATTAGCTTGATATTAAGACATCAATTCATCAGAGAATATTGACCATGTTACAAGAGCATCAATCTTCTTCTTTTGAGCACAAAACCAATGATACCAAATGAATGGCTTAGGTTCTAGATATAGAGATGCCACAACCACCTTTTGAGATCTACGAGTTTGGTGTAGATCAAATATATTTTTAATTTGAGTAATCCAAGTGAGTGGATCCTTACCATTAAACTTGCACAAGTATACTTTTAACATCATTAGTTTTGCCCTCATATTGGTGGTTTTAGTATTAAGAGGAGGAGGACTAGAAAGAAAAAGTGGAGGGTTGTTGAGTGGTAAATAAGATGAAATGGTAGCCAATTATGTCATGATATATTACAAATGATTATTCATGCCATCAAATTCCCATTGCATTGTTGATATTTGAGTTTGGACTTGTACATATTTTTACATTAGGCCATGTAGATTTGACTAAATTTGAGAAATCATATCAGATGATTCAAACTCCATATCATCCCCTAAAGGAGTTTATGGGTATCTTTCCCTTTCCCCCATCCATGGGTGTTAGGACCAACCATACAAAGGCTTGATGGTGAACCTTATTTTACCTTGTTGACCCAAATTTGACCATTATTTTTAAAAATATGTTAGCCTCAAAGAACCAAACTAATTTTTTCCAAGGTTCCAAAAATGTAAATAAATTTGAAAAATTATACAAATTATGAGCTATGGAATGAATTTATGAAAAACCCTAATATGGCACTAAATTTTTAAAAATAAATTCAAATGAGCTAAATTTTAATGGAAACTTAATTGAATGGTTTCAAAACTCTAGTAAAATAATTACAGATAAATTCACAATAGTTTGTTAGATATATCCACCTTTTAAGATTGATGGGTCTTAACCTGATTATGGCCCAAATCGATGCTCTAATACCACTTGAAATGATATTAATTCACCAAATAAGCATAAATATAGAAATATATCAATTTATATGGGGATATATCATAAATTATGAATAATATATAAATCCATTTTGAGGGGGATACCTCCCAAATGCTTGAAATAAGAATGAATACTCAAATATGATGATGAATTACTAACCCTACCTCCTATATACAGTCTAACAAGGCCATGTGCCACCCATAAGCTAACCTAATAAGCATATTAATGTATAAAGAATGTAAAATAATATGTAAAAGGGTCATGAAAGCCACAATTTGGCTACATATATCCCTATACATGCCAATGGTTAAGGGCATAACAAATATTTTTCAAGATGGAGGAACATAATAGTGCCTATAATTGGGTTAAAAATGTGCTTATGCATCTATAGTAATATTTCCTTATAAAAGAGTAAATATGACTATTCTGGTGGTGGGAATCCCTCTGATCTATAGAATGGTTCTAAGTAATAACTTATTCAAAGACCTTGGAGGCAAGATTCAATTGTACTAGACACATACTACCATTACTATAAAGGGAATCAATTAAAAGATGATGCCATTACCAAAAGATTAAAAAATGGTGTAAAATTTAAATGATCCCTAAGAAAAATTCCTATATGAGGAAATAATCTTGAGAAATTACATGATGATGAATGAAAAATATGTATAACTTCTTGAGCTCACTGTAGGTGATTCAAATGATATATGGACCTTGGAATTTTATGGAAGTTGTTCAATTACAAATTTGGGTGCTAGAGTGGTATTTATTTCCCCTTATAAATATTTATTTTATTTTTCCTATAAAATCCAATGTGAATACTCCAATAATATAACTAAGTATTAAGTTTCACTTCTAGGATTTAAAGTAGAAGAGAAAATGAGAACTCAAAATCTCACATCCTAAGGAGATTATGACTTAGTTGTGAACCAAGTATGAGGTCAATACTAAGTAAATAACGATAGGTGAAATCATTGTATAAATAGGGTCTAGGACTACATTGAATCATTCAAATCCTTTACCATTGATTTCATTTCAATATAATAAAACTCTAAATTTGATGCATTGGATGTATATGCACCTGTATCGACTACCTATCCAATGATTAAAAAGGATAAATATGCTATCAAATTTATATGATGCCTAAGTGTTCTAGATAATTAAGAATACTGATAATTATTCACCAATGAAGAATTAATAATTAATTTTCTATAATAGGAAGATAACTTTATAAAGTTGTAATTTGAGGAAATTTTACCAGCTTATAGGGAATATTCCTCACTAGAGAGAGAAAACATGAAATGTGAAGGGTCATTTGATTCTAAGTCCAACCAATTAGATGGAAATATCATCTAAGTGAAGGGAAACAAGATCACTATATTAAATGTTTAAAAAACATTATAAATACATAAAAAATGAAAATCTAAGAGGAACCTTGAGGATCACCGACTATGAAAGAGTAAGTATAAGTATAAAAGAAGAACCATGGTATGTAAACACTAGGAAATGTTATTCCAAGGAAGAACGTAGGAGGTTAATATGTAAATTCAAATTGTATATGGATATTTTCACATGGTGTTACATGGATTTGAATTCATTTAAACCCAAATATAAGTGACACAATATACCCCTAAATCTAGGTATTGATCCATTCATGTAGAAATTGTGACACTATAGCCCCAAAATTCCATGGATAATATATGAATATATCAAAAAGAAATATATGTAAGAATCATATTCCTAATACAACACTCTACATGGGTGGCCAACATCATTTTGGTGAGAAATAATAATGGACAGGTCATAATGCTTTTTTTTCTAAAATTTGAATTAGGCTTCACTCAAAGAAAATTATCCTTTTCTAATCTCCAATTAGATCCTATAAGATATAATAGGCACTAAAATTATGTCCATTCTAGAATATTTTTATGGATATAATCATTTTAAATTTGACTTAGAATATCAATATATAAAACCAATCCACCCCTAAGGAACATTCACATACATGAGGATGCCTTCAGTCATATGAATGCCAAATCCACTTTACAAAGAATAATGGACTTTTATTTTAGTGACATAAAGATTAAAATCATAGTAATATATATTGATGATCTCATAATATTTTCAAAGAAAAGGGAGGATCATTATGAACATCTAAGAATGGTTTTCTAAAATGTAAGACCTATGACATATCATTGAATCTAAAAAATTCCATCTTTGTATTTATTAAAGGAAAAATTTTGGGGCACATAGTTTATAAGGAGAGTAGAAAGATTGATCCAAATAGGGTGAATTAAATTTACAAATTTTCTTTGCCTACTATAAAATATATCACACATTAATTATTTAGTAATGTAAACTTTTTGAGGAGATTTGTTTCCAATTTTGTGGAAATAATAAGGCATATTATTCGGATGATGAAAATAAAAAATGATTTGAAATGTAATAATGATAGAAATAAATCCTTCATAAAAGTCAAACATGTCATTCCAAAAGCACATATATTAACTCTTGCATAGTTTTTTGAAAATGTTTCATTTCATATTGCTACTCTTTTGAATACACATTATCAGACATCCTTATACTGAAAAATGAATAAGATGTTTAATTTTTGATACCTTCATGTATTTAAAATTAAAGTATCATGAGATCAATTACTCTTTGATTGAGAAACATACATATGCCATGGTCAAGTCTGTAAAACACTTCAAGCTCTATATCTTGAATTCCTAGTGATTGTATTAGTCTTAGATTATATTGTCAAATATATTTTGACTCAACATTAAATTGATTTAAAGAGAGGAGGATCTATTTAAAAAGTAAAATAATATGATCTAGATATAAAATCCACCAAATTGGTGAGAGGAAAAGGTCTTTGTGAATTTATTATTGAAGTTGCTAATTCATAGATAGAAATTAATCATGAAGATAAATTAGAAAAGAGACCACTAGTGGTCTTCATCAATTATATCAATGATTGGTAATATAACATCACATAATTTTTATAAAATAGATAATGTATATCCCACCTAAATTCCAAAAACAAATAGGATGCTCAAGGTAAGGGAAACCAAGTATGTAATCTAGGATAACATTATAAAAAAAAAACCTTAATGGGACCATTTTGTGATGTGTAGTTAAAGAACAACAAAATAGATTATTATAGGCTTTCCATGATCAAGCTTGTGGTAGACACTTCTCATTTTATATTACATAATTCAAAATCCTTAAAGCTCATTATTATCAGATGACATTTTTCAAGGATACATATGAATGTGTTTTAAAATGTTAGGATTGTCATTAATTTCTTGGAAGGCATTAGATTAAAATATTACACCTTAATCATGTTTTCATTGAATAAAATTTTTAATAGTTGGGTTTGGATTTCGTAGGTACCTTGAATCCAAATTCCAATGAAAGACACACTAATGTTTTTAAAACAGCTAATTATTTCACAAAATGTGTGGAAGCAATTCTAATAAGTTATAATACTTCTAAGGTCATTTGTAATTTCATTAAATAAAATATGTTCATTAAGTTTGGAGGTCTAAAAAATATTTTGATGAATAATGCCTCAAATTTTTATTTAGCTAGACTCATTGGATTTTTTTATGGATATAGGATTTCAATTGAGGTAATGGCCAAGCTAAATCTAGTTACAAGAACATCATAATTATTATTCATAAATTAGTTAATGAAAATCAAATAAATTATCATTCAAATATATATTACACCCTATGGGCAAACCATATACCACCTAAAATATCAATTGGAGTTTTTAATTTTCAAATATTATATATTAGGAATGTAATGATTCTCATTTCTTTGGAGTTTCTAGCTCTACAATTATAACAAGTTTTGTAAGATGATCATTTCAATGATGATTTGGCAAGTAGAATTATGTATCTAGAAAAATTGGAGGAAGAACAAGTAATGGAATTTTGTAGGATCAAAACTCATCAAGAGAAGGTGAAATAGGTGTTTGATCACAAAACAAGACCAGTTAGATTTCCAAGTTAGATATCTGGTCCTCCTATGGGATAAAATGAGATAACAAAGGGTAAATCATGGAAATTTTATTGTGAGAACATATACTATTTTGCATATTGAGATGGAACTCACCTTCCACTACCTTATAATGGGAAATATATAAATCATAATAAATAGTGAAGATATGTTGTCACCTACCATCCCCATAGGTGACATAGGTTCTTGTTATGTATTTCCATTCTTATTGTTTGATTCTTTTCACATAGTGAATTTGCTTTCTATTTGTGTATCATATTTTTGATAACTATTTGATTGTTACCTTTCCCATCTCTATTTTTATAAAAACATTACCCCATATCCCAATGGATAAAACACTAATTATTGAAACTAAATGTACTAAGAGTCCACCTTGTGTAATTTTGAAATTCCCTATCCCTAGCCTAAGCCAACTATTATTCCCAAATATTACATAGTTAAATTTCCCAAATAAACACTAAGTTGGATTTAAGTATTAGAAGGTTGATTTAAGTCAAAATGAGTTTACATTGATTCAAAAATATTTTTGATGACTTAAAAAAGGTTAGAATTTTGAAAAATTCATAAAAATGTGCCTATTCACCCACCACATCCAAAAGGTTGGGCCCACCCAACCTTTCATATGCATCATATGTAGTGCAAAACTCAATGTATATGTAGATTCAAAACTTTCCCATGACACCATGTTGTTGGTAGATACCAACCCATGGATGCAATAAATGCATGGCCATGGAAGGTGACACCATCACCACAAACACACATCTAACATGCATGTAGGGCCATAATTTATATATCACATGGTGTCATGAAATGTGCATGATGCTCCCACCATTTACTTGAACCCTATTTATCACTACTCTCCCTTATATTTATCACAATTTATTCAAAAAATCTTCTAAATCCTTCACTCTTTTTCCACATCATGATAAAACTCTAACGTCCTATCATTTGCTTGCACTATGGCCAAGTCTTGCCAAGATATTGTCAAAACCTTTGTTCTTATAGGTAATTCATAGATACATAGGTTTCATGAAGAAAAAATACCATTTCAATTTTATTTTACTTAAAGTGATAATTTTGTACCCTCAGAACACAAAATTATTGGTTCACTCCCATAGATTCCAAATGAAGAAATGATAGTGGGCATAAACAATTTCTTGACCACCATTATCTAACCTACACATCCCAATACACATATTATCCAATTAAAACTCTATGTTAATATTAAATCATTGGATTAGGTCACATTATATACAACTATAATGGCCAATATTAAGTAAAAAAACTAGGGTAGGACCTCTATCCATCCCAAAAGGTGATGCCACTAAAATATGTGATTAAGTGATTAGACATGTAGAGATGGATTAATTTCATAAAATAACTACCAATATATCAGCTACAATTATAAGTTTCCTCCTATCAATAATTATTATTTATTAAGTATAAGGATTTATAATCTTTATGTAGTGCTTGAATCTAGTCCTAGCATGTGCTTAATACTATAATGCAGAAATAAGGGAAGTCGGTTCTTTAAGGGATGATCTTGTGGTAAAAATTGATGGATATTCCATTGATGCCCCATTTCAAATTACATAAAGGAATGCATATTCCATAATGATTGTAGATATTAGGAATAATTCATGGAATTAAAATATAGAAAAACATCTCAGTATCTTGAATAGAAGTTGGTTAAAGGTAAAATAGAAAGGTAGATCCAAACTTCCCAAGAATTTCATCAAAACTGATGTTGTATAAAAACTTTTAGATATGATCACACTCCTTAATATGGTGGTATTAAATGTATATGATGAGCGTTATCAATTGTCTTAAATTAATAATAATATCAATCTAGGGTTTGTGTAGACAATAAAATTATGTCACACACATGCATAACTCCCTATGTCAAAACCCCCCTTAAGCTCATTTCCAATAAAAATAGTTAACCTCCCTAACCCATACTTTTTCCCCTCACACATTTAATTAATTTAAAATATTTAATTAATTTAATTAAAAACCCCTTATGCCACCTTACCTGGCCACCTCATCCTAAGATTGATTCTCACCTAATGAGGCACTTCAAGACTTGGTCCCCTTATCCTAACTACCCAAGATTTATTCTCACTTAAAAAATGAATTCCTAACCAACTACGTCCTTCTTAATCCCCTATTTTTACCATTTTGTAATAGGTACCACACTTGGCATGAGGAGTAACATAAAATTGGCTAAAAATAATAGTTTTGACTATTCGAAGGCCACTAACATCGATCAACCCATGGCTGACATCGATGGGATCACTGACATCAATTATATAAGACAAACTCCAACCTGATGTTTAGGTTATTAGAAATCAAGAAAACTCACTCTTATTTGAATCCCAACTCTCAACATTTAATTTTTGACATCCTAGCTTACTATATCTTGCATAAGTCAATCCATATCAGGAACCAAGCTCTTGAGGACTAGTAACACCTACTTATTTTCTCTATTTAAGGCATCGATTCAGACAACCTGATAGGATCCATCCATATAAAACTTATCATTCTATCACCACTAAAGCTAGGTATATCACTTATTTATTAAGCTTTTTAAGAAGTTACTTGCTATCACTTTACATTTACTATTCATTACTTTACACATTCCTAACCAAACCTCTGTGAGGGAATTATAAAGCTTCCCTACTTGTTTCCCCTTGACCTGACATGCCAAGCCTATGACTAGATCCATCTAAACCATACTCTCTCTCACAACTCTCCCCAACCTCCTAGACCTGACCAAAACCATTTCTTAGACCTAAAAAAACCTTCTACAAGATCCTAATAAATTATTTCCCCTACTGACCTTGGTAGCCTAATCGACATCGGTCACCTTCTCCAATCAACCTTGATAGAATAACTGATATAAGCCACACCCTTATCAACCTCATCAACCTAACTGATGTTGATGACTATGGATTCCCTACCTTTCCAAAACTTACCCAAACAACTTCCAAAATATAAATACCACCTACACTCTGTTACTTTTTACTGCACTCAGGTTTCAAATAATGGTAACATTATCTCTTTTTTACTCTCTCTTTACCTCTCTTTTAGTTATTTATTACTCTTTTATCTCTCAAAAGTGGATTATCATCTCTAAGGAAGTTTGACACTTCCTAGAACAAGCACATAACTTGGTCTCTCACTCAAATATCTGTTAACAAAAATTTTGTGGTAGTACTTTCTTACTTGTAGGTAGTCCTCCCCAGCTAAAGAAGAGTGATTACCATGTCTAGATATGGTGTTCAAACCAATCCAGGTTCATTCTAATCACTTATCCTAATCCTTCTTCTCTATTTTTCTTTAGACTTAAAATAGACAAATTTTAGCGAAACATTTCTGGCATGTCCAATGGGACCCTAGAGTTTTCCTTGGGTTCATTGCTTGTTTTAACCATTCATATAGGTGAATTATAGCAATAATTTCATTTCTTGCACTTTTTCTCCTTTCTTTCTCCCTCAAAGCTAAAAATTCAACATTTTATTTTATGTTTAAAGGTAATAAACTAAAATCTCTTCTTCCTTACCACTCTTCTTTTCTCTTTGCCTCTAAAAGAATTTATCATTTCCCTTAAAATTTAAAAAGAATAACTTATTTATATATTTATTACATGCACATTGGGATAGTGAATTTCATTATCTACTCCTATTTCATCTTTTCTTTCATTCAAATCTAAACATTTCAGATTTGGGTTTAAAACTTACTACACTTCATTGTTTACTTGTTGCATATTAACTCACCTAGTTAATTACAAGAATTATAAATAAATTGTAGTGAACCTATGTTACAAAACAAAACCACACTCATATAAATAAACATCTAAACTCACCTAAAATAATGCCCATTGATATTTCATCACTTGGTGGATTACCTTACCCTACTCGGCTATCCTACTTGGATTTCACCACCAAGGGGAGAACCCACTCCATTCTCTAGCAGAGTATAAACTCTAGGTAGAAGGTATATTTTGGCTAAGCAACCTAGTTTGGATTCAAGTTCATGAAGTGTGAGGAGCAAGCCTATATAACAAGCCACGTACCTAGTCTAACACAGATTTCCTCTTGAGCACTAAAATTAACCTAAAACTAGCTCTAGATTGCTTTCTAGTACCTTCGATAATCAATTTTTTTCTTCTCACTATCTAATTAAGGCATAAACCAACATGAGACTAAAATTAATCTCTAGGAGTTAATATTTGGTGGTTATATGTTCTTTTTCTATTTTTCTATTGCCTTTTATATTTTAGAGTTAGTAAGGATTTTTTTTTGTTGATTCACAAAATCAACACTATTTCTAAAACTTAGTTTGTATAACCTATTATATCAGGTTTTTTGAGTGTTATTCCTTATTACACATACCTCTTGCATCCACTATTTTTCCTAGTTTCTACTTTTGGATTTCTAAAACTTTAGATTTTTCATCTCCTAGGATATCACAGTGACAAACATCAGTTAACTATATTAACAACAGTAGATTTTAGCTATCGATATTGGTTAACCCCATCGACTTCAGTAAAATTTTTCTACCGACATTAGTCAAGTGACTGATGTTGATGACTATGTAATTTTCATTTTCTCAAAATAACAAGATAAAATAACCCACTTACCTACACCCAAACCTATTTTTTCCTTATTCTATCACTAATATAGGGTAGTAAGACTATTTATACTTCTTGCATGGTATTAATGCGAGATCAAGACAAAATTATTACTGATTACATAATCCAAAAACCACTTCTACCTTCACCTCTTGTTTCTAATTCTATCATGGAGCATACTTCAGACATAAAGCATACTCCCAACCACAACCAAATTCCCATTATGCCTTGAGGAAATCAAGATTTTACTAAATTTATGGATCACAATGTGGTAACCTTTTAGCATTACCTTGCCATGAGTCAAACCTAAAATTCTTTAGGTGACCCAATCTATGGTAAGTCAACCTCTCTAATGGAGACAACTCCATTTTCAAATGCCTCCACTATTTTCCCCATGGTTACTCAAACCACTGCTTTGACAAGTAACCCAACCATAAATAATGTCCAAAGTTTAGCATCACCAACTACCCAATCTCACCTAAACCCTGGTGTAACTTCCCTACTTTCATAACCATAAGTAGTTTAATCAAGTCTTACACCATTCCAAAATTTGGTGATACCCATTCCATCTACTCTCATGCCTATAATTACCCAAGTTATGACTCACCCTTCATATAGTCTAACCATGCCAATAACCCAACCTCTAATAAAAACATCTAACCAAGCCATAGTCTCTAACCCAATGGGACAAACCCCTTTTCTTTCCATCCCCCAGCCTATGACTCATTATCCTTATGTTTTCCCAACACAACCTCAGTAAGCTATGTCATATGTTCCCTCTATTTCCTATCAGGTTCCTTATAACATAGGAGGTATCCCCAAAACTAATCCCCCTCCAGACCTCATTAAGATGTTGATGGATAAGATGTCTAATCTAGAGACATATGTTTCTGGTTCAAAGAATGTATTATCTTATGATTAGATATGCAATGAACCCATCCATCCTTTTTTGCCTATTCAACCATACCCAAGCTAATGGGAACTCCCTAAATTTACTCGTTTCAAGAGTAAAGAGGACCCACAATAACATTTACGAGAATTTAGGCATGCTTGTTATTTAATAGGGCATGATGATGCATTATTACTTCCCACTTTACCTATGTCTCTTTTAGGTGCTACCTTGGATTGGTATAGCTATATAACTCATCACTCCCTTATCTCATTTACCCAACTCGCACAAATATAATTTTTTTAAAAAGGTTTGTATTACAGACCTTTATTCTATCAAATAATTTGATGCTGAGTCTATCATAGATTTTATCACTCATTGGAGAGGTTTGATCAATGAACTCTCCTTCTCCTTACACCAACTTGAGCTTATTAAGCTCTTCTCAAGGGCATGAGCTAAGCACATCTCATCCACACTCTAGGTACAAACTTTACACACATTTGATGAGGTCTTTATAATGGCATAGAAACATGAGATTCATGCTATCGATGAAGGTAGTGTCAAGTTTCATAGTAAGAACCCCAATTCCAAATCAAATGACTCTTCCTCTTCTAAAACTTCTCCTTTTAACCAAAAAGCTAAAGGCTCTACCAACGCAGTGGTTGTTAAGTCATCTTCTTCTACAACCACAAACCAATTGACTTCCCAAAATCCAACCAAGTAATTCCAATAATGGTATGAACAAAGATAATACACTCTTATTAGGGAGTCATATACATCCATTTTAGAAAAAATATTTCAACAAGGTGTCAAAACCCTTCCTCAAATCAAACCTACTATACAGTTTAAACCCTCCCATCCTATTCCAAATTTGTATAAACATGATGAGTTGTTTGGCTACCATCAAGTTAAAGGCCATAATTGTAATAACTATATGACACTCAAAAACATTATTCAAGACATGCTTGATAGGGGTGATCTCATCTTAGATAATCCTAATGCACCCACTAATCAAAATATGGACATGTTCAAATAGCCTTTTCCTTACCATTCACCCAATCAAAATATTGTTCAGACCACAACTAACTTAGGTGATCATAATATCCATATAGTTAATATGGTCTTTCCTTTACCTCTAATTCAACCTCCCCCTCAATAGGAGGCACCCATTTTATTGATTCCTCCCCCATAGTCAGTGGCATTTATTTTTCCCATTCTTCCTCCTCATGTAGAAGAGCCTATTTCACCTGTTCTGCTTCCATGTGAGGAAGATCCTCCTTTACGACTTCTTTTACCACTAGAGGAGCCTATATTATCAATTCCTTTTACACTAATATTACCTATCTTCTTACCACTTGAAGACCATGCCTTACCCATTATGTAACCACATGTTGAAGGGAACATCATTCCTATGTTATACCCTCTTGAGGAACCCTCTTCGCCTAACTCTTCTCCACCAATAGAGAGTAGTACCCCATCCACTCCACCTTTGCACCTTAAAGAGTCAGTGTTATCTACTCCCATATTAGATGAGAGACCTATTCTGATTACTCTAATTATACCACTTTTACCCCTTCTTTTACCTATGGAGGATCATACTTTACCTATTCCTCACCCACCTATTGAAGGATAAATTATACTTATGCTCTACCCTCTTGAGGAACCCTCTTCACCTACCTCTCCTCCACCCATGGAAGACTATGCCTCTTCTCTTGTCTTTGTTGAAGAAGACCCTCTTATGACTCTCTCTCATCTTTGGCCTGAAGTAGTAGAGACTAACAATTTCCCTCTTTCTCAAACACCTTAACCTTCTAAAGATGCAATTGTAAAGCCTATGTCAACTTCATCTAAAGCCTTCTTGTTGTTGGTGAAAAGTTTAGAATTTTTTGACTGCACGAAGCTAGATCACACAACATTTTGGGACTGGCTTAAAACTCCTTATCCAACACAAGTGTTGAATTTTACCGCCAACCCTCTCACTACAGTTTACCCAAAGGCCTTTGACAAAGTTAGAGATTCTTCACCAAAATCACTAGAAGCTCATTTATCTATGTCAAAACCCTCACCCTCACAGGCATCTACCATATTAAAGTAGATCATATCTTTAGGTGTATGCCCCATATTTAATCTAATTTATCCATAGGTGAAATTAGTTTTAACTCCTCAACCATAAGTTGGAGTTTCATTTCTTGAACTATAGAAAAATGTTAAGCTCCCTAGTTCTTTCCAGTCCTTCCCTCTTCAACCATTAACTTTACCATCAATTTTGGGACCACACCCTTCTACTTTAGTTGGAGTATCACTAACCTAAGAAAAAAAAGGCTAAGTTACCTCCACTACTACCTTTGCCACCTAGTAGGGCTTTCACATCTAACGCCATGATACCTAACATCAAGAAAGTGTCAAAAAAACATGTAACTACCTTGCCACCAAATAAGGCACCACATAAAATCACCCCTGTGACTCGTAAACAATAGAAGGTGTCCATTCCTATTAGCACAATAAGTGTAATCCCACTTATAGGCTCTCAGAGCTTTTTCCTATGTCAATTATTGCAATCTTCTATAATAACTCTTCCTCCCATTAAGCTTTATATTCCTCTTGGAATGAAGCCATCTTAGTTTAATGATACAAAAGTGTGTTTATATCATCATTCACCTAGACATGATATTGAGAGTTGTAAAGCTCTCACAATAGTCATTTGACAACACTTTGATGTCGATACTCTTTTTGTTGATACTCCCATTAACCTTCATATTATTACACCTCTAGAATCCACAATGTCTCTTACTGTTCCACCTAAATTCAAACCCAAAAATGTGGTCATACCCCCTTTACCACCTCCTTCACCTATATTTTAGATCAACATAGTTAATGTGGCCACATGGTCACAAAACCAAAAAGATAAAGGTAAGGAAAAAATTGCTACTCCTTGGGCTCATCCCTTTTCCAAAGACACTCCTATGAATCCTAAGGTTTCCATCTTAAGGTTCCCAAAACCAACATCTTCAGATGTTATTCAAAGTTTGATGGTGAAACAACTTCACCAAACACCTATGAAAATGTCCTTATATGAGTTAATACAGAACTCATCCCAATACCGTCAAGCTTTGACTACTACCTTACAAGTGATTGAGGTACAACCTAGTGACCCCCAACCTTTTACAACTTTGGTCAGCTCTCTTAGTTCCATCTCCCTAATTTCCTTCAGTAATTCAAAAATTCTACTTCAACACATGAAGATCATGATTCTACCCTTTTTATTGCCACATTTATTCATCAAAATCACATCAAAAGAGTCATGATTAATGGGGGAGATAGTATTAATATTATTTCCACCCATGCCTACAAATAGCTAGTTCTTCCTAACAATTGCATGTCTCAAATTGATGTAATACTCTACTCCTTTAATGATACCACAACTACTATGGTGGGGACTATTGTCTTACATATTTGTGTAGGTCCCTGCATAATTACTAAGTTATTTTATGTTGTAGAAGGAGATTTATAATATAACATACTGCTTGGAAGACCTTGGATATGTGCTATGACATGTACACCCTCAACTTTGCACTGCTATGTCAAGTTTGAGCATGATGGGCAAGTGCATGTTATACCCACTGACCCACCTCTATTTAAAACATGTAACATGACTTATAGTCCAAATGATGTTCTTATTCCATTAAATACATCATCTTCTTTGCATGATACTTATAAAGCTTCCACAACCTCCAATCCCCTAGCTATAAAGATACTAACAACACAAATTCATGACAAGGATCCCATGGAGGAAACTTTTCAATGTTTTTCACTCGATGAATATCATTTGTTGATGCTTAAAATATTCCATACTCCACAAGAGTATGGAAAGATTCACATGCACCTAAATTATGATCCTTGTATTGGGATGGTCATTCCTTATGTCCCCACTAATCTTCAAATTAATTTCACATATGGGGGAATTGATTAGGCTCCCACTATTGACAATCCATCTTCTTCACCACAACTATTTACCTATGACTTCTCTTTCTTGAAAAACCCTAGATTTTCACACACCTGTTTCTATAGGTGTGCCTAGAAAGGATTTACTTTGGGTCATTACGAATAGGGTATCCATATGCCTATTAAATATCCTACTAGCAAAACCATTAAAAATTCCAAAAAGAGGCATGGAGTGGGTTATGACGAACCAACTAAACTCACCAAAACTTCCCATGTACCAATTATTGAAGAGCTAAACTCTCCTTCCCTACCATCACCTATTGAATAGGAGGTGTCTATACCTCCTATTTTTTTTCAATAAATTCCATCCATTTGGGGCCTTTCACCTATCACTAGGGTAAGGAAACAAGGTCCCTTCCTCTCATTCATCCTAAAATAATTGATGAAGACTCTCCCAATATTAACACTATCTAATGTCATGCTGATGATGTTATTCTCACATACATGGGTGTGGTTGATTCCTATATCTAATGATCTCTCCCATATGAAACATAAGCTATGTTAAATGAATCAAACATTGACATCAATCTACCCTCTCATGATAATCCTCACATCCTCAATATTGGAAAATCTTTGGATTCCTTTGAGAAAGTTGATTATGCCACATTTATTAATAACCATAGCAAAGCCTTTGCTTGGTCTTATAATGACATGACTGGTATTGATCCCTCCATCATCACCCATAACATTTTCACTAATAAAGATGCTAAACTTGTTAAGCAAAAGCTTTACAAGTGCATCCTCATATTTCTCTCCTTGTCAAAGAAGAGATCCAACACTTCCTTTTTGTTAACTTTATCCAACCCATTGACTACCCACAATTGATTTATAATATTTTTCCTATCATAATAGTGATTGGGGGAATATGCATTTGCATAAACTATCATGACTTAAACCTCACTTGTCTAAAATATGACTTCTCATTGCCAAGTATCAACCAACTTGTTGATCTAATGGCCAGTCATGAGATGCTATCAATTATGGATGGGTTCTCTAGCTATAATAAAATCTTGTTTTCTCTTGAGGATTAGCAAAAGATAACCTTCATTACCCTGTGGGGGATTTTCTATTATCAAGTCATACCTTTTGGTCTGAAGAACACTAGTGCCACCTATCAACGTGCTATGACTTACATCTTCCATGATCTCCTACACAAAATTATGGAAGATTATGTGGATTAATTAATTAGAAAGTCTAAACTTCACCAAGATCACTTGATGATTCTCAAAATCATATTTTCTCATCTCCTCCAATATAACATTTGACTAAACTGAAATAAATGTGTCTTTGGTGTTCTTTCCAATAAGATCTTAGGTGTTATCATTTCTCTTCATGGTATTTAAGTTGACCCTACTAAGGTTAGAGAAATCCTAGAGATGCCTCCACCTATTAATATCAAATAACTCCATATCCTACAAGGCAAACTTTAGTCAATCTAATGCGTCATCTCCTGGTTGTCATATCATTACCAACCCTTTCACCATCTCCTAAAAAAGGATGTCTCCTTCCATTGGAACACTGATTACCAAGAAGCTTTTGACACACTCAAACAATATCTCCATTCACCACTGGTTCTTATTCCACCTAAGGAAAATTATCCTTTCTACCTTTTCATCTTTGTAATATACCATTCTCTAGGTGTTATGTTGCACATCAGGATGATCAACATCGAGAACAGGTGGTTTACTATATAAGCTACGCACTTATTTATTATGGGACTTGATATACCCATACTAGAAAACTTTGCCTCGCATGGTCTTTTTAGCCTCCAAGCTCTGCCATTATCTCCTAAATCATAAAACCTGTATATTCACCCATACTGATCCCCTTAAATACATGCATTCTAAGCCATGTCATAACCAATGTGTAGCTTAGTGGCTCGTGCTCCTTGCTAAATTTGACTTAGAGTTTATTCAATAAATTTATATCAAGGGGAAAATAATTAGTGACTAGTTAGTTTCCACCCCCTTACCTGACAACCAACCTTCAGACCTTAAGTTCCCTAATGAATCCATCACAATACTCTCCACTGATGAAATCTCTTATCAAATGATGATGTTTTGCAATGGATTTAAATGTCAACATGATGGGGGTGTGAGGGTCATTCTTATTCCTCTAGATGGTGAGCTTATGCCTTGTCATTCAAACTAGATTTTGAATTCACTAATAATATGGTTTAATATGAGGCTTTGGTCTTAGGACTTCAACTAGCTCTCTTCTTGGGTATCAAATCCATAACCATTTTTGGTGATTCTTAGCTAGTGGTTAATCAGGTTAATGGTTCCTACCTATGTAAAAATGAAATTATACAATGATATAAACATCATGTAGATACACTCTTGGGATCATTTGAATCTTATCTATTACAAACTATTCCTTGATCTAAAAATAAGTTTGCAGACACAATAGCTTCACTAGCTTCACAAATACCCTCCTCATCCTCTTCCTTGAAAATATATGTCACCATGCATTGCTTAACATTACCCTCTCATGTATCAACTAACATTCTCTTTATTGAAAATGTGACATCCAACCCACATGACTTATGGTACAAGAAACTCATGGATTATCTTTCCTTCTCTATTACCCTTTCTGATCTCTCCAATAATGGGAAATGTGCCTTCATAAAATGTGTTTCTCATTACACTATGCTCGAGGGACTTCTCTACAAGAAAGGTTTTAATGGTCTACTTCTTAGATGCCTTACTAGTACTGAGACTCCCTTCATAATTAAAGAATTACATGATGGGATTTGTGGTGGACATTTCAATGGTCATGTAATTACCAAGTGTATCCTTTGACTTGGATATTATTGGTCGATACTACATCAAGGCTATTGATTACATTCGGTGTTGCGTCAAATGTCAAAAACATTCTAACCTCCTTCACATTCCAAGTTATGCATTATAAGTTTTCAAATACTATTGGCCCTTTTCCCAATGAGGCTTATATTTAATTGGGGAGACTAACCCTCATTCTTCATTCTATAATTATTGCCACTGAATACTTCACCAAGTGGGTCAAGGCCATTCCTCTCATCTCCACTAACGCTGAAAAAATTGTTGACTTTATCAAATATCACATCATATATCATTTTGGTGTTCCACATAAAATTATAACAGATAATGACAAATCTTTCAAAAATAAGACTATCCAAAGTTTTTGTGATACATTTAGAATCAAATTAAGCTTCTCATCACCGTACTATCCACAAAAAAATGGATGGGTAGAAGATTCTAACAAAACATTGACCAAAATTCTCATGAAGTTAGTCAACGATATGGGCAAGGATTGGCATACACACATTCCTTTTACTCTATGGGCTTACTTCACTAGCATTCAAACCTCTACGGGTGCTACCCATTATTCCTTGGTCTATGAGATGGAGGCTGTTTTGCCTCTTGAGCTTTAGATTATTTCTCTTTGCATTTATATAAAAGACATACTTACTAATGATGAATTTCACCAAGAATGTTTGGCTCAACTTGAATTTCTTGATGAGTGCTGGCTCATAGCCCTCAACAACCTCCAAATCTATCAAGAGCATATCAAATGTGTTTATAACAAAAACCTCAAAGAGAGAGATTTCAATATTGGAGATCTCATCTTAAAATAAAATCAACATGTGATGAACATGGAGAAAATAAAATAGGGTAAGTTTGCTCCTAATTGGCTTGGACCCTATATCATAATGCACAAGTATGGCTCAGGAACTTATCACTTATCTTCTATTGAAGGAAGGCCAAAACTTGAACCTTTAAATGCCTTACACCTCTGACCATTCTTTTGTTAAAAACGTGTCACTTCACCTCATGTTTAATTGAGCTCATCCCTTGAGCATCCCTATTACACTCATCTCCCTTTCTCTTCACCCTTACTCCTACACACTTAGTTAACTTACAAAGTTCTATGGTTCTACCCTCAAAGTGGAAAAATCCAAAGTCTCTATAGTCTTGTCCATGACTAAAAGCAAAAATAAATGGGATATGTGACTAGGTATAAATTCTCAGGTCATGATTCTCAACATAGATTGCTCCCTTGAAGGACAAATATGTAACTTCTCTTTGCTACTATCAATAGATTGCTCCCTTGAAGGACAACTATTTAAAATAAAAAACAAATGCTTAGACCACTCCATTGAAGGATGACTAGGCCAAAGCTTTTTTCTCAAAGGTAAATACAAATAAAAAGCTTCTCATATTAATTAGCTTCATATGACCTTAACACATCCTAAAATCCCATTGTAGGCTTCCTGCATTGATCAACTTATAAAAAATCTTTAAGTCATAGACTTTCCTATAGTATCTCTTGGGTCACCCACAATAGGGGCATATCATCCCCACTTTGAAGGTTATGCTACCCAAACATTTTATGTCATTTTACCCTTTTTCCCTCATATTCTATCAAGGGACATTGAACTCACTTAACATAAGGTGAACACGATGCTTCTCTAACAAACACAATGATCCAATGATATAATGCATGAAAGAGGTTCATTTTCCTGAGCCTATTTATGTTCTGATTATGGTCTTTGCCTATGCATGAGCATTTTACCTTTTTATTTTTTCATCAAAATCACATGTTGATCTCTCTATTGAGATGAAAAATGTCATACCAACACTATCAAGCCTACTTCATTTATTTTACACATACTCCATGACAAATATGGAAAAATACTAAAATAAAATAACATAACCAACCTATTCATTTAAAAGTATACACCATCACAACTATGGAAAAATGATAGGCTGAGCTAACAAACCAACTATGAATATACCATCACATATATGGGAAATGCTAATATACCTTAACTAACATGTTCAACATTAACATCAAATTAACATAGCATTAACATAATCATCTACATCAATATCATCATCACAGTCATAATAATGTATCTCAAAATCTGAATAAATAAAAATCTCATATATATATATATATATATATATATATATATATATATATATATATATATATATATATATATATATGTTCAAAAAAAATGTACATCAGCACAATATCATCTCTCTCTCAAAATATACATCTCTCATCTTCAACTCATAGGCTGGTGTAAATATAACATATGTAAAAAAAAAACACTATGGCACTCAGAGTCCTCGAGGCTCCATGTGGTCATGAAGAATTAGTGTCATCACCACTCTCTACTTGTCTATGTCTACATGAGCTAGAAGCTATGGCATGTGTCACTGATCTCTCTTACTCTCTAAACTTTGAATACCTCTAAATCTATGGGAACTCCCTAATGGCCTTCTCATAATAGGAAATCTCATCAAGGGAAGTAGTATATCTCACCAGAGATATAGTCTATGGTGGTCTCATAACACCTAATAATGGCCCAACCTATATTGGTCCTTGTGGTGGAAGAAGAGGAGTAGCCTAACATACTATTCTCAAACTATCCCGCTCCACTGTCAGTGTAGTAACCTAACTTTGTAACACCCTGACTTGGCCCTATAGTGCCCCAACCTAGCCTTGCAACATCACCACCTATCCTTATAAGGCTAATATATGTGCTTGAGCTATATTTATAGCTTGCACTACTGCATCTTGTGCATGTACAACTGTATCTCTCTCCCTCATCACACCCTACAAATCTATCCTTATAAGGCTAATATATGTGCTTGAGCTATATTTATAGCTTGTCCTAATGCATCTTGTTGAGGTGAAAAACTATCCACCAAACCATATATGCCACTGTATAACCTAGATCTACTACACCCAGCCCTATTGGTAGCTCCTCAAAATGTGGCCCATCTATCTCCTAGGGTGAAGTTAGGGGTGCCTCTATGTCATTCCTCTTATATCAAGGGAAGGTAGGTGGTACATCTTGTAGTAGGAAAAACTACCTCCCAACCCATGCCATGGGTACCATCTACAGATCTCTAGCTCATCTCCCTCTAACCCATAGTGAGATCTATAATCCAATTAGTTGTTCTACCTAACCTCTGAAGGAAGTGTATGTTAGGTAGGGTCTCCATAAAATATATGTAGGGATCAATCCCTCAATCATGTGCCTATAATAAATAATGTCATGTGTTGTACCTAAAAAATCTCACTCATTTTTGGGACAACATGTAAACTATTTTGGTCTTGCAAGACAAAATTATCTCTTCCCATTTCAAAAATTTATTCTAAGCTTTCAAAATTGGGAATTTTTCAATCTTTTTTAGTCAAAGGACTAATAGGTTCAATAGGATCAAAGGATTCTACAAGAAATTTCAATCAAAAGAACAAGTTTTCAATACTTAGTCATTTTCAAGATTAATTCAACATCTTGGTTCAACCAAAATAATATATTAGCAATCTTCTATGCAATGTTTGAACCATTGAACCATTGAACCATTAAACCTTGAACCATTTTTATTTCAAAGGTTCAATGGTTTCAAAGGTTCAATGACATCAGCAGGTTTTAAGAATTAAGCACTTTATCAAGGTTCAAAGTTCAATCACTACAGGTTCAATGGCTTCAAGACACTTATCAAAGAGAAGAAGACTTGAACCATTGAATCGTTGAACCATTGAACCACTCAGGTTCAAAGGTTCAATGGGTTCAAAGGTTCAACAGGTTCAACGGTAGTTGGTTCAACACAGTTTATTTCCAAGAGCTTGGTTCAAGCAGTCAATAGAAATGAAAGAATGAACCATTGAACCATTGAACCAAAGTTGGTTCAATTAGTCGGTTCAAGTGGTAGGTTCAAAGGAGTGTCCCAAAAGTTAAAGAGACAAGTGCCCTTGCAAAGGAAATTTCATGGAAAAAGTGACTAAGGCAAAGAAAGCCTGAAACAAAAGCCCAACAGAGCCCAGCGAATGCTACCAAGTGTTGTCTGTCGAGCCCCATTTTACTTTGTTTCTAAGAGCTGTGGATGCTACCATGTGTCACTTGTTAAGATCAGCAAAAAATTGACTAAGGCAAAACCAAAAGACAAACAGCCTCTTTAGAGGGCACTTGGAAAGTAAAGTGGACCATTGCAAAAATTTGAAAGGTCACTTTGAAGCTCAAACAGCCCTTGTAGAGGGTAGGCAGGGAGCAAATAGACCAATTCAAAGGCTGAATAGACATAAAGAATTCCTTTGGAAAAGTTCTTATAGAAAAGTTGTAAAGAAATAATTCCTTCAGACTTTTTGTCTAAAGGAAAAGTTCCCAGAAATAGAAAACCCACAGAGCCACCATGTGTCCCTCAAAAAGTTATAGTAGAAAGTGCCACATGTCCCTTATCAAAATGTAGTGGAAGATGCCATGTGTCATTTGTTGAGACATAGTTTTAAAAATCAGTAGAGATCACCACATGTCATCTTCCATAGTAAATTGATATAAGACCCAAAGACTTTTGAAAGAGAAACTAAAGCTCAACAAAAGCCACCACATGTCAAAATCTATACTTTCTTATTTTGGTCTCTTTATTAAGGATTGTGGCGAGCCCCTAGTAAGCTACTGAAGTAAGTGGAGCACACTAGGTGTCATCCTCTGCGGGATTCTCAAAAGACAAGTGGAAGCTGCCACATTTCCCATTGTAACTCCATGGAATATGACAAATGTCTGTATCCGCATATTGAGTTTTTTTACATGTTTCAAAGCTTCTTTCAATAAACATCTCTCAGAGTCCCATAGATGTTGCCATGTGTCCTCACCTATTTTATAGTAGAATGTTACACGCATCAATTATTAAAACCAGCAGAAAGTGACCAAAGAATAGAGCATCGAATTAAACCAAGGACCTGATTCAATAGCCAAGAAAGGAGGAATGATGAAGAAGACCATAAATATCCATGCATGAAATATGTTTCTAGAAGCAAACTGCCAAATAGACATTAGAGAACACAAAAATTCAATGGCGTGACCCATTTCTCTGCATTAAGAAAAACAAATGGGCAAATGCACCCAATTTTAGCATATCTTATTGACAAAATTTAATGCAACATGATGTGTTACTACTCCCCAAGTCTTTCTTGAAGGGATTGTTTTAAGGAGATCTTTTTGTTATCAAAAACTAAATTCTGCCTAAATTGAAAGGCATTACTGAGAGTTTGAACTCAGATTATTGATCATATTTTTTTATTGGAATAAAAGCAAGTGACTTTTCAAACTTTGTGCTGTAATAACTTGGTTGTTGGAGAAATTGTTCTTATGTATGTTTCTTTAATACATTTTTTGTCCTTTTAAATAAACAAGCAAAACTAGTGGAGGTGACTAAGAAGGTGTCCTGAAGCTAGTTACTTTCAGATTTTGTGCTATCATAATTGTCTTCAGTGTGTGTTTATTTTCTATTTCGATGTAAATAACCTTGGGATGACTTTGTGCCCTCATTTTTTGTCATATTTCACTCTTTGGCAATTGAGGTGGAGACTTTTTGCCTCATTTCATCCTGTTGTGTTACTATACACTGTTACAGTTATTTGTCATCACCAAAAATATTCCTTTTGTTTGCTAAACAACACTTCTAAAAGAAGAGGAGTGTCTTATGTCATTTCATCAAGATTTCTCCTTTGATTTGTGCACATCATCTCTAAAAAAAGAGAGATGGATGGTTTATCCTATCCTTGAGTGTTATTATATATATATATATATATATATAAGGAACTTCCTCTTAATGAGAGGAGAGATTAGTCCCCTTTTGATGTGGTAAACCTACATGCTTGGCTGACCAATCTTCTTACTATGGTTGATTAGACCTATTTTGTTTATCAGTATGTTGATTGACAAAATATTCACCCAACAGTTTTTGGCAACTCCACTGGGGATTTATGTGCATTTTGAAACCTCAAGTTTTAGATTGAAGTAGTCCCTACCCTTATCTATTATAAACTTTGGCCATTCCATTCCACTTCTTACCCATTATCATTATAACCTTACCATCTTTATCCATTTCTATTATATAATCTAGTCTGTAAACCACATCCACTAGGAAAGAACACATAGTTTAAAGCCTCAAGCTTCAAGCTAAAGCAAGGTCAATTATTTTCATTTTTGTTTCACAATCTAGAAAATCAAGGTATACATGAAACCAAAGGGCTAAAGGTATTTTTGACCTTGTATTTGAGTTGGTACAACAAAGTAATTTTGACTTGTTTCCTTCACCATCTCACCTCAAATGAACTAAGAGTTTTCCTCCTACTAAAGTCAAGTCTCCATTACCTAGTGAAGTATCCACTTCTACTGTTAATAAAGCTTTACCAATAATTACCCCTCTAATATTTGTTATTCCTCCTTTTCATAGTCATATAATGGCAGTTCAAGGCCCCTTGGGTAATTCTTTTGGCCCTCTCAATCTTACTCTGCCTCTCCATGAGCTCCCACGTAGTTCGAAGAAGAATTTCCCCAAGTTCTATGGTGATGGGAAGGTTCATCTTGACGAATACATTGGAGCTTTTAGCATAGCTTGTGGTGTAATTGGAGTGGAATTTGAAGACGTGGCAGTCAGACTATTTGTAGAAACATTACAAGGTGCTGTCGTAGATTGGTTTTACCATCTACAGGCTCGATCAATAACTAACTAGAACACCCTCAAAGCTAAGTTTAAAGCTAGATTCAAGCTTGAAGAAGATGCACATGCCCTTTTGGATCAGCTCACACAAATGAAGAAAGAGCCTCATGAACCAATGAGAGACTTCATAGCCAAGTTTGACAAACTAAGGAACATGATCCCTGTAATTACTCAACCTACAGCTGAGAATCTCAAATGTTTCTTCATTAATTCTTAGGTACCTGAAGTGAGTTTCTTGTTGAGACGTGCTGGTTAAATAGACCTTGATGCATCTCAATATTTGGCCACTGAGTTAGAAGATGATCTCATCTTGGCAGGGAAGATAAGGAGAGATTTTAATAGAAATAGACCCTCATCATCTTCTGAATATGCATCTACAGGCACCATTGATCCAATGGTGTAGAAGTTGGCAAATGAGTTACTTGCTCTCAAAAAGCAAATGGCACAAGGAATGCCTTCTACTCCTTCATATAGAGATATACCAAGGAGGACATTTCCAAATCAATCATACCAGGGCAATGCTACCAAGAATCAAGGGCAGCTAAATTATTCCCCTCCACAGGGAAAACTTGCCATTGAAGCACCCCCAGCCAATTCAGTAGTGGGATGTCTTTAAGTAGAATCAGATTTTTCTTTCCAGCCTAAATTGAGTCAAGAAAATGATGCTGATCTCGTCATAGAAAACCAAGAAGAATCAGCTGGTGACTCCAACATTGGTTTCCTAAACTATCAAGATGAACCCAAAAGTAAAGGAGAAGCTTTTAATGGATCATATGTAGTGTTCACAAGGTTTAAGAACCAATCAGCTCAACAAGATGATAAGAGAAAAATAGAAGAATGTTATTAGCCTATAATTTCAATTGCTAAATGTGGAACCTCTCTACCTTTCCAGCCAAAGGACCCGATGATCACCAAAAAGGTAAGTACATCAATTTTACCTTCACTTTTAACTTCAATTTCACAAATCAGTCCTTCCCCCTCTACAAAATAGAAGGTTGAATTACCTTCCTCTATTCCTAGTCTAATTCAATAATTTGACATAATTGATCATGTCAAGAAAACCAAAATTCAAATGACTGAGTTTGAATATTTACAATCCAATCTTGAGTAGTTGGATAGGTTAGTTGAGTGCATAAAGAATAAGGCTGTCCCTATAGGATAAGATGTTAAGAAGGTAACTCCTGATTCCCCAAAGAACATGCCCATTCCAAACAATATTTTCATTACTCCTCCTATTGCCCCTAGAAAAATAGAGCCTTTCTATGTTTCCTTGTTGATAAATGGTCACAAACTAAGCAATTACATCATAGACTCAGGTGCATCTGACAATATCATGCTTGCCAAAGTGGTAAAATCTCTTGATCTCACACTAACTAAAACATTTGAGAGATGTTTCTCCATGCAAAACAAAAAAGTGCCACTATTGGGGCAAATTAAAGACACCTAATTTGCATTTGTAACCTTTCCAGACAAAAGAATCAAGATGACAGTTCTGGTGGCTGACGTTCTAGCCTCATACAGTATTCTACTAGGGCAAAATTTATGTAAGGATGTTGGTGGAGAATTGAGCATGGACCTATCTGAAGTAAGGATCCCTATTAAAGGCATCATGCAGAGGTTACTTCCTAAAAAGGAATCAAAATATATTGTCACTCAAACATCAGCCCCTGAAGTTCAAATTTTTTTTGAGTCTTCAGGCATGGGTAACTATTTTCTTTCTATAGATGAAGTTCATGAAACATCTGATAAAGCTTTTCAAAGTGTCAACCCAAAAATTAGTTCAGCTAAAATAGCAAAAGAATTAATAAATTACAATACAGATGGAGAAGGATCTTTCCTCTCTAATGAAGGAAAATCTAAAGAAAAATCAGTGTCTAATGAGTTATAGACTCTGGAATTCGATGGAAACTATTCCTCTACTAGTTCAAGAGTCGGGATTGTGTTGATATCTCCTCAAGGAGATATTTTCCCCTACTCATATAAGTTACAGTTCAGCAACACTAATAATACAACTGAATATGAATCTCTATTGCTTGGATTGAAGGCTGCTCGAGACAAAAGCATCAAACTCCTTCATGCTAAAGAAGATGTTGAACTAGTGGTTTGTCAGGTGAGAAACCTATACCAAACCAAGAATGAAAGATTGTGCCACTACCGCAACTTATTCTGGGACCAAATTAAAAGATTTGATGCTTTCAACATCTCTGCCATACCTAGAGAATCTAATGATAGAGCCGATGCACTTGCTATTTTAGCAACTCTCTTAGTTCCTTACTCAAACTTCATAGAAGATAGGTATACCATTGAGCTAGTATTTAGACCAAGTGTGCCTGACAATGATGATCATTGGCAAGGATTCAATAATGATCACCAAATCATTACCTTCCCAAAATGAAAAGACAACTTTGAACAACTGCATTTTGAAGGTAGTGAACCTCAAAAGTGTGAACCAGCTCCTAAATCAAGTTCAGATGCAAATGAAGAATTCTTACAACTTAAAGGGAATAAAATTTCCAAAGGCTTGGTTTCTCTTGAGAAACTATTTGACAAGCATGATAGATTCATCAAACAGTAGCAAATAGATTCAAGCTCCTCTTAGGGATTTGATCAAATACATCTGACTACTGAAGAAAATCCCAAGATGGTTAACATTGGTAAGTGCTGCACTCAGGAAGAGAAGTTCAAGTTCACCACTTTACTCTACCAATACATGGATGTCTTAGCATATTCTTATGATGACCTTAAATCTCTCAAGCCTGATGAAATCCACCATGACATTCCTCTCAAGGCTGACTCAAGGCCTTATAAACAAAAATCTAGATAGTACAATCTAAAGATATCAGGTAATATTCTATTTGAGATACAAATAATGTTAAATGCTAAAATCATTTTCCCAATCCACCATTCCACATGGATTGCAAACATAGTGCCTGTAAGGAAGAAGAATGGTAAAATTTGCATTTGTGTGGATTTTAAGAATCTAAATTAGTCATATTTGAAGGATAACTATCCATTACCCATCATGAATCAAGTGCTACAAATAGTGACCATCTCAAAGATGTTATCAATGCTAGATGACTTCTCAAGATAAAATCAAGTTGAAGTTAGTGAAGTAGACCAACACAAGACTGTCTTCATCACACTTTGGGGCACATTTGCATATAGAAGGATGCCTTTTGGTTTGATAAATGCTAGCACCACCTTTCAAAGATCAATAAACCTTGATTTCAAGGATGAGATAGGTAAATTCATTGTGGTATACCTTGATGACTTAACTATCTTTTCAAAGCATCATTTTGATCATATACGCCACTTACAACAAGTGCTGGAGCACTGCCACTAGAATGGTATTTCCTTAAACCCTAAGAAGTCTATTTTTGGAGAAATAGAGGGGAAACTTCTTAGGCACATTATGTCCAAAGAAGGCATAAAGATTGACTCAGATAGAGTCAAGTCTATTCAAGAGCTTACCTTACCTACAAGTAAAAATGCTATTCACTCTTTCTTTAGAAAGGTGAATTTCTTACGAAAGTTAATCCTTGACTTTGCTGAGAAGACTCGACACATTGTAAGCATGATGAAAGGGAAGGCCACCTTTAGCTAGACTAAAGAAGCCAAGTCAGCATTTGAAGATATCAATACTACCATTACCCATGCCCTAACTCTAGTTTGCCTAGACTACGACAAAGAGTTCACCATATACAGTTATGATTTTGAACACATGCTTTCAACAATTTTGGTTCAACAAAATAAAGAAGGTATGGAATCTCCCATTTATTTCATGAGTTTCCCTCTCAAAGATCATGAGCTAAAGTACTTGAACATGGAGAAGCATGCTTATGCAGTGGTGAAGGCAGTCAAGCATTTTTGCTTCTATATCCTGAATTCACACACTACTGCCTTGGTTCTTGACACTATAGTCAAGTCCATATTAACTCACTAAGAGTTTGGGACTAAAAGAGGCAATTAGATTGAAAAGATCTAGGAATTTGATCTAGACATCAAACCAACAAAGTTGGTAAGAGGAAAAGGTCTATGCCAATTAATTGCTGATAACAAACTAGAAGAAACATAGCATGAAGAAGCAGAGGTGGAAAACACACTAACAGTCCTCTTTGTTTCCACTACTAATGAGTGGCATTCAGGTATTGCTCATTTCCTTACTTATGGTGAATGTCTTGCTCACTTATCTTATAAAGAAATGAGGACTATCAAGTTGAAAGCTGCCAATTTTGTCCTTTGGAACAATGGCCTGTATAAGAGAAGCCTAGATGGAGTATTCCTTCGCTGTGTAGACAAACAACAACAAAGCAAACTTTTAAAATCCTTCCAAAATCTAGTTTGTGGAGGACATTTTTTTGCTCCTATAACTGCCCATAAGATTCTACGAGCCAAGTATTACTATCCAACTCTTTTCCAAGATGCACATAAGTGGGTGAGAAAATGTGAATTATGCCAATAGTTTGTTGGAAGACCCAAGTTGGCTGCCCTACCTCTCAAGCCAGTGGTCATAGAGGAACCATTCCAGCAATGGGGAATTAATTTTATTGGAGCTATAAACCCATCTTCAAGTGCTGGACATGATTATGTTCTTACAGCGACTGACGATTTCATCAAGTGGGTAGAAGCTATCCCAACCAAACATGACACTTCAGAAGTAGTGTGCAATTTCCCAAAGAGAATATCATTTTCAGGTTTGGGGTCCCAACCAAGATTGTTATTGATAATGTAGCTTGTTTCAATTCCCAAGAGATTACAAAATTCTATTTCTATTATGGAATTATACTCTCCCATTCTTCTGATTACTTTCCACAGGGGAATGGACAAGCTAAATCAAGTAATAAGAACTTGGTAACTATCATCAAGAAGCTAGAAGATTACACCCAAAGGACATGGCATAAAACATTGGTTGATGCTCTATGGGTAGATAGAATCACACCAAAGAGGGAAATTGGTATGTCTCCTTTCCAACTTCTTTATGGTATCAATGCTGAGATACGAATCACCTTAGAATTGCTAGCCTTGAAATTAGCTAAGGCAATTGAAGATCAGACATATGAAAGCCCCCTTGATAAGAGGATCATGTGCCTGATTGAGCTGGATGAGCAAAGAACTATGGTGGTGGACTGAATTGCTGCCCATCAAAGTCTGGTAAAGAAAATCTTTGACCAGAAGGCAAAAAACTATGATTTCCAGATTGGGGATCAAGTCCTACTATGGGACAAAAGGAGAGAACCAAAAGGGATGCATAGAAAGTTTGAATCCCTTTGGAGAGGCCCATTTATTATTCATTAGCACAATGGTGAAAATAACTTTTTGCTGAAGTATCTAGATGGCACACTCTTTTCTCTACCTCACAGTGGGCAGCATCTGAAACACTTCAATTCTTGAAGTACCAAATCATTTCATCTGTACATATGTATATTTATATAGTTTTTAGTTCTATTTTGTTTTATTCGTTTTTATTTTTGATGCCTTTCATTTATGGGTAACATGACTCTGTAACCCAATGGTACAAATGAAGACACTGGAGATTCTAGATTCTACTCCCTTCAATTCTTTTTACAATTGATAGAAGTTCCTCAACTGGAGCTAGCTATTGTACCTAAAAAATGTCACTCATTTTTGGGACAACGTTTAAGCTATTTTGGTCTTGAAAACAAAATTATCTCTTCCCATTTCAAAAAATTGTGCTAAGCTTTCAAAATTGAGAATTTTTCAAGCTTTTTCAGTCAAAGGACTAACAAGTTCAATAGGTTCAAAGGCTTCTATAGGCAATTTCAATCAAAAGAACAAGTTTCCAATAACTAGTCATTTTTAGGACTAGTTCAACATCTTTGTTCAACCAAAAGAATCTATCAGCAAGCTTCTATGCAATGTTTGAACCATTGAACTATTGAACCTTGAACCATTTTTAGTTCAAAGGTTCAATGGGTTCAAAGGTTCAATGATGTCAATAGGTTTTAAGAATTAAGCACTTTTGTCAAGGTTTAAAGTTCAATCACTACAGGTTCAACAACTTCAAGACACTTGTCAAAGAGAAGAAGACTTGAACCATTGAACCACTTAGGTTCAAAGGTTCAACAGGTTCAAAGGTTCAATAGGTTCAATGGCAGTTGGTTCAACACATTTTATTTCCAAGATCTTGGTTCAAGCAGTCAGTAGAAATGAAAGAATGAACCATTGAATCATTGAACGTTGGTTCAATCAGTCGGTTCAAGTGGCAGGTCCAAAGGAGTGTCCCAAAATTTGAAGAGACAAGTGCCCTTGTAAAGGAAATTTTGTGGTAAAAGTCACTAAGGCAGAGAAATCCCAAAATAAAAGCCCAACAGAGCCCAATGGATGCTACCAAGTGTCATCTACCGAGCCCCATTTTACTTTGTTTCTAAGAGCTATGGATGCTGCTACATGTCACTTATTGAGATCGGCAAAAAATTGACTAAGGCAAACCAAAAGAAAAACAACCTTTTTAGAGGGCACTTGGAAACCAAAGTGGACCATTGCAAAAATTTGAAAGGTCACTTTGAAGCTCAAATAGCTCTTGCGAAGGGCAGGCGGGGAGCAAACAGACCAATTCAAAGGTTGAATAGACACAACAAATTCCTTCAAAAAAATTCTTGTAGCAAAGTTATAAAGAAATAATTCCTTCAGACAAATTTTTTGAAAGAATTCCTTCAGACTTTTTGTCTGAAGGAAAAGTCCCCTGAAACAGAAAACTCAACGATCCACCATGTGTCCCTCAAAAAGTTACAACAAAAAGTGCCCGTGTCCCTTATCAAGATGTAGTGGAAGCCACCATGTGTCATCTATTGAGACACAGATTCAAAACTCAGCGGAGATTGCCACATGTCATCTTCCATAGGAAACTGATATAAGACCCAAAGACTTTCGAAAGAGAAACTAAAGCTCAACAGAAGCTGCCATGTGTCAAATTTAGTAGTTTCTTCTTTTGATCAATTTATTAAGTAAGGATTGTGGCACTGAAGTAAGTGGAGCATGCCAAGTGTCATCCTCTGCAAGATTCTCAAAAGACAAGTTGAAGCTACCATATGTCCTATTGTAACTCCATAGAATGCGACAAATGTCTATATCTACACCTTGAATTTATTACAAGTTTCAAAGCTTCTTTCAACAAACATCTCTCAAAGTCCCATAGATGTTGCCACATGTCCTCACCTATTTTGTAGTGAAACATGCCGCATGTCAATTATCAAGACCAATAGAAAGTGACCAAAGAATAGAGCATCGAATTGAACCAAGGACCTAATTCAATAGCCAAGAAAGGAGGAATGATGAATAAGACCAAAAATATCCATGCATGAAATATGTTTCTAGAAGCAAACTGCCAAATAGACATTGGAGAACACAAACATTCAATGGCATGACCCATTTCTCTGCATTAAGAAAAACAAATGGGCAAATGCGCCCAATTATAGCATATCTTCTTGACAAAATTTAATACAACATGATGTGTTACTGCTCCCCAAGTCTTTCTTGAAGGGCTATATTAGACTCTCTTATTATTTTAGGGAGATATTTTTGTTATCAGAAACTAAATTCTACCTAAATTAAAAGGCATTATGGAGACTTTGAACTCATATTGTTGATCATATTTTGTTATTAGAATAAGAAAGTGACTTTTCAGACTTTGTGTTGTAATAACTTGGTTGTTGAGGAAATTGTTCTTATGTTTGTTTCCTTAATATGTTTTTTGTTCCTTTAAATAAACAAGCAAAACTAGTGGAGGTGACTAAGAAGGTGTCCTAAAGCCAGTTACTTTCAGACATTGTGCTGTCATAATTGTCTTCAGTGTGTGTTTATTTTCTATTTCTATGTAAAGAACCTTGGGATGACTTTGTGCCCTTATTGTTCTTCGTATTTCACTCTTTGGAAATTGAGGTGGAAACTTTGTGCCTCATTTCATCCTGCTGTGTTACTATACCCTATTACAATTATTTGTCATCACCAGAAAGATTCTTTTTGTTTGCTAAACAACACTTCTAAAAGAAGAGGAGTGTCTTCTATCATTTAATCAGGATTTCTCCTTTGATTTATGCACATCATCTCTAAAAAAAGAGAGATGGATGGTTTATCCTACCCTTGAGTGTTATTTTCTATATATATATATATATATAGGGAACCTCCCCTTGATGAGAGGAGAGATTAGTCCCCTTTTGATGTGGTAAACCTACACACTTGGCCGACCAATCTTCTTACTGTGGTTGATTAGACCTATTTTGTTTATTAGTACGCTGATTGACAAAATATTCACCCAACATCATGCACTACACTGTTAATTTATGTTTTAAAAACACTGGTCCTCATGTAGAAATAGTCCATTGCTCAACCATCTATGCTATAGCACCTATCAATGTAATAAAAAATCTCCCACCATCTACATCTGTTAATTCATACATGCTGATCCTTATCATTATCAAGATGCTCAATTAATGCTACTCCTCATCGACAATATACAGTGGCTCATAGGTGAAACTCACTGAATGATACATCACCTCACTAACATGTTCACCAAATAATGCCACCATGTGTATGTCATGCTCCTCCCTCGACCATGAGAAGAGCTCCTTACCCTAGAGTGGCAACCATAATATCATGTATACATCTTCCTAGGTCACTATCAACTCTCTGGTCATTAGATGGAAGGTGTTGGTGGTGTTATCCCACCTCTTGATCAATGCTATCATCAGGCTCACATCTCAAGTGACTCTACAATATCATCACACTCCCCCTAACCCCATGGTTTCCATATGATCCTACTCATATGGGGAGACATCCCTCCTCATACATGTCAACAACCTCAGTAGATAGTCTCGTAGTGTCAGCTCCATCTTACCCTGCATCCATACACACATAACTCAAGTCACATACTTTCTAATATAACCTACCATCACCTTTTTCCATTTTATTTGTGATAACTACATTAGTCTAAGGCCCTCCATCAGGCTATGTAGGTAACACTCAATAAATATGAGGTCTTCTAAGGTTAGCTCAGCCATATACCCACCTAGCTATCCAACCTACTCTTCCTTCTCTAACCTAGGTTTTACTACCTCTCTCTCTCTACCCTAGGCCCAACTACATATCAAAATCTAGGACTCACAAATTATATCTCTAGACCCTTGACCCTATGCCCTATCTTTTAACACCTAGGTCTCTTGACCTATCTCAACCTCTATTTTTTAGCACACTTTTAACCATTCCATAGATCTTTTTCCCTAGGCTTTACAAGAATTATATTGGCCTAAGGCCCTCAACCAGGCTATGTAATTAACACTCAGTTAACATGGGGTCTTTTAAGGCTATCTCAGCTATTAGGTTAGTTGAATACTTCAATTAGGGATCAAAATTAACCTTTTGTCCTATTTTTGGGTCATTCACAATCATTGACATTGGTCTAGTATGCCAACATCGGTGCTTAGTGTCAATTGACATTGGTAGGAACATGCTAACATTAGTGCCTTATCGATGGATGTTAGTGGACCCCACTAGCATTGGTGACTAGTTTAACCCTAGGGCCAAATGTCCTGGCCCACACATTTCAAATTTTCACCTAAAAACTACCCTAAATTTCTCCCAAATTAACCTATATCCTACCCCACCATTTCCTACCCCCTAACCCATTGCTTTTTCCCAAACTTTCAAAATTCAAATTAACTAATTCACATTCAAAGCCAAATCATAGAGACTCTTACCTCATCTATCCATCTCCTCCAGGTTGGCACAACTAACTCTTATGGTGACACACCTATCATTGGGTCCCCTTGTAACTTTTCCATCTCAATCACAGTCAAAGCTCTATTTCTCTCCAATGATATGTTGCAAATGAGTTTGATGGGCCACCAAACCCACTTTTGTCAGGTTTGGTCAGCCACCAATGTCAACATCCTTGACCTAATCCATTGATATCAACACTTAAGCCCACTAATATTGACAGCTTTAACCTAAGTCACTAATGTCAGTACTATTTACTATTGACATTAGTGATATCACTGACATTGACATCAATGCATTAAGATTTTCAACCAACCAACCCCACATTTTTTAGACTCTACCCATAATTTGGGATAATTTGGAGATCACATATATCTCTCTGACCATAGACACCACCCTAGAGATCACATATATCTCTCCAACAATGATAACCACCCTTGAAGATCACTTAAATCTCCATCCATGATGACTTTGCTTAGAGATAACAAATATCTCCTCACTCATTGATCTTTTTACACCAACCTTACATTACTTGTCTTGACAACTTATGCTATTTTACTATAGTTGGATATTCTACACATGCATGTATATTAGGTGTTTTGGATGGAAACCAAGCTCATCCTATCACCTATAACCTTTTGTGTTTCATAGGGGCACTTCTTACCTCAAATACCTAGCACACATAAACCATTGGAGATATAACTTTAATTATTTTGACCTTATCAGCTATCACTTACAAGCTATGCTTTGGTTATTTATATCTAAGTCCTCCTCAACCTTACCTATTCTTGACTTTGTCAGCTATAGCTCATAGTAGTATATGTCCACACAATGATACCAAGTTTTCCTCTACTCACCAAATTCACTTCTTATCAAATCGATACCTGATTCTAGTTTCTCCTCCATTGAGTCCCATTTTTAGGGGGGATATCTCATCCAATAATTCAAACATTTACCTCTCTTTTTATCTTGCAAATTGTCAGTGCAAATTACAATAAAAAAGGGGAAAATGTAGACACCAAAATTATGTCACACACGTGCATAACTCCCTATGTCAAAACCCCCCTTAAGCCCATTTCCAATTAAAAAATTAACCTCCCTAACCCCTGATTTTACCCCTCACTCATTTAATTAATTTAAAATACTTAATTAAGTTAATTAAAAACCCCTTATGCCACCTTACCTAGCTACCTCATCCTAAGATTGATTCTCACCTGATGAGTCACTTCAAGACTTGGTCCCCTTATCCTAACTATCCAAGACTTATTCTCACTTCAAAAATGAATTCCTAAACAACTAGGTCCTTCTTAATCTCCTATTTTAACCATTTTTTAATGGGTGACACACTTGACATGAGGAGTAATAGAAAACTAGACAAACATAGTATTTTTACCTATTATAAGGCTATCGACATCGGTCAACCCATGGCTGACATCGGTGTGATCACCGATGTTAGTTAAATAAGACACACTGTAACCTAATGTTTAGGTTAACAAAAATCAAGAAAACTCATTCTTATTTGCATCTAATATCTCAACATTCAATTTTTGACATTCTAGCTTATTGTTATCTTACATAAGTCAATCTAGATCAGGAACCAAGCTCTTAAGGACCAACAACACCTGCTTGTTTTCTCTATTCAGGGTATTAGTTTAGACTACCTAATAAGAGCCATCCATCTGACACTTATCATTTTGTCACCACTATAACTAAGTATATAACTTATTCTATAGGTCTTTTAAGTAGTTACTTTGCTTTCACTTTACATCTAGTATTCATTGCTTTACACATTCCTGACCAAACCTCCATGAGGGAATTATAAATCTTCCCTACTTATTTTCCCTTGACCTGACACATTAAGCCTTTGGCTAGATCCATATAAACCATACTCTCTCTCTCTCTCTCTCTCTCTCTCTCTCTCTCTCTCTCTCTCTCTCTCTCTCTCTCTCTCTCTCTCTCTCTCTCTCTCTCTCTCTCTCTCTCTCTCTCTCTCTCTCTCTCTCAACTCTCCCCAAACTCCTAGACCTGAACAAAACCATTTTTCAAACTTGAAAAAACCTTTTGTAAGCTCTTAAGTAATTATTTCCCCTATCGACCTCGGTAGCCTAATTGACATCGGTCACCTTCTCCCTCAAATGTTGGTATCATAACCAATATCATCCACACCCTTACTAAACTCAGTAGCCTAACCGACATCGATGAAGATGGATTTCCTAACCTTTCCAAAACTTTCCCAAACAACTTCTAAAATACAAACAAAACATACCACTTGCACTCTATTACTTTTTATTACACTCAGGTTGTGAATAATGGTAACATTATCTCTCTTTTACTCTCTCTTTACCTCTTATTTATTTATTTATTTATTACTCTTTTGTCTCTCAAAAGTGGACTATCATCTATAAGGAAGTTTGACACTTCC
This sequence comes from Torreya grandis, assembly GCA_037957365.1. Taxonomy (NCBI): domain Eukaryota; kingdom Viridiplantae; phylum Streptophyta; class Pinopsida; order Cupressales; family Taxaceae; genus Torreya; species Torreya grandis. The sequence continues at coordinate 842,407 of JARHVA010005057.1, forward strand.
TAAAACAAGTGCGTAGCTTGGTAGCCCACTCAAATATCTATTAACAAACATTTTATGGTAGTAATTTCTTACTTGTAAGTAGTCTTCCCTAGCCAAAGAGGAGTGCTCACCACATCTAGATCTGATGCACAAACTAATCTAAGTTCATTCTAATCACTTATCCCAATATTTCTTCTCTATTTTTCTTTAGACTTGAAATAGACAAATTATAGTGAAATAGTTTGTTTCCGATAACTATATGCAATAGGGAAATAATATATTCAAGTAATATTTCTTTCTATTTGGAAATGAAAATAACACATTCATTAAAATAGTTAAATCAAATCAAACCTAATTTGCAACAAACAAACCTTTACTAGAAATAATTCAACTTTAATATAATTTCTAAAAGTCAAACTTGTTGAGTCAAAACACACTTATGAGAAGTTACATTTCCTAAATCAAACATACTTTTCATAATATAAAACACACATAATTGAAATTGTAGAAATGGAAATCACACTATAATATAATTTCTTGAAATTGAAATAACTGTTGCTTAAAATTGAAATCACACACTATTTGAAATGAGATTGCTGAAATGAAATTAAAATACATTTGAAAGTAAATCTCAATTTCCAAAAATGAAAACAAATATATATATATATATATATATATATATATATATATATATATATATATATATATATATATATATATATATATATATATATATATATATATATATATATATATATATATATATATATATATATATATATTTGTTGTAAATTCTAGTAAAACACACACACACACCACCTACAAGATATACAAGAAAATAATAATAATAAATAAATAAACTATTGAAACTATAAATAAATAGAAACAAATGTAATCTATAAATACTATAAAATTTTCTTTCTTTCTTAGGTTGAGTATGCCCTTGCTCCACCTTTGGAATAGGACTAAAATAAATTAATCAAGAACTCAAAAATAATCCAATGCTTTATTCAATCCAAATTTTACAATCTTTAATAATAAATATGATTTCATCCTCCCATTTCAACCCATAACTTGAATGATAAGGTTGTATTTATAATACAATGTCTCCAACAACTTCTTAATTATTAATAATAATACATTAACAAATCAAATTATAAACACTTTCTTAATTTTAAGAACCTAACAAATCAATTTTTGAATGATTTATTATTGTAGGATAACAACCTAGAAAATTAGTTTACAAATAATTTTTTGTTCTAGGATAACATATTAAGTTTACAACTTCCTCTATTTTGGTAGGTAGAATCAAGTGTAATTATGTTTTGTTTACTTCTAACATATTCTATTTTATTGAAATATTGACATGTTTTATTTTTATATTTTCAAATAATATTTAAAAAAATAAATAATAATATTTTCATAACATTTTAGGAAAGCTAAAAAGATTCCATTTAAATGCTTTCCAAGAATAGATGGCAATCATCTTTGGATCTCTTTGATTTTACATTTTTGAGGTTACGGATTTCTATATTTGAGTTCTATTGATGTCTATTTTTGTAAATTTCTATTTTTAGAAATGTTATATATAGAAAGACTATATATAGAAATACTATTTATTTAATCTTTATAAAACTTGTCCCAAAACAATCTTTCGTGCATATTATGGACTAATAGAATATGAATCTAATTTTGTGCATCTTCAAAGCTATTCAGATGACCTTTGGATCTAGACTAGTGTTGTTTCAAAGGACCATAAATTTTAAATATGAACTCAAATAGAGATTATTTTTAAATTTAACTTATTTTTTTCTAGGAATCCAAATATGTAGTCATATTTAAGATGAGGTATTGGTAGTAGATTTAGGACTATAAAATCATAGAGTTTAAATGCACAAAAAATGTGTGATGTATAACATTTTGTATAAAGTATATCATTTTGTATGTATTTAGTTCATGTATGTAATCTAAAATACTATGGAATTTTCAAATCATACTTCATGATTGAATTAAAAATATAGAATGTGAAGTGATAGAGCATTGAAAGTTATATGTATTTAGTTCATGTATATATATGTATGTGTGTGTGTGTGTGTGTGTATACATATATGTATGTATATATGTGTGTGTGTATATACACATACATATACATGTACAAGTACATACATACATACATACATACATATATATGTATGTATATATGTATATGTATACACACACACACACACACACACCCACACACACATATAGTGATCAATTTTAAATGAAAAGAGTTCTAAAACATAGAGATTAATTGCATTTTCTAAGTGTATTTTTTTATTTATTTTGTGCATAGAGTATACTCTATTTTGATCACATATACATGATGAAATTTTTTATATAATTTAAGTTTGAGTTTCTCTAAATAAATAAGTGATTGTGAATCAAATGAATACTCGATATTTTTCATAATTATGCTTGTAATGTAAACATGTATCCTACATCACACAAAAACACACATTAACCTATTATAATTGGTTTTATAGGAACCTCTTCTAATAATGGTGTGGTGGGTGTGGAAATTTTAAAAATGTTGAGATAGTTACCTAGATAAAGAGAGTTAGATTAATGCCTGGATGAGAGAATTCACAATTTCATAGAATATGAGGTAAAGAGGATACAAATCTCTATGAGAGAAGTTATAAGTGGGAATTTACATGGAGATATATAATATATATTTTGGTGTGAATTTCCTAGGTTGAAAGCTATAAGGTTGATGATAATTTAGTACTATTACTTCAAGTTGAAAGAAACATATCACTTTGTTTGGACTGAGGAAAATATGGAAAAGTTGTGAAATCTAGACATTGATTGGGAGTGTGTAATATATCATTAGCTAAAGAAAACCATTGATGGATATATCACTGAGTTTTTTATGCAAGGTTAAATCATGTTCAAATATACGTAGGATTTATTTGTAAGAGGTATCTAGGGAATTTTTTACAATAAATACATACTCTACTTAAAATGTTGGTTGTGGAAAAGGCCATGGTGCCTATTCCAACTAACATGGATTAGTCACTTCAAGTGTTATGGGGATGTGTGTGATAATGAAGTGAATGATTAAAAAATGAGAGAAAATTGTTGGTGCTTTATACTTAAACCTAGGTGCTAGTACACCAATCTATGTACCTAATGATAATCTCCCCTATGTTGGCATATCACAATGAAGGCGTTACCTAATCTAAATCAAGGCATAGAGTAGGGTATCCAGGTTGGGTTGGGGTTAGTTAGAAATGGTATTATCAATGGAAGGGAAAATGAGTTAATCCAAACTTATCCTAGGCACTTGATTGTACGATAAATAAAATATGTTGTTACCCTAGATGATGTAACTAATTCAATAGACATTCATTTCCATAAGAACATTATAAACAAAGAAATAAAACAATAATATAAATAAATCTATAATTATATTGATAATGAATGAAAATAAATTTACAACAAGATTGGGGTACAAATAATCTCCTATAGTCCTAACTCAAGAATTAGTTGTTATTATTCCTTCTCTCTATTCAATGATAAAACATCAATAATCTCCACATCAACATCATCCTAAAAAATCAATAGCCTTTCATAATGAGGACCATAAATGGATGATATAATATTATTAAAAACCTCTTATCTTGATATGGGTTGGTAATTTATAGATCTCAAATGGAGTGGAAATATAGTTTGCATAAATATTATTTAAAATTTGAATACTCCCTCTTCATTCTCCTACTTATTCTACCATTAATCATGGTGTTGAGATTAGTACAATCTCCTATTCCACCCATATTTACTTCCTCTATTGATTCCTATCTATTATATTCTTTCAAATCCCTTGACATAGTCATGGGGTAGTTGGCATGTGATCCTCTTAGATCTCATAACATGCCTAGATGTATTACAAACTGATAGGCTTTTAGCAGAATTTAACTCTCGTTCCTCCTTACCCATCCTCTCAAGGTGACATGGCCATCATTAAACATGAAACCATTTTTTTGGGGTCAAAATCTAACCCACACTAACCTATTTTTCCATCTTTGTCCAACCAATGACCTTATCCTTAGACTTTGATGTTTAGGAAATGTGATCATAAAGCTCCTAAATGCTTTCATGTAGCTCCCTGTAAAACTCATCTCACTAGTGTATGTCAATTTGAATGGCCTTTTATGTTACAATTGTTTTGATGATTGTCTTTTAGATGTTAGTGATCATAATGTGGAGAGGTTCATCCTATTGCTTTATCATACTAAAATTCTCTAATCCTTCTTTTAGGACTTCTTCTAAAAGGATTTATTTATCTACGGTTCTTCCCTAAAGCTCCAAAAATTATAGCTCTAATTACCTTTTTGCAGTGTTTATTTCTTGGGTTAGGGCTTCTATCTATTTCAATAATAATGATTACTCCTCCTTAGTATTATTCATGTAGACCAATGCATCCAAAGTTATCTTCTCCTATTCTCAAGAGAATAGTCAAGACTAGATTATCCTTGCTTACTCAAAAAATTCCCAAATAAGTGTTCTACATTGGCTACATAATCAACAAGGGTATTTATTGCATCATTCCTATCTTTTAGTCATTAAATATATTTTAGCTCAAATTACTCTAGTTTGTCCTAGGTCCTTGTGGATTATTTCTCTCTTTCAATGAGTAGGTCAACCAATACATATAAATTCCTTATCAGATTAGCATACACAACATAAGTCACATCTAGGAGGTTGGGTTGGGATTTGAAAATTCTATGGCATAAGTTCAGGGCCTTAAATCTTATTTCCTAGAGTTTGTATTCAACCTTTTCATGCTTTGATTTCTCCTTTCTCAATACGTTTTTATCCCCTTTCAGCCTTTTTTTACTTATTCAAGGGCTCAATCGATCAGTAAGTGTTTATTTTATTATTCCTAGAGGGTATTGGCTAACTATATTATAGTTCCTTGATGATATTGGTATGTCATTACATCCACAATATTTTTAAGATTTACTTTGGTAGGTAGCTTTAGTAGGGCATTCCTAGCCTGGGCCTCTATGAATGTCCTAAGTTTTTAATGAAATATCCCCAATCCTATATGTCTAGATCTAGTCGATAGGACTTCAACTTTATGTGAAAATTCATGGATGGGTTCTTCCCTAAAATATTCTAAGATGAAGGGAAATTATCTTTAGGTTGTTAAGGAATCCTAGTTTATCACCAAAGTATCCCAAAAATATAGGTGTTCATCCCACACCCTACTTTATAAATTTTATTGAATGGTTTTAATGCATTCCCCCTAGATACTTCTATGCTCTGGTGCAAGGGGTGGCCTCATCCTCCTCTAGCCTTCCTTATTCTTCTTCTATTCTCTGGTGATATTTTGGTTTCTTACTCCCTTCATATTGTAGCTACCCATCTTCAAATCCACCTAGGAGATTGATCTTCTCCTCTAGGAGTTTTACCAAATTCTCTATGGGTTACTATAATATCTCATTTTCCTCTTGGCTAGATGGGGACCTTTTTAGAGCATTCTCCATCTGATTCATATTCCAAACATGATCTTATTCCTTAAACTATCATAATTATTTCATTTGGCCAAATGGCCCATCTATCTTATTTGCATCTTCCTTATTTGGTGGGGATGATGCCCTTTTTTTTGGTCTAAGCATTATTCATAGTTTAGTTTTTTGGGATATCTAGGTAATTCTTCTTACATGGTACTATTTTTTATAGGCACTTATTCTAAATAAGGGTCCTCTAACTTGGGTAAATGGATTGGTAATTCCCACTTCTTCTTATTCAATTTTCACCTTTACTCCTCTTCTTGTTCTAAGACCTCACATGTAGATTCTACTTATTCATGGTTTTTGGGTGTCTACATAGGAGGAAATTACTCCCTCCCTTTTAGATCCTTTATTAAGGCATTCCTTTCTTCTATCTAAAATCTTTTTTGATCTACCTAGTTTAGTTGAAGGTGATTTCACTATTATCTTTTCATTGTCTACCTTGTGACCTGAGTGGATGCTCAAGTCTTTTGGTTATGATGTGGAGGCTAAATATCTCTTGAGAATTTTAACCATTATATCATCATGTCATTTTAGTGACTTCAGGTAGTAGTGCATTCTTACCTTTCTACTCTGTCAACATCTCTCATGGCCATTATTCCATATTTCACATAAGTGGTATGCATGGTGTGGATGTCATCATTTATCTTCTATTCATCTACTCTGACATTCTCTACATCATTGATGTTATTAACTATAACCATGAAGTATTTTATGGTGAACTTGTAGGGTAAATTTTAACCATAGGGAAATATTCCCATCTTTTGGCCTGATCTAAGCCATGGTCAAATGTTTCATCACCATAAATTGAGCCTAGCCATCCATTTTATTGTTATCATCTTTGGGATGCACCATTCATATCCTAGGGATTCCCTCAATAAAATATTCAATTATTCAAGGTTTGCTTTGTATTTTGAAGTGATCATCCTTAGGTAGGTAAAATCATGATAAATTTTTTGTTGGGAATTTTTGTTATTCAGGGAAAGTCTATCCCTCTCCCTCATTTCTTTCTTTAGAAAATCCAATCTCGTCAAACATTAGGATCATGAGGATGATTCCAAATGTGAACTTCCATTCTCCCCTATTGGAATTATTTTCCTCCTTGATGATGAGATTCACCACATATTCGGCCATATATAATTAGGTTCCCTTTGTGATTTAATATGCTATATACAGGAATTTCTAACTAATCTCTTCTCATCATCCTATTGGGGTTATCTTAGTGGTTAAAGTTGTGTTTCCACTATAGTGTCCCTATCACTTATGTTTGGGATATGGAAATCACATCCCACTTAATTTTATATGAATAATTGAGCCTCTAAGTTAATTTACGCCAAGATTTTCAATGCTCTCCCTACGTTAACACTAGTTTGAGCCATTCCTATGGACCAATGAATCTATTCCTCCATGACCTTCATCATTTTAAATATAAAATACATTATATCCTCATGAATCCAAGAGATAATTGATCTATAAACTGAAAATACAAGTGTAGTATATTCGAAAATCACTTGTTCACGTTTAAGAGGTTCTTCAATTTCTCATTTTTTTGCTTAAGTTTGTATAAAGAAGTTAAAACCAGATATAAAATGAATATAATAACTAAATAATAATAAGAGAAAATTCAAATAATTCACCAACAAATTGATAATGATGTTCAGCTTCAATAGCCTACGTCTCTAGGTCCGTTCAAAGTGAGGACCATTCTCATTAATTTTGTGTAACAAATGGCTTCCAAAATCAATACAAGTCTTCAATTCACATTATATGATCTTTGTTTGCTTGTAAAAATATCTCTTAGACATGAAAATAAAGGCCCAGGCTGTACAAAGCAATAACAAATCTCTAACCTTCTTAAATCTCTTTACACAGTCTGCTTTCTGAGTCTCTTCAAGTAGAAATTAGTCCCTTTTATAACACTTCGACCTCCGTGGCTGAAGTGGTCAAGGCATTAACCTTTTAGGTGATAGGTCAGGAGTTCAAAACCTCCTCCCACCTTTTTATGTGCCTTGGCATGAGGAAAAGGTTGGCCTTCTTTCCAGGTCGCGCTTAGCATGAAATTTTGAATGTTTTCCCTCCTTTTTGGCACCTTTGGACTTGGTTTTTTTCCACATTTACTGGGAAAAATAGTTTTTATGCTTTAAATAGAAAATTTTGACCCATGCCTAAGGCTTAGGCACCATCTTAGGCTATGCTTAAGCTTGGTCAAAGCATGTTTGGTGGCATGGGTGATGTGGCAGTTTCTTTGGCGCCTTGTTTCAATGTTTGAAAATTTCAAATAACATGTGGATAAAAACAACAAACCAAAAAAAAAAATTGCACCAAATTATTTTGCCATGTGTCAAGTGGATATTGGTCCACTTGGCATGTTTTCAACAATGCCACGTCACTTTCGACACCCCCTATTGCAAGATTTCTTCAACTAGCCATATCTTGAGCATCGGGACTCCATTTTTAAAACCGTAAAAAAGCACTAAAAAGCTCTCGACAAGTACTAAAATATGAAAATGATTTGAACAAAATTTGAATACTTTTAAAAATAGAATGGCACATGGATCCACCTAGATCATTCCTCCCCACTGGGAACTTTTGGACCTCTAAAAGTTGAAATTAATTGGTAATGAGGTGAGGGTATTTTTCCATCACCTTTCTGACTTCCATCCATCTGGCCTTGGTTGGGTGCATCCATTTGAGACCAACACAAAAATATTCAACATTACCTCTTCACGAAGTTTGCATATTCCTATCAAGTATAGTATCTTCCTATAATTCTGTTAGATATTCAGGAGAAAAATCATCGACAGAAGGAATGGATACACTTTCATCATGATCAATTATCATTGGAGGCTCATACAATTTCAAATTTTCCAATTTTACAACTAAATAAATCTACATGTAAGATGGTAAATCTAATCGAAAAGCATTTGTGCCAATTTTTTTCATTATCTGAAAATGACCATACCAGATTGGTTTCAGCTTTTTATATTCACCTGTCAGTCTTTCCTTACTAATGTGAAGCCATACCATATCACCTACAACAAATTGGTGATTAATACGATGTTTTTCATGCTTGGCTTTATACTTGTCTTGACTTTTTTGCAATTGAGTACAAACAGTCTGATGAATGAGTTGTATTTGTTCAATGAACTTCTTGGCTCGAATGGCTTCTTTTGGTTCACCAACAGTTGTATCCTATCCATAGCAAACATCTAAAGGATATTTAGGCAAGTATCCATAACAAAATTCAAATGGAGATTTCATAGTAGAAGAATTAAGTGCCCAGTTATATGCATGTTGTATGTAACACAGTTGTTCATCCCATAACTTTGGATTTTTATTGCTGTAACCCCTAAGCAAATGTACCGCAGTGCAGTTCACAACCTCTATTTGTTCGTCAGTTTGTGGATGAAATGTAGTCCTCTTTTTTAATTTAGTGTCCATTAGTCCCCACAAAGTTGACCAAAACTCCCCAATAAATCGAGAATCCTGACAAAAAATAATTGAAGTAGGCAAACCAAAATGAACCCATACATGTTCAAAGAACATGTGTGCAGTACCTTCCCTAGTAATTTGCTTAGTGTAAGGAATCAAAACACACATCTTGATAAATTTATCCACAACTAGATATAAATAGTCATGTTTTATTTGTGTCATAGGCAAACCCCCCACAAAATCCATGGAGATACTTTCCCATGGGTGAGTAGGAATAGGTAGAGGTGTGTAAAGTCCTAGTTTCCTATTACTAGGTTTGCTTGTGGCACAAAGAATACATCCCTTAATATTTAGCAACATTTTCCTATATATGAGGCCAATAACAATACATCTTCAAATGTGCAACCATTTTAGCAACTCCAAAATGACCAGAAATAAGAGAATTATGTGCTTCTCTAATCATGTGCACGCTTTCATTTTGAGTAACACATAGTTTACCCAAATGATACAAAAGATCATTGTGCACATGATAGTCCAATTCTTATACTTGTCTACTACTCATCAAGTCTTTATTAACATCCTAAAAATCAAGATCATTCACATATTGTTCTTTATAACTTTCATGAGACAAAGAACCATGTTGTAAAAGAATAGATGCAACAACCATAGGAGGCCTAGATAGCATATCTTCAACCTTATTATGAATTTCATTTTTATACTTCATCACAAGATGAAATTGTTATAAGAAACCCATCCAACAAAAATGTCTAGATTGTTGTAGTTTGGTTTGTGATTGAAGATACTGTAAGGGTTGATGATCTGTATGTATTATTGTTTCTTTGCCCATTAAGTAATGTTTCCATTTTTTAACACTTTAAACCAATGCATACAATTCCTTATCATAAGTTGAATATTTTCTTATTTCACTTGTAAAGGTTTCACAATGATAGCAAACTAGTTTCTTACCTTGCATTAAAATAGCTCCCATAGCATACTCACTTGCATCTGTCTTGATCTCAAATGGTTATTGTATATCAGGAAGTGCCAAGACCAGAGCAGTACTTATCTTTTCTTTCAAAGTGTCAAAAGATTTTTTATGTTTGCCTCCCCACTAAAAGACCTATTTCAAACTTGTCAAAGAATGCAAAGGTGATGTAATATATGAAAATTGAGCAATAAACTTTTACCAAAACTGTACTGCACTAAGAAAACTTCTAACGTTAGTTGTGTTAGTGGGTGTAGGCCAATTAACATTGACTACCACTTTTGCAAGATCAATTTTCTATTCATCCTACAATTTAACCCAAGTATATCAAAGAGGTCTTGCCAAATTCACATTTTGACATTTTTAGAAAAAGTTTTTCCCTTTGTAATGCATCCATGACTTTCTTAATGTGGATCACATGCTCTTCCCATGACTTGCTGAAAATAAATATATCATCCAAGTAAACTATAACAAAATCATTAAGGAACTATCTAAAAACATCATTCATCAATCTCATGAATGTAGCTGGGGCATTACACAACCCAAAAGGCATAACAAGCCATTCAAACAATCCCTATTTTATTTTGAAGGTAGTTTTCCAAACATCACCTTCATTAATTCTTGATGATATCCACTTCTCAAATCTAACTTAGTGAAATAAATAGCATGTTTTAATTGATCCAAAAAATCATCAATATGAGGAAGAGGGTAACGATTCTTAATAGTACTTTTGTTTAAAGCACGAAAATCAACACACATTCACCAAGTGCCATCTTTCTTTGGCACCAAAATAATTGGCAAACCAACAGGAGATGAACTTGGATGAATAGCACCTCTATCCAATAGATCCATTACCTATTTTTTGATTTCCTCATTTTCCACCACTGATAACTTGTACATACCAATGTTAGGGAGAGGAGAATCCTGCAATATCTTAATTTCATGTTGAACTCCCCTTTCAGGGGGTAATCCCTTAGGATCTTGAAATACATCATCGTAAGTAGAAATGATTTCAAAAAATTCATTCTTGTGTCTAAGATCACACTTTTCCAAAACTTGAGAATATTCTTTTTCCTTATACTTAATCAACATGAGACAACAAGTCTTTCTTGAATTAACTAGTCTTTTCATTTGCCCTGCTGTAGCCAAGGAAAGACTTGTTCTAATGTGATGTGCTCTAACTATATATTCAATGCCATCCTTAACAAACAATTACTTATTCTCCTCTCTATAGAGGATTGCCTTTCTATTATAAAGATATGGGCTTCCCAAAACAATCCCACATATGTCTAATATAAAAACATCCAACTCAACCTCATCTATGAACTTGGATGTGATGGCAAACCTTAGCCTACAAGTTTGTGAGAATTGTAGCTTTGCATTGTCACACACCCAACCTAGTGGATAAGGCTTCGGATGGGGATTGGTTTGTAAGCCTAGCTTCTTAACAACCTCTTCAAAAATTAAATTTGCTTGTGAACCACTATCAAATAGAGTGTCAATCTTAATATGCTTTGAAACAAATCTAATTTGGAACAATTCATTTCTTTTCTTATCAACATGCATAGAATTCTGTTTAGAAGAAGATGCAACATTAGTTCTATAATCTGAAAGAGAAAAATCATTATGTAATCCCATAGCTGTATCTTAGTTTCATCACTTGAATCTGAAGCTAAGTCTTGAACCATAGCATTAGCCTTCTTTTCTTTCTTTTGATAGCTCTTAGGCCTTAACTTAGGATGTAGTTCCTAACACTTAGACTCATCATGAATTTTCTTGCAATGATTACAAAATGGTTTTTCTTCTTTTTTAACAGTATAAGTGGATTTCCGTTTACCCTTTCTTGATGAACTTTCCCCTTTGGATTGCTTAACATTATATTGCTTACTTTTTAATTTAGGAAAATAATCTTTTGATTGTTTTCTTCTAACCTCTAAATGAGTGGCTTGAACACATACTACATCTAAATTAGTGGGATTGAACATAAGAATCATATGTCTTAAGTAACTATGCAACCCACCTATATATTTTAGCAGTGTTTCTTGTGTGTATAGAGGAACATTCAAAAGTAAAGATTTTTTCCTAAAATCTTGTGTATAATCTTGAATACTTTGGCCTTTTCCTTGTCTGAAACTTTGCCAATCCATCATAGCTTGTTGCATATAGCCTAGAGGATATAATTTCTTTATGAGTTCTTCAATAAATTTATTCCAAGTAGAAATCGAGTTACCTTTTTGAAGCTCAGTTTCCTTCAACTTACTCTCCCACCAGATGAGAGCTGTGCCTCCCATACAAAGAGTAGACAAATGAAGTTTTGACTCATCCCCTACAATATTTTGGAACCTACAATAAACTTCAATCTGCTTGACCCAATTATCCAACTTTTTGGCATTAACTTCATCATTAACATTGGTAATTCAATCTTAATATCCAATTTTAGTGAAGGGAGAGATTCCATAGTTTTTTTACCATCACTGATGGAGAAATTTTTTCAGTTTCTTTACCTTTTTATTCTCATGAATCACCTTCTTTTTCATTCTTATATTTCCTTTGTTTGTCACGGTATAGTTCCTCAACCATGCTTCTCATGTCCATGAAGGCTCGACGGAAAGCTTGTTCAGATTCCATCTCTTCTTCAGCCATCCTTGAAGCATGCCTTAAACCAATCTTTGGATTATATTGAATGAGTTTTCCTTCACCCTTTTGGGATTTAGACCTTGTCAACATACACTAGCAATCACTGTTAAATAACAATTGCTCTGATACCAAAAATCTGATCTGTAAACTGAAAATACAAGTTTAGTATATTCAAAAATCACTTGTTCACATTTAAGAGATCCTTCAATTTATCATTTTTTTGCTTAATTTTGTATAAAGAAATTAAAAATAGATATAAAATGAAGATCAGAACTAAATAATAATTAGAGAAAATTCAAAGAATTCACTAGCAAATTGATAACAGAGTTCGGCTTCAATAGCCTACGTATCTGGGTCCTTTTAAAGTGAAGATCATTCTCATTAATTTTGTGCCTATAAAAACACCTCTTAGACATGAAAATAATGGCCCAAGGCCATACAAAGCAATAACATGTCTCTAACCTTCTTTAATCTCTTTACATAGTCTGCTTTCTAAGTCTGTTCAAGTAGAAATTAGTCCCTTTTATAACACTTCAACCTCTGTGGCTAAAGTGGTCAAGGCATTAACCTTTTAGGTGATAGGTAAGGATTTCAAAACCTCCTCCCACCTTTCTAGGTGCCTTGGAATGAGAAAAAGGTTGGCCTTCTTTCTAGGGCACGCTTAACATGAAATTTTGAATGTTTTCCCTCCTTTTTGGCACCTTTGGACTTGGTTTTATCCCACATTTTTTGGGAAAGATAGTTTTTATGCTTTAAATAGACAAGTTTGACCCATTTCAAATTCCTAAGGCTTATGCACCATCTTAGGCTATGCTTAAGCTTGGTTAAAGCATGTTTGGTGGCATGGGTGATGTGGCAGCTTCTTTGGCACCTTGTTTCAAAGTTTGAAAATTTCAAATAACATGTGGATAAAAACAACATACCAAAATTATTTTTTCACCAAATTATTTTTCCATGTGTCAAGTGGCTATTGGTCCACTTGGCATGTTTTCAACAAAGCCATGTCACTTTCGACACCCCTTGTTGCAAGATTTCTTCAACTAGCCATATCTTGAGCATCGGGACTCCATTTTTTGAACCGTGAAAAGTGCTAGAAAGATCTTGAAAATTACTACAATGTGAAAATTATTTAAATAGAATTTGAATACTTTTAAAAATATAATGGTACATGGATCCACCTGGATCAATAATAAACCTTACCAATTCTTTAAATTTTCCAAAAAATAGTTCCTAGAGTTGAAATGGGTTGGATTCCTCTAGATGCCTTCTCATGTGATCATCATAAATAGGATTCCCACCATTTTTTATTCTCTTGGTGACTATCATATATTCACTACATATCTAAAATTCATGGTACATGTTATGGTGGTTGGCATCCTCAATTTTGCATATGTCCACCCTAGAATCCCATTCTTCTCCACATTCCACATTGTCTGGATACTACATTTCTCATTAGTCCATCTTTTTGGGTTATGAGGTGGTTATAATTTTACATTGTTTCTTAGACTTTTATTCTTACATCTAGTTCCTTTTACCTCTCTTGGTTTATGGCGTTCTTATTTATACCACTAGGGGCTCTTCATCCCTTGATATTTTTGAGGTAGTTCTTGTATCTTTAACTATAGGGGTCCCAAATTGGATATTTTGGGTATGATTCTTTTTATTTGACACTTTCTCATTTTTTCCCATACCCAAATATATTCCTTCATAAATTATTCCTAGATTATACCCTTGACATTCATATTTAATGCTAGATTAAGATTCTTTCCTCCTTTTTTTCTCTGTATCTTCCTCGCATATTCAATCTTAATGTGAAAGGATGCATTTTTTTATTTCTTCCCTCTTTGCTGATCTTACTACTTTTATGATAATCCCCTCTTAATTGTGTTATGTAGCTGATTTAGTGGTCCTATCTCTTCCCATGCATGGTATTCCATCATCCCTATGCTTTTTCTAACTTTTAGGTTGGTTGAAGTCATGGAATTTAAATTTTTTATTTGATACCTTGTGTGATTATTTTCCATTTGGGGTAGTTTACTTAGTTATCATGCTTTGGAATTTTCTTACCCTACCCCACACAAAGTCATTTATTTAATCCTCTGATGTATAAATAGAAATATATGAGACACATGTTAAATTTAGAGGGTAAAGGAGGAGAAAAATAATTTTAAAAATAAGAAAGATGTTATTTTAGAATGATTTTTAGATAGATATTTGTACAAGAATGTCACATGGAACTCCTCACCAAAAATACTTAGATGCCTAGTGTGGTGACCTTATAAATAAATTCCCTACTCATCTTTTAATGCTAGATATTAATATGAATACAAAATACTATACCCTAGATGATGCATCAATAGTGATGCCAAAATAAGCCTAAAATAATTCAATGAAACCAAACAAATAAAAAAAAATCCATACACCTTATTATTAGATTCCATGGTTGGTATTAGACATGATATGGCTTTAGTTGGTTACTATTAAAATGCTCATGAATTATTTATCCATTGAGAGTTAGAATATTGCATGCAATGGTTTCCAAAATGCTATTGATTATATATGGCCCAAACCAATAGATGTTTAACTTACCAATGGACTTGAGGTATTTAAAATTATATAGAAGGAATTGAGCAACTTTAATTCATACATTTCCTTTGATATGTCAGTCATGCCTTCTCAATGGCTTGGCTATTCTTGGTTAGGATGCACCTATAATCTATCTTCTATAATTATTTGAGTCACATTATGATGGATTAAGGGTTATATAGGTGACCAATCTAGGTTATGTGAAGAGATGGAACTAAAAATTCAACATGAAGTATCACCTCTATGCCAAATAAAAGTTAAAAAGGAGTAACCATGTTGGGTTGCTTATATTTTTTGTGATATGAAAATAGGATGGGTGATACTTGATCATCCTAGTCTATATATCCCACATCATAATTATTTTTGAGTTAGTGTCCCAAACTCTTTTTGAAGGCTCTTATACTATTATTATCTTATGGATGGTAGGGTATGGTCTTGTGGTGGGAAATCATGAATTATGATAAGATGATCCAAACTATCTCATTGATGAAATGTGTACCTTGATCACTAACTAATATCAAAAGGCATGCATACAAAATAATAATTTTCCCATAGGAAACACATAATTATGGCTATAGTGAAATTATTGGTAGGGATGGTTTTGACCCTTTGGGTGAAGTAGTCAGTTATGATGATGATGATGATGTAATGTGCATCAGTCCATAATGTGGTAAGTGCAATAGGCCTTACAAATTTAATTCCACATTCCTAAAATTAGGACAGGTGTCAATTACATCATTTAGTTCTAGGATTAGGACAAGTGTCATCTCATCTCAATGATTTGACTTTTCAATCCTTTGGAAAAAAATAACACATTCAAGTGTATTCCTTAGCATCATGAAAAATAGGCCATCATAGTCTTAAGAGGAGGATATTTTGAGAATTTTTCTCCCTGATAAAGTTTCCTATAATTAATCCTTCATAGGATTATCTTAAAATGGTTATGCACTCATGTCAGAGTACACATCAACATAGCATTTCATCCCATCCTTACTTGTCCCTTTTTTAGCTGCACAAAGGGATAACTACTTATCCTTATTGGTTAATATTTTTGGTGTGGTACTTGAAGTGAGAAATGTTGTGATATTAGAAAGTTCTTATAGCACACATTGTACCTTATATATTTTTATTTTAGGCATGCCATCCTCAATAGGCTACACAACTTCACTAGTGGTAAGTCAAGAAAAGTGGTCAGGTTCCAAATTTTATTTTCCTGGCTTTACCACTACTATAAACTTGAATTACTAAAATAGTATTATCCATATATAGATTTGAACATGAATAAATGTTTATTGATGAAGTATTTTATGGATTCATAATATTTGAATAATAAAAGGGGGTGGCCAACATGTACTAATAGAATTTTTAAAGAACATAGATCATAGTTGGTACTACTTGTTTAGTTGTTGTATAGATATGTTCTATAGGAGTAAGCTTCTAATTACTGAAATAGACCAAGTGATCAATCTTATGATAGGACCTAGGAGCACCATTGATTATCATGTACAAGCAACTTAAATATGTGGAATTAACAAGAAGTAACAAGTAACTAGAATTTAGAAATAACACAGAATATGAGAGATAATACCCAATTGTATTAATACTCTTCCAGAAGGAAATACAATAAATAAGACGCCACAGTCTTCTTCCTTACACACCTCTAGGGATCCCACACCTCTAGGGCATAAACATTAAATCTCTTCAAGAGCTCACTCTCTCAATTACAGTCCCAACACACAACTCAAACATAGAGTTGGTGTTCACCTCCAACCAGTCAGTATCACTATTGCCAGTACACCGAGTATACACACATACTCAACCGAGTACACAATGCACTCCAAGTATATCTCCCATGAACTTGCAACAACCTTAAACTCAAATGATCTTACTTTGGAAGGATCTACCTTGCCTTCCTCTTTGCTCTCCAACAGAGTACACACTGTACTCCAAGTAGATCCTGCCTGATCTTGCTACCTATTGTGTTGCTGATCTCCTTGATCCTGATGCCACTTGTAGATCAATTTGGTCTTGCACACCTACCAACCAACCTAGTTTTACACACCTGCAAACCTATATCTTGCACACATAAACACCTACAAATCAATGATCTTACTTACCATGTAGATCTTCAAACGTGGCCTTGCACACTTGCTGACCGAGATCATACATACATGAAGAATCCTTCTGATTCTCTGAACTAACACCCACACTTAGCACTGTGGCACTAGGAGGAACACACCTTGCTCTCTTCACTCTAAAGGAGCTAATTTTTGCTCTCTTACTCTCTAGCACACTTTTACAATACAACCCATGAGTCTATTATATAGATCCCATGCAAACAATAATTATACATCTAATTACAATAATTAGATCCACAAATTCAAGTCTAAAATTGGCCTTTAATATGTAAACAACTGGTTTGTTAACTAACTATTCATGAACTAGTAGTTCTGGAACCGCACAGGTGACTGACGTCGGTCCCTATCTACCTGGAGGTGATCGATGTTGGTCGACTCCTGACCGATGTCTATTGCTCTGACACTGTATATGACCGACGTCAATTGATCAAACTGATGTCGGTTACTCTGCCACTAAATAAACTCTCAGCAACCTCCTCCATGTCTGCATTAGTGAAGCTTTTAGCTCCACATCCTAACATCTTATTCTCCATAGGTTGAGCTAAAATAACACCAATTATCATTCTAAAGTCATCCACATAGATGTGTAATGGGGTACTATAGTTTGGGAATTACAAGGTAGGTGCATTTATTGAATTCTAATTCAGTGTCTCAAAATATTCCTCTTGGACTCTCCCCCATTTAAACAACTTATCTTTCCACAAGATTTCTTATAGGGTTGAGGCTATATTTTCATAATGATGCATAATATTTTTTTAATACCTAGTGTGTCTCATGAATGTGTGTATCTCACATTGACTGGTAGGCACCTCAAGTTGAAGTATGAATTTCCATTTTTTAAGAATCCACTAGAAGTTCATCCTTATAAATGACATGGCCAAGTAGGGTATCAAATGGCAAGGTGAATAAACATTTATTCAAGTTGATGGAAATTTATAGTTGTCAATACTGCTCAAGCATGAGTCTTAAATTGTCATGGTGGTCCTTTGTGAGACTATATATTTTATAGTCATAGATGTATACTTAGATAATTTGGTGGACAAAATAATTGAATTCCATAATCACAATGTGTGATAAAATGATAGGAACATTATTAAGCCCAAAGGGCATGACATTGTATATGAATGAGCCCCACTTAGTCATGAAGGTGGTTTTGGGCTTATCTTCCTCTTTTATTTGGACCTAGTGATGTCTTGAGAATCCATGCGACAAAGTGTATATTTAAAAACCCACCACTCCTTCAAGTATTTATTCAGTGAAGGGTGTGGGAATTGGGTCTTTAACACTAGCTACATTTATAAGATGATAGTCAACACAAATATGAATGTGCCCATCCTTATTGATGATGATGACCATGGGGTTGACCCATTTAGACTCTCCTACAGGGTATATGACACTTGTATTCAACACGTTATCAATCTCAATCTTTACCTTAGCCTAAAGGTTGGGATGCATTCGATAGGGCCACTTCTTGATAGGCCATGTGTCCTTGGCTAATGTGATCTTCATCTTCCCTACTGAGGATTTCACCCATTTCATCTCCATGAAACTCCTAGGGGATAGGTCCTAGAATTACCAAAATAGTTCTATAATGTCTTTTATGTCAATGTTTTCATTAATAGTCTTTAGGGGATATATATAGAACTAGTGCTATTATAAGGGTGTGTCCACTACTTGTTACTCATCTTAAGTGGTCTCAATATGAAAATGAATTGGATCACCATCATCAAGCTCTTATTCAACCTTGAATATTATTTTATCTTTGACCTTTATATATTGGAAATTCCTATCTTTCCATGTCTTCACATCTTTTTCACTTGAATCACTATTTGTAATCCAATTAAAAAAAAACTTGATAAGCCTACCCTTTTTTATTTATACAAGGGTAGTACTCATTTTTTAATCACTACCTCAACCTTGAATATGATGTGATGGAGTTGTTGAAAGGGGTTGATAAACCTTATATCTTTGTCTTTGAAGGTAAAAACATGTACAAACTATTGTTTTAACATTTCCCATGGGGTCATCTCTTTTTTACATTTATACAATAACATACCATACACACACCCAAGTTCTTGATGTCTATTATAAGGTATGGACCTAGATCTCAATAGGTAAATATGAAGGAATTCTAACCCACATGTCTGCACATGCTTGAATATGTATGCTAGGATTTGAGCTTCCAAATACATAAGTAGGTTGTAATAGGGGTTTGTTGGCCTGAACTCAACATGCATAGCTACTTTGATGCATGCCCAAGTTGTAAGGTTGGGTTTATGGGTACCCCACCAATACATGATAATTACTTTTAGTGAATATACCATGATATTCATGTGTTATTTCTCATTTGGAATGCCTACCTCAAATTCTTAAATGTATGACTCTAGGTCACATGTCTAATTAAACATGCTAGTTTTACAAGATACCCTTTACTAATGCATGACACCCTCTTGGTTTGATTCCTCATTCATGAGACCTAAACATTTATTTTAAAATTATTATGGGCATTTTCCTTTTTTGTCCATTGCAATACTCTCCTATGGGGTCGTATTTTGACAATGTTGTGACTTCATTTAATCTCTTTATAGGACTCTTGAACTCATCGATCACAAGCTATGGTAGTGGTATCATAGATTGTCTAAGAATCATGCTATTGAAGTATTCCTTATACATTCAAACCAAGGTTCTCCAATACCTTAGTAGTGATATTGTAGATGTTATTAATTTCATCCTCTATAACTACACTTTACATATAAAGGTCCAAGTTGTGTGGCTAGTAGAATAACCACAGATTCCTTCCCTTTTTAAAAACTTGTAAAGCAATTCTTAAAGTACAATTTCATGTTATTGGCATAACACCATGGTATACAAAGTAGGGAAGGGTAATTATTGGATTATTCTAGCTCAATTACTTTGAGTTTAGCTCATAAATTTACTCCCATTATTTCTAAGCTGACATCATGGAGTATTCCTAATAGTTGGGATTCAGTCTTATATGCCATGAATAAAATGTGTGGTTAAGGCTGTAAGGGTGTACTTACCATCTTCCACCAAGCATCCCCAATCAATATATTAACCTTAATACTAGTATCTAATATGATATCACAAACTAGACATCAATTCATGTTAGAATCTAAAATAATTCTTTGTCACATCTCGAATTCATCATCACTCAGAGTTCTCATCCTCTAGCCATAATTTTTCTTAATATGTTTATGGGATATTTATCCTAGTAGACAAAAAGTAGTTTATTTAGCATAGGTTCTAGTCCACCTAACTATAAAATGGATAGTATTTTAAACAAAGCATCATAGGTCTCATGGTTTCCTATCCTATGTTGGGACTTATGCCTTGATTTTTCATCTTAAGTCATGAGCATATTGAATCTCACCTTACATAGTATGGATAAGATCTAGTTATTCTTGGAGTAAAACCTTATTTTGTATGCCATCTAGGTAGGGTGATCCATGGGGGTCTAAATGTTAACTTGAGGTTTCAGCTCTATGTGGTTGATGTCCTAATTGAACCTTCTCAATAGGATTGACTGTATGTTGTGTAGTCAAGCCACTTCTTATTATGACATGGACATGTGGAGGCTGAGTGTTAATTCCCTACATCTTTGGATCCCATTGCTTATATTTTATTCTACATTTAATCATCCCAACATATCTTAAATATTTGGCCTTCTTGGTGAGTTTCTCATATAGTTATGGTCAATCTTCCACCCTGTGATTCATATAATAATAAACACAATTAGGATGCAAAGGGAAATCTCATTGAAAGTGGTGTAGTGACCCACACTTGTAAAATCCCCAAGGTAGGTACCTCTCACTATACCATCCTCTAGTTCTTCAACCTCATTGTCCTCATGATGGTCCATACTTATCAAAAACTTATCCAAATGTCCTAGATGTTGCCTATCTAACATTTTATTCCCTTGGGTCACCTACTATTTTTTAATTCATTTTTTTATGTGAAGATGTGTCACATAATTTATAGTATATTATGTAAATTGACTAAGTCACTTAGGAAAATTTGGGGAAGTAAATATTTCATGGCCTTCTTATCATAGTTCATAGGATGTTATGAGTGCATGCTTGCTTATCCTCAAATAGTTCTAGTCTAAGTGCCCTACTGTCCCATAATTTATAGACCATAACCAACTCCTATTATCCATTATGATAGTGGTCATTTCCTTTTGTATCATTTTACTTATATATGCAATTTTCACTTTCAGGGTTGGGCTAATTCCTAATGGGTCTAGTTTAGATGTAAGCATAATTAACAAAGAGCTAAATATTACAGAAACAATATTTCACTCTATATTATTTCTTCTACTACATTGCATATTAAAAACCATATGATAGATACAAATTATATAGGAAAACTATTTCTTAGAATTAGGGAGATACAATCTCCACCAATTTCTTTCATAAATCTCCCTATATTAACTTATACTAATAAACTAACTATTAATGATACATGATATATTGATAATATATCAATGTAACTATTAATAACTAACTACTAACTTACTATATAATAATTACTATTTAGTAAATAGTAATTTACCTTATAGTAGAAACATAAATGTGAGCACTAACATTAGGTTATCCCAAACACCTCCCCTTAGTGCGAACATGGGGAAGACATCATCTTATATTTCAACTCTAAAAAAAACTCACATGATGGTTTTTTACTCAACTAACCACCAACCTACAAACAATAGATGGTTTTATACTTTGTTAACCACCAACCTACAAACATCATATGGTTTTACACTTGGTTTACCAACAACCTACAAATAATGGATGGTTTTACACTCGGTTTACCACCAACCTACATATTAAGGATAGTTTTACATGTGGTTCACCAAAAACCAAAACATATAGAATGTTTTAAAGGTTAACCCATAAACTACACAATGCTACAACATTGTATTATACCTCATAAATATTTTACTTCAAGGGGAAATACAAAAGTGAATGATCACTTATTTTAACAATTGAATAGGTATGTAAGTATATTCTTATTCACAACACACATAATGTAAAAATATGAAAAGCAGACCACAAAAAATGTCACTAAAACATTTTGGGCCCCATCATTGGTGACTAACAAGAATCTCTAAAAACCTCCTTCCTCCATGCCTTTGACCTCTAGTTGATGAAGTTTCTCACTCAAAAAAAATGTCAATAAAGCTCATTATGTTGTTTTTGATAATAAAACCCCCCATAAGATTGAATTATTTTAAATAAGGATGTTGGGATCACCCAATATTGCATCCTTTACAAGGATGGGTTTTTCGACTTGACAATATGACTCAATATACTTAATTGATGTAAAAATGACTTTTCAAATCTATTTTTGACATACTTGACTTGACCTTAATGTTAATGACATAAAAAAAATGATTTTTATAAAATCTAATGCCTATATAAAAATCATAGACAAAACAATCTCTAATTACTTGACAAAACTCTTTTTGATTTTTCTATAAAGGCTTATTGACATAAACTTAACTAAACTCATAAGCACACAAAATTATAATTAGTGTAGGCTTATGAACACACAAGTACTTTTATACTAAATATATTTAAATAAGACACTTTTGAGTTTTTGTATATAATAAAATAGACTTCTGAATTATTATTAAATAATAAATAACTCTAGAAACTCATCTATACCTATGACTCTATGTAATTATGCATTGACAATAAATAACAATGCCAAACCCATGAATACATATGCTAATATTTAGAGATATTTGAAAAATGCTAAATGGGAATCGATGTGGTATGTTGAATGCAGTACATAGATTATGTATTTGCACAATAAACACTAGAATATTATTCTCATTCCAAATTAGAATTTTCATGTCCATAATTGTCCAAAATTTGTATGGACACAATGGTGAAAGGATTTATAGATCTACAAGAAGTGGATTCCAAGGTGGATATATTGAGGTGGGAGAAACGTGTTGAGGTAGAAATAAAATTGAAAATGGAGGGAGTCTCCATGAAATGTAGAGATATCAAGCTAAAATCAAGGATCCAACATTCTTCGATTAGATCCAAACTATGTGATACAAATGGTGACCATGATTTGTATATCAGCTAAACAATACATGGTTCCATAATTATTTAGTTGAGTTGAGGTATCCTTATTACTATTGAAACCATGTGGGAATACTTTTATCTTAGTAAAAATAATGATGAAATAAGCATCTTGACAAATGGAAACTTGTCAATTTTTGACGATTGCCATTAGTTGGCAAGATGTGAGTGATTGAAGGCATGTGATCTTTGCAAAAAAAATAGTGGTCTTGATGGAATGATATGACAAAAATGATATGGAAAGTGGAAGATTTTGTTGACAATAGAAGGAGATACATATACCCATAAAATAAAACATTCATTGTCAAAATCAATACAAGGAAAAGACTGATCTAACTCACATGATGTAGAGTCTATAATAGAAATCATGGTAAAATATAGAGATTTATTGTAGCTAAACTGAGATTTTTAGCTTCTTAATAGAGTCATGTATCTATACCATGTCATGTCTAGTTTATCATGTCTAGTGTTGTAGGGATCCGATGTCAATGTGCATTAAATTTAATTCACCACATATGCATACCATACATAACAATTTCCATGATCTATCAAATTAGATTCAATTTCCAAAAGTGATGTGAGATTAGATTAACATGGAGCTCATAATTCAAATTAACCCAAAAAAAAAACTATATTGAAATATGGATATTGTACTTAAAATTTTCCTTCATTATATGTAGCTACATATTTGTGAATGTTATTAACAATGATCAACTGATCTACCCCATACAACATTTAGGATCTCATGTTACTTTGATGCCAGATAATGGATCTAGTTTAGATGTAAGCATAATTAATAGAGAGCCAAATATTACATAAATAATATTTCACTCTATATTATTTATTCTACTACATTACATATTAGAAACCATACAACAGATATAAATTATATAGGAAAACTATTTACCATAATTGGGGAGATACAATCTCCACCAATATCTCTCACAAATCTCCTTATATTAACTCATACTAATAAATTGACTATACTATTAATAAATAACTACTAATTTACTATACATTAATTACTATTCAATAAATAGTAATTTACCTCACAATAAAAACATAAATGTGAGCACTAACATTAGGTTATCCCTAACACTTCTAGAATCAACACTTCCTACCATCTCAACTTTTAGCATGGCTACTAAGGATTCTCATGGATCTATGATGTTTCTCATTACCAATGTTCATAGGTAAAGAACAAGTAGTCAACCAATAAACCTCTAGGAATGATACAATGGGTAAAATACATATGATATACTTTATACTAGGTTCTTTAATCTTGAATAATATGCATGAACATTCTTAGATGAGTCCTTTATTAGCTCCTTCAGCTCAACATTGCTTTGTTGTTCAAAATTCATAATATCAAATTATTTTAAAAAATAATGCCTTCAAAAGGTCATAGTCCAAAATTCTTTGAGTCAAATCATATTACCTATACAAATTGTGGGCACTATCCTACAATGTTATAGTGAAGTGGCTTTCCTTTTGATCTAACTATGTGATTCCATTTTCATGCCAAATGAGATTACATTTTGTGAAGACACTCAATGAAATTATCCTTTCCTTGAAGTTATGTAAAATTGAGTGACATATCATAGATTAATTACATTTTTGAGTTGGAGCACTTCCTTACATGCCTGGGTTGGTTCCACTACTTCCTGTTATGAGTGTTATTCTAGTTGTTTCTTGTGTAGTATGGAAAGAAGTGGTTGTTTCACCAATATTTTTTGCTCCACTTGTTATAATTACACTTAATGAGAGTGTTGGACCTTATATTCCAATTACCAATCCTCTAGTCTACATGCTTATAGGGAAAAAATACCACACATTTCTAGTTTTTATAATAGTTCTTGATCATTACTTGATTGTAACTCTTGACTCATAGTTTTAGAGGATGCACTCAAATGGGAAGGTTAAATGGGTAGGTTAGGCACTTATTTATTATCTCTTTCTCTCAATAACATTTCCAAATATGACCCCAAGTCTTTAACCCCATTCTTCTCTCACATAAATTATTTATGCAAGGGTGTAATTCCTACGTGAAAGAGTCCTCATCATGCCTCTCCATTGCCTCATGGGTACTCATAGCACATCCTAAGTTGAACCCTTCCCTTTTATTCCTAAGGTCATCAATTTTTTCCTTTACAAAATTCCTATATCTTATTAATTTCATTTTGATCTATCCTTATTCTATTGGGGTATCCTTCTACTTCCTTTTTCTTAAGGTTAAAATGCCTTCTCCATCCCCATTAAATATCACTCGCACATAGTGCTACTTAGCCAGCCATAGGTAGATCTTAAATTATATTATATATCATTAGCTTCTTGATATATAAGAATATATTTATAAGGTATAAACCCCTAGGTTCATGGAGGAACTAGAACTTAGCTTATTCTAGGTAGGAATACATGGATAAAATGAAATATAACGCGTAACTGTTCAATGTATTATGCCACCACACATCCATAAATTGAGTTTAAATTATATCCAAATTTCACAAATACTCCAATATATTTTCTATCCAAAAATAATTTTATCCCAAGTTTATCCTCTTATTCATAGCATACGCCACAATCCAGAAGTAAAGGTGCCTTGTAACTCATATAAAAATATCACATATAGAACATAATATAAATTTTCTTGGACCCACATCTTCAACATTTAACTTTTAAAAATAGGGTATCTTTTAAAAAACATTATATATATTTTCTCTAACCATAACTCAATATTTTATAAATAAATTTGATTCATTAGTCCTCATCATCATTATTGAACAAAATATGACTAGTATTGTAAACATAACCAAAATGTTGGAACTTTATCTTTAAACCTAGGTGCCAATGCACCAATACATTTACCCAATGAAAATATCCCCTATGCTGAAATTTCATAGGGAAGATATTACCAAATCTCACTCAAGGCATAGAGAAAGTTGGTGAGGTTGGGTCGAGGTTATTTTTCAATTATATTATGAATGGAATGGTAGATAGATTAATATAGACTTACCCTAAGCACTTGGATATGCTATCAAAAAACATCTGTGGTTACCTAGGTCATGTAAATAATTCAATAAACATACATTTACATAATAACATTCTTGTGATGATAGGAATTTACAATAGAGAGGAGGCTAGAACAAGTGTTAGTTTCACCAAAAAAAAAAGAAATCAACACACTAACATGTTAATATATCTGAGCTTAGATATTAGGGGGAGAATAGTGAACAAAATAGATATTAAAACACAATTAAAATTTAAAGAATGAAAAATCCCTTACCTTCATTGAGATATCCAAGTGGTTTGTGGATTGCTCAGCTTATGCTCAAAGAGTCTTTGGTAATGGAGTTTATCTATTTCCTTCTCTCCTTCATACCATTATGGCTTGTGGCTTATTTTTGCTTGATGGATTGACTTATGGTTTTAAAATTATAACACTATTATTCTCAATATTTATACAAAACTTGCATTATAACTTTACTCTATCCAATCTCTCTAAATGAAGAGGCAAATGCTTGTATTTATAGGCTTAGGAACTAACCCCAACTCAAGGTGAGTTAAGGTGTAGTTTAAACATGGAATGGGTTCAAACCTTACCTAAGTGAGTTAATTAACCCCAATAGAGTTAAAATGTGTAAAAATCTCATAATTTGAAATGAATAGTCATGGGTGAGATATTTTTAAAGGTTTGACACATCACAAAAGGTAATCATGAAATGCTAAGATATTCTTGATTTTTTAATTTCATTAATTATTCATGGATAATTCAATTCGAAAATTAATTTGGTTTAGAGTTTTAATTAATTTTTATTGGGATTTTTATCATTTTAAATAATTGATTTTATGTTTTCACTTATCCCATTTAATAGGTCTATAAGCCAAATTGCATGTTATGATGCCACATCATGATTATAGATGAAGTCATGAGAGGTTATTGTTGATTATAGTATGATAACCCCATTAGGGATGTTTAAAAGAGATTATAAGCTTTAATGAATGATGAAAAAGAAAATTTAGGACATTTAGTTATTATTAGACTCAATTTACAATGGTTGGTAAAATTGGTCTGAAGTCCAGTTGAAGGCCATTGGTGGCTAGTTTTAAGTATCTACAATTTTCCCCTATTTGGGAAGGCATTTTAAGTTGTAAGCATAGTAACGTATTCTAAAATAATGAAATGGTCATGTATTCTTATGAATTTAATGGTAATAGATTAAATATAAGTTTAATTTGTGATCATAGGATTTTGAAAATAGAGAGGAGGTTATAACAAGTGTTAGTTTCAAAAAAATAGATGAAATCAACACACTAACATGTTAACATATCTAAGCCTAAATCTTAGTGGGGGAATAGTGAACAAAATACATATTAAATCACAACTAAAATGTAAATAATTATAAATCCCTTACCTTCCTTGAGATCTCTAAGTGATTTATTCATGGTTCGCTTATCTTGTGCTCAAATAGTCTTTGCTATTGGAGTGTGTCTATCTCTTGCTTTCCTTCACACCATTGTGTCTTATGGATTATGTTTTATTGATGTCTTGGATTATGATTTTGTCATTATAACACTATTTTTCTCAATCTTTCTACAAAACTTGCATTAAAAATTTACTCTATCCAATCTCTCCAAATAAAGAGTAAAATACTTGTGTTTATAGGCTTAGGAACTAACCCCAACTCAAGGTGAGTTAAGGTGTATTTTAAACATGGAAAGGGTTAAAACCTAACATAAGTGAATTAATTCACCCCATTAGATTTGAAAGGTGTCAAAACCTCATGATTTTCAATGAATAGGCACGGGTGAGATATTTTGAGATATTTGCAAAGGCTTGACAACTCAAAAAAGGTAATCATGAAAGGCTAGGATATTCTTAATTTTTGAATTTCCTTCTGAGAATTTAATTAATTATTCATGGATAATTCAACTGGGTATTTAATTTTGTTTGAAATTTTAATTAATTATGACTAGGATTTTTAGCATTTTCAATATTTGATTTTATGTGTGCACTTGCCCCATTTAATAGGTTTATAAGCTAAATTGCATGTTATGATGTTGAATGATGATTAGAGATGAATCCATGAGAAGTTATTTTTGATTATGATAGGATAAATCAATTAGGTATGTCTCAATAATATTATGAGCTTTGATGAATGATACACATGTAAATTTGGGGCATTCAGTGATTTTTAGGCTTAATTTTCAATGATTGTTAAGAATTAGTCTAAAGTTTAGCTGAAGGACATTGATGGATAGTTTAAGGTGTCTAAAGTTTAACCCTATTTGGGAAGGCATTGTAAGCTATAAGCACCATAATTTCTTCTCAAAGCATGAAAAGGTATTGTATGCTTATCACTTTAATGATAATGGATGAACTATAAGTGCCCCCTTAAGGCAGTGATTAGCAAAGGGGTTAATAATCGATACCTTCAAAGGAAGAAATGATGGGACCAAAAAATGAAATGGGGTGGAAAAGAATGATTTCCCATAGGTATTTGTAATTAGTGGCATATGGAGCTTCCATAGTTAGGGTAGATAAATAAGATGATTTTCCCATAGGCGATTATAATCATTGGCATGGGTGGGATAAAAAAGTAATGATTTTCCCAAAGGTAGTTATAATCATTGAAAAAGGCTTAGGGTAACAAGAGACTAATTTGACCAAAGGTGGTTATAATTAGTGTAAAGGTAAAATAATGATTTTCCCATAGGTGGTTATAATCATTGGTCAGATAAAAAACATGATCGAATTGGGTGGATAGAAAGTGAATGATTTTCCCAAAGGCATTTATAAGCATTATCCCAATAAAAATGTGCCCTCATTGGGTAGAAGAAAGTGAATGATTTTCCCAAAGGTAGTTATAGTCATTAACTTGAAAATGGATGAAAACATAATGATTTGGCTAAAGGTGGTTATAATCATTAGTAATCCAAGTGGGATGGTATACAATGATTTGCCCAAAGTCAGTTATAAACATTATACCTAGATAGTGGAAAACAAGATATGGAATATGATGGTAAATTGGTATAGAGGAGAAATATGAATTAGGAAACCTTATACTAGGGAGATTCTCATCTAAATGGGCAAGGAATAAAATTCTTTCATTGTTTAATTACTTTATGTAGGATAAGATTTGGATTAAATCAGGAATTTTGCTGGTGCCAAGGAGATATATCATTGATGTATTGTTGTGTAGACTCTTAGAGATAATTTTTTCTATAGCACATGACATTAGGCCTCATTATAAAGCACCATGAACTTGTCCAAAATATTCATAAGGAATATCACACAATCCAATACTCAATGGAAAATAATGTACCAATGATAAAAAACATGATGATAATGTTTACATATGAATATGGATGGATTTAAGAATAATGCATAAAGAATCACCTAATGAATCAAGGCACAATAGGAGATCAAATAAATAGGCAAATAAAAAACAAACAAAACACTAAGAAAATAAAATAAATAAAACAAAAAAAGAGAAACACTCAAACAAATAATGGTTAATCATAATATTAGTACAAATAACACAAACACACAAGATGAACATTACCTTGAGACCAGAGGAGACAACAAAATAAATAAATAAAATGGGGGAATAGAAGAAAAAGAATGGGGTGGCCAAGCTCTCTCCATATGCACTAGGTAAGTGGACATTGCCAACATAGTTCCATAGATTTAATATCCAACAAAAACTTCATGCAAAATGTAGTTCTCCTAAGAAATGAGATAAAAGAAAATGATGAAAAAGAAAACATGATTGTGGAATAGAGGAATATGGGAATGGGATTTTAAAATGGTGAAATCATGGAATTCAAGGCCAGTAAGGATGGGGAAAGTAAATAACAAGTGGTTTATTTTGACTTAGAGAGGGTTCCTAAAATCCTTGAGGGAAAGAAGTGCTTGATGTTTTAAATTAGTTTTCAATTTTTTTGGAATTTTATATGTATCTCAAATTGACTGAGAATGATGAGATAAAAAATATTCCAAGCTCACAAAAAGGTGAGAGCATTCAAACTGAAATTGATCATAAATGGTGAGAGTGTTCAAACTAAAATTACTTACAAAATGGTGAGAGTGTGGCTTAGGTTGCTTTTAAAATGGTGAGAGCATGGAAAAGGGGTGAATGAGCTAACCTCAATGTGAATTGATCACTACCTACATAGTCCTAAGATGGGACCTCAATTCACTATAGTTATACCTTACAATAGAGGAATCTAACTAGTATAGTAGGTAATTCAAAAAAAGTAGTAAAAATTGGCATAATGGCACAATATGACATAGGCATGGCAAGGTGGTACTTCAAGCCATGGTAAACAAGTGCTTTCCCTAGTTTGCCTATAGGAAGTTATAACTAGGAAATAATAACATAAGTCAATTATACTAGTTTTTCCATAGGTGGTTATAATTAGTATAAATACCATGGGACACTGATTTTCCCAAGGGTGGTTATAATTAAGCACACTTGTTATAGAAAGGAATAAGAACTAAAGGATACAACTACCAAACCACTGTCACACCACTCCAAAATATGGTCTCTATCTAGAATCCTTGAAATATCTACTAAAATAGATCTAAATCTTCATGCTAAAAGTGGCCATGGAACCAATAGAATGGAACCAAGGTCAAATGGTTAGGTAGGGCATTTGTAAAAACAACTAGATCAATAGAAAAGGTATAATAAACCAAAATGGTGGAACACTAAAGTGATATAATGGTAGAATGGTATGGTATAAATAAGAATTTTGATAATATGGTACAACTAAAATGGTCCTCATAGAAAATACACCAGGTCACTCAAACAAAGCAATGCTTGAGGTGTATAATGTTCATTGGCTCATCAAATTCATCTATGTTTGGTGTAGAGAGCCTATATGCTCCAATGCCATAGTCTGTAATAATGATGAAAGGACCTACCCAATTGGGTTTGAAATTGACTTTATGTTTCTTCTAAACCATAGTATTCTTTTATTTTTCTTTAATAACAAGATCACCAAGCTCAAATTCTCTATGTTTCATGAACTAATTGTAGTGTCCATAGAGTCAGTTCTGGTTTGCTTGAATGTTGTTAATTGCAACCAGGCATTTCTTGTCAAGTAACTCTAGCTTTTGCAAGTGAGTTAATCGACAATCTTCATCATCCATGACATGATTCAAAGAGATGCATAAAGAAGGTAACTCGACCTCAATAGGAAGAATGTCCTTAGTAACATAAACAAGTGAATATAGAGTGGCTCTTATTGGAATGCAGTGATTGGTATGGTATACCCAGAGGGTGAAAAATATATTAATGTTCCAATCATAGCCAAAATCATTAACAATATTTTTGAGGATGTTGACAATGATTTTTTAGATTCTACTTGGTCATTAACTTATGGGTAATATACCATGGAAAAATGTTGTTTAATCTTATACTCGACACATAGCGGTTTGACATCCTTGTTTTTGAATGGTCTACTATTATTAGATATAATGTTGAGGGGATACCATAGTATAAAATGCAATGGTTAAATATAAATTTGGAAATTTTCTTTTTAATCATGTGAGGGGTATAACTTCAACCCACTTAGTGAAATATTTGGTGGTGCTAAGAATGTGTTTATGGCTATCTGATGAGGTGGGGTTTATCTTCCCAATGATATTGAGGCCCAATGTATCAAAAGGTCATGGTGTAAGAATTAGTTTCAAATCCTCGATCAAGGTATAAATAAGATTGGCATGCCATTGACAGTTATCACACCTTTTAACATATGTAGCTACATCTACATCTATCATTGGCCAATATTAGCCCATATGCAAGAGATTTTTGGATAGGACTACCCCAATTATGTGGGTTCCACATACTCCTTTGTGAACTTCCCATAATGATAATGTATAGTATTTCAAAGTTAAATAATGAAGAAAAGTTCCATCAAAATTATAATGATACTAGGTTAGTCTGAGTAAGATATAATGTGCAGCATGGTAGACAAAGGCCTTGAATTGTTTATGGGATATGTCTATTGGAATTATTTGGTGATGAAGATAGGTGTAAAAGTCTAAATACCAAATAGAGATGGGACCAAAAACATCACATATCATTGAGATGGTTGAAGGTTCATGAGCTAGCACTAGTAGATTTCCAATTAAAAATTAGTATTCCTTGGCCATGTAAGTATGATGAATCAAATATCCAATGGTGGCCATGGAATATGTTGTTCTATTACTAAATATTGGTATATGTTCAAACTAGACATTGATAATCTGATGTTTAAGATTATCGACCATAGCCTTATATGATACCAACTTATCATCCTTAGTCTGAAAATGATCTGTAACCTGATTGATGATTAACTGAGAATCACCATAAACCTTAATATGTTTTATGTTCTATTGTACTACCCATCGAATCCCTATGATAAGAGATTAATATTTGGCCATGTTGTTGGTATAAAGAAAGCTAATCCTGAATGATTTAGGGATTAGATCCCCCTATAGAGTAATGAATAAAAGGCCTAACCCCAATCCATGAGTAATGAATGATCAATCAAAATATAGATTCCAATGCTACTCCTTAAGAGGTGTTTAAATGATGGTCATAATGGATTCATATAGGAATTATAATTTTAATGGCTTTATATCTTCAAGTGGTGCTTCAACAAGATGATCTATAAGAACTTGTCCCTTTATGGCTTTCTAGTTGACATATTTTATCTCAAACACACTAAGAATCATGATCCATTTTGCCATATGACCTTATAAATCTATTTTAGATAGTATATATTTGAGTAGATCTACTTTGGAAATGACCATGGTCTTGTTGTTAACATGTAATGTCATAGTTTTTGAGTTGTGAAGACCATAGATAAATAGGCTTTTTCAATGGGCATATAATTATGCTCATATACAACTAGTGTATGGATTAAATATTACATGGAATACTTATTTCCATTATCATCATGTTGAGTTAGAAGTGCCCCTAACGATTTCTTCGCAAGTATGATAAGAATAGTTTTCCTAGCATAGGAGGCAATAAAATAGGTGGATTTTCAAGATAGTTCATCAATAGTTGGAAAGATTTTTGATATTCATCATCCCAATGGAATTTTACCCTTTCTTCAAGAATTTTTTAAAGGGATGGAACTTGTTATCCAATTAAGATTTGAATTTTTTTGTGGATTGTATTTTTATCTAAAAACTATGGAACTACGTCAAATTGGTCAGTGGTGGTATGTTTGTTATGGTTCATACTTTGGTTGGATCAAATTCAATGACTCAGTGAGACATAATGAAGCCAAGAAATTTTCTAGAAGTAATTAAAAAAACATATTTCTTAAGGTTCAACCCAACTTTATATTCACATATTCATTCAAATATCCTCAGTGTTACTAGATGATCAGTCTAGGTCTTTGATTTACCTAGTATGTCATTAATGTAGTCTTCAACATTATCATGCATCATATCATGAAATATCAATGTCATGGATCTTTGGTATGTGTCCCATATAGTTTTGAGGCCAAATGGCATAACCTGATAATAGAAGGTTCCACATAGAGTGGTTAACACTATTTTGTGTTGGTCTTTTGGCACAATTCAAATCTAATTGTACCCTAAAAACCCATCCATTAGTGAAAGTATTTCATAACTAACAATGGAGTCTAAAATCATATCAATTTTTTGTAGAGTAAAGCCATAGTTGCGGTAGGCTTTGTTTATGTTTCAAAAATTAGTGTAGACCCTGATTCCTTCTTGATTTTTGATGATAGGTACAATATTGGATATCCACTCATAGTAGTTGATCAATCAAATACTTCTCTCTTCTAAGAGATTTTCTAACTCTTTCTTTACTAATACAACAATGCAAGGATGTATCTTATGTAATTTTTGTTTAACAAGTTTGGCATCAAGATGTACAACAAGCTGGTGTACAACCAAAGTGGGGTCTAAACTAAGCATGTCAGAATAGGCCCATGTAAATATACCAACAAACTCTATCAGAAGGGTTGTAAATACTTCACATTCCTCATTAGGGAGGAATGTACCTAATTTGATCCATTTTAGGTCATTTAGATTCTTGATGTTAACCTCTATTATGTATTCTCCTAGAAGGGTTGATCTATCTTCTATAATGGTTAACAAATATTTAAACTAGCCTATAATGGTAGAGTCCTCAGTTAGGAATGGATCTTCAAGTTCTCCTAGGCATGATGAGTCAGAATCCCCTCATGGTAGGGATGGCCATGTGATAAACACTATTATAAACTCTTGGATGATTCAATCAAAAGCCTACTTTTCTATAAGAATGAACTCAAACATATAGGCAAGTTCATCATTGGTGGTCTCCTGAGTTATGTTTGAGGAAGATTGAACACCCCCATCTAATGGCTCATAAAATAGGTTTTCAACACTATACTAGCCTTTCTCTTTACTATTTACCTAGTCCAAAAGTGCCTCGAATACATTTTCACTTTGGAGCCTCAATGTTTTATTTATTGTTTTTGGCTAAGGGTGTTCACCCATTTTCCAATATAGGCTATAGGATCCAATTTGATTGAGAACCCATGTTTGTGGTCTCCCAACAAAACATTATCCCTAAGGCCTAGAAAATTGCATAAGGTTTCATAATTTTGGAGCTCATCAATTTTCATATTTGATTATCATTGGTCCCAGTTTATCAGTTGACGATGAAATAAAGGAAGTAGATTATGGTGAATAACTAGTTAAAGGGTACAAATAGCATTAGTGTCAAATAAATTGGTATGGGCTAGGTCATTGAAAGGGCTATGATTAGAATCTAATTAACTATAATCATCATAATCACTAGTCATTGGTGATGGAACTTGAATAATATATGTTGGGTCACCCACAAATAATTTAAATTTGAGTCCATAGGTTCCTTTGTATCAAGTGCCAAAAATTGGCTCAAACAGACCTTGTTGATTTAGCCCAAGTCTTTCTCTTTCATAGGCATGCCTCTCCATGGTTTTGTTTAAAATTATATACTTGTAATTTATGTAATAATCTACCAATTTGTCATTATACAACCAAGATTCATCACCTTCAAGTAGGTCCTATTCTTGGCCATTGGTCAGTATGAAAGTAATAGGTGATCAACTATGTAGGTGGCCTTTGGCCTTTCTTTGCCATTCCATACAAGGTGGTTTGGATTTTGGTCTTCAAAAATACTTAGGGTTATATGGAATCTTAACTATATGTAATGTATCATGAGTTAAATATTCTCTTGGGCCATTAGTTGAGATGGTATAATGATTAGATATTTCAAGAGGAGACATGTGGGAAAGTGAATCAAGGGTATTAGGGTCAATGCAGTTGGCCTCTAGTGAATCAATAAATATTTCTTTCCCTTTGTCCTTCTTAGCAAATAGATTCAAGCTAAAATTGTAATTATATATTTGGTACTGAACTTCCAAATGCTTTCAATGCTTGTATGTATGAAGTCTCTATGGATGGTGACCTCCATACCAGAATGGGGTAACTTGATACATTGGTGTAATATAAAAGGGATTTCATGAATATAATGTATCCAAAATCGACCTAAAAGTAATTTATATGATAATTCAAGGTCTAACACATGGCATAGAGTATCATGGGTCAAGGGCCTAATAATAACTAGCAAGTTAATGGTGCTTTGTGATTCCCTTATTCATTGTCATAGGCCTTGATGGTGATCATTTTTGGTTGGAGATAGACTAGGGTGTACCTAAGAAGTTTGATGAGTTTTAAAAACACAATATTTTGGCCTGATCCATTATCTATGAGGACATGTTTCACTTTGTGCCTCATTATGACAACTTCTATATATAATGGATTATTATGTAGTGGTCTAATAAATGATGTATTGCTTTAGTTGAAGGTTAATTTTTGGCTTGGAGCTATATGTCTAGCCAAAGATTGGAATTTGTTATGAGATATATCATTGGGAACTTGGGATTGACCAAGGAACTCTATTAAGATGTTATTATGGATTTTAGACATATATAACAAATATAAAATATAAATTTGTGTAGTTTTCTTTTGAAATTATTCCATAATATAAAATTTCCTTTCTTACATAGCTGTAAATGGATTGTTCCTAGCCAAAATGATTGGTTGGATGGGTGAAGTGGTAGATGGTTATGGGCCTAGGATGGTAATATTTGATCATCAAGTTGTCATTACACAATCAAGATTAGATATATGAACATTATTGTTAAAAAATGAAGGTGAAGGGGGACCAGGTAAGACAATTCTCAATTCCTAGTGCACTTGTGCATGGTCATGGGTCAATGACTAGTTATCGATATGAGGTCCAAAAGTGAGAATCCCTACGTATTGGTATGATTTTATGTGGTCCTAGGTTAAGGAAGGATCATTTTCATGGGTTGGTTGGTTAGGAATGATTAAAAATAGTCTTCTTTGATTAGTACTTAGTCTTGGATTAATGGAGATGATGTTAATGCAACCTATTGCAAGATGGCTTACAACCTTGTTATAGTCATGTGCAACTACATGGTAGGTATGTTGGTTGTTAGAACCATTATGGCCTTTATTCCATCCATTAATTTGACTTTTTTGGTTTTGATACTAATTTTTTAATTTCTATTTTGGCTATTTTTGTTGTTATCTTGGCCTTTGTTGTTGTTGTTGTTGCTTGTTATGTTGTGGAAAGGGGATTTGATAGATGTTGAGGTTATAATTAGATGTGGAAGATATATAATCCAATGTGATCTCTCCATTTTAGAATATATTCTTGATAAAATGTTTAATTATACACAATGACATAAATTATGGCCATAAACCCTATGATACTTGTAAAATTCATTTTGCCTATACCAATTTGGATAGTTAATTCGCTCAAGATAGTGCTTCAAAATAGTCTAATTAATTAGATTAACTATGGAAAGCTTATAAAATACCTATTTTATGGGTTCTTCAAGGTCCTTAAAGATTGATGATTAGGCATAGTTCTCCTTAGAGGAGGGTTTTTCAAAGGCAAAGGTTGTGCTTATTGCACTGGTATAGACTATTATGATTTCTATGTTTGCTAAATGGGTTATTGGTTAGGATTAATTTTCATATATGGAATAGGCTAAGATGATGGTGTTTACATCATTTATACATGTCATGACTTAGTTACTCTATTCCCCATAACATTCTTATTACAAATGAACTACTAAGGTTTGCCATAATTGTTGGCTTGTACCTGTCGTGACACTTGCACTTAGACTTGGTTCTAATTTTGGCCATTATTTTGGTTTTGGTTTTGGATTTTATTTGATGAGGTAAGTTTAATGATCTATTTTTAATAAGATATAATTCAATCATCAAGCCTTTTTCAATGATTTATTTAAAAGTATGTGCACACTGTAACTCTTGATGATAAGATATTTCATTGTGTAGATTTTTGGTAAACACAACAACTAGTTGTGTGTCTAGTAGACTATGGGTGAATCAAATTACAGAGGTTTTCCATCATTGCAAATAACTCATGAAGCTTTCACTAGATTTATATTTGGTCTATGTCAAATCTACCAATGAAATCTCATGTTAGATATTGTAAGAGAAGTGATGTACAAACTTGTCTAAAAGATCATCAAAATCTGAAACTAGATTCTTGTGAAATTTTAGAAACCATTCAAATGCTTGTCATGCTAGGATCTTTGGGAATAATATTAAAAGTTATATGTTATTATAGGCCACTGGTTAGCATGCAATAATGAATTCTATCAAATGGGCCTTGGGGTCACCTTTCCCCTTGTATTTTTTTAACTTTAATGGTTCGTACCTTAGAAGAAATGGTATTTATAGATATTCCATGTTGAATGGGTAAGAACACACATAATCCATCTTAAAATTTTTGGTTTTTTTCCTAGCTTGGATGGTGGTGATTACATCCTTCATTTATTATATCTCTTGTGTGAGGAAACTAATGGGAACATTAGCTTGAGGTAGAGGTTGTGCGATCACAAGTGGGTACCTTTGACCTAGGTATAGTGGAGGTATGTTTCATTATGGAATGTTGTTTTATTTTGAGAATGGACTAGGAATATTCATACACAAACAATGGTACAATTTTTAGAATTGCACATGTTATTGTGTAATATTATGGTTGGGATTCGGTATATGGGCATAGATTTGGAGAAATTTTAGCTAAGATGGAGGGGTATGACTGTACTATGCCTATTGACATTAAATAGGGACATGTTGTTGAATATTCAAACCTTGATAATTGAGAGGAACTCATGAACCAAGGCCTTGTTGTTAAAATTATGGCATGTTTGGCATGAAAGGCAATATTTCCTAATTGGTACTTGTGGAACATTAAAATCTCTTAATTATGTAAATCCTTGTTGAGAAGTAGACACATGTTAGATATTCAACATTTGTCACCAACCAATACTTATAGGTTGTTGATTAGACATCATTTGGTTTTGTATTGGCATGTTGGTCTGTAAATGAATAGGTATGTTTTCACTACCTGGTGAGGTGAAACATTGGTTTCCCCTTATTAAGGTGGTAAGATGTTTTGTCTCTACTGTGTGGGTATGTTGGATGGTACCTAATTTTTTTGAATGTTAGTTATCACCTATTGTGGTGGAGTAACATTCATCACATTCTGTTGAGGCATGACACTGGTTGTTGCTTGAATACTTAATCCTTGATGTTGTGTGATTGAAGAAGAATCTAGTTGAGGATTATAGGTAGTTGTATAAGGTTGGGAAGTAGAAGTTCCCACCCCTACATTTTTAAACCACTCATGGTGTTTAATAAAGTCACATTAGATTGTGGACTAGTTGTTTGTACTATATACCACTTTGGTTTAGATTGGATGTTACTTGTGTGTTATCCACAAGGTTTAGATTAGTATATTATGTATAAGTAGAAGATACTTCTTTGATGGTAGAGGAATTGAACATGTTTATAACTAAATTACTTTGCACAAATGGGTCTATACCCTAATTGTCTTGTCCTGTCAACTAGATTAAAACTCTTATTAAAGGAGCTACCTTTATCATAGGAGCATTTGACATGGTCATATTATTAAAATTGTGTGCTAAGTTTAAATATGTCAGGTATGATATTTACATCTATATTAAATGGTCCTCCGAGAGGCTCTTTCTTGTGACAAACATACAAGGGTCTTGATACAACATTGAAACTATAGAATGAGGGTTACTTGAAGAGACCTCTTCATTATTCTTATTATAATACATGTTGTAAGGCCCTCTAACTAGAATTGGTAGGTTTTCATGGGGAAAGTCTACCAAAAACTTAACCCCTACCTCTATGGATTTGATTAAGACTTTGTCCTTATTTTTAAATAAGTGATGATAAAAAAATATGGGTCATAGGGTGATGGCATTGTAACATAATAGGGTTACTATTGGACTTGTTATACAATCATAGGTACATTAGCAAGGTACTATTCCATCTATTCTTCATCCTACTCTAAGTTTGAAGGCATGTTGACCAAATAATGGGCCAAAGGATCTTGAATCTATTACCCATTTCAATGTTGTAAGGTGGAAAGCATTTATCTCACAAATGACATCATCTCCATAGGGGTATTGAACAAAGTCTTATTATGCAATAAAATTTACATACCCCATATTGTACATGACTCCACTATGTGTATAGTGAGACATGATCAAATCAATGGTGGCTGTTTCACAATTAAAAAGGATCAGAGTTATACAAACTCTAAAAATGAATTTCTAAAAATAAAAAAGGTTCAAACTCTATCTAACTTGGTAAAATGATGGAGTTATATCTCCAAAATGGTTTGTGATAAAAATTGGTATAAAATAGTATAATTTCAAATGTCTAACATTAAATATAAAAATAATGTCAAGTGGATGAACTAAAAACAAAATGCCAAAATATAAGGATAAAGTGTTCCAAATAGGTCTAATCTAAGAAAATAAAAGTTTCTAGGTCTTTTGGCCAAATGCATCATCAAAATCTATGCTCAAGTAAAGGCATGTGATAGGACTTTTGGTAAAATGTAACATCAAAATCTAGACTTAAAATAAAGGGGTGATTTAATCTACCAAATTTGGAACACTTTGGCCTAGATGAGGCACTTGAATAAAGACATAAACTTTAATCAAACTAGTATGATGCATGAAAAAAAGGTGTAGAGATGAAATCACTAAGAGGGGGGGTGAATTAGTGATGCAATAAATTCAATTCCAATTCCAAAAACTTCAATCTCTTAACAAATCAACAAAAGCATTCATGAATCATATAAACCAATTATTACAAATAACAAAGGAAAATATGCATGATCAACACCCATAACACATGGATTATGTGCAAAACCCTCATGGGTGATAACACCCACTCTCAAGTATACAAATAAGTGGACTACAGTCTTATAAGATATTTTCAAACAAGATACTTTAGTGAAGCACCCACTTCACAAAGAGAACCAACCCCTAAGCATGAATAAGTACCCACACAACACCTTCTGATATTAGTACCTCCAAAGCTTTGATTTCCTTTCAATTTGATGGATAAATAGTGAATATCAACTCTCTTAAATCCTTCAAACTCTCTCAAGCCTTCATACATAATAAATGTATGCAAAACAACCTTTTGGATCAGTTTACACATCTTCGCTCATCATCAATATTCAAATCTATAAGAACAATTTAATAACATCATAAATATGACCTCCAGGTCACACACATATCCCTCACATTACTATGGTCTTCAATATATCCACCAATCATGCTCACTCTTCTCTATTCTTCACTTATCAACTTTAGAAACTTTCATCTTTGTTTATTCTCTTTATAAAGCCTTCATGATCACCATATTATTGGTTGGCTATAAGACATACCTTAACACTTAAGGTTTATATCACACTTATAATAAGATAAATTTCACCTGTATTGGTATTTAATAGATTTTATAGATCACCCTTAAGAATTAATAATTTTCAATTAGGACTAAGAAGCCCTTATAGGTCCATGGAGACCTATTCATCCTTTTAGCACTTCACCAAGTAAAACTAGTACACAAGACCACTTCAAAGCACATACATCCTCACCATATGATACCTAATAAAACCTAAAGTTATTAAATTCATCAATATATACCTATACATATGTAAAACCTATAAATCATTTTCCATGTACATGAAAACACCATGAACAAACCAAAAGTCAACTTGTCAACAACTGTTCATACTGAAGATAGATTGGTCAAACCTCTAAAATCCATATAGATTATCCTCACAAATTTTAAAAAACTATAAAATAGATAATTCACCTTAGAACATATAAACACCATCAATAAAAACTTAAACATGCTTCTTGGGTCACTTGCAGAAGAAAGTCAAATCCTCACTCAATTTTAGACCATAATAAATGAAAGTATACAACTAGTCAAACCTCCAAATCATTTTTATTGGATTTACATTGAAGTTATCTACCACTTTAATTTTTATACCACCATAAAATTCATCTTTCATAAAAATTTAGTAACAAAATAATTTAGACTATTTTTCCTTTGTAAATTCAAATTTTTGAATTCCAACAGTCACTTTTTAATGAAAATTTGACTACATAAAGTAGTGGAATCCACCTGATAAACCAAAATTTCAATACCATAACTTTTTATATACATCATGTCAAGAGCTAAATTTTGAAAAAAATGATTTAGGAACAAATATGAATAAACCCATGTGACCACTTTATTCTGACGCCTTCACACATGTGAATGTTGATGTCATCAATCTGCTTACTTAAGAAGTTCTATGTAAATGAATAACATAACCTAGACCTTCACAAGACTATTACAATTAACTACTTTCACTTTCATAAGTACACCAAGATCTCTTGACCCCTCATATTACCCATAAAACATGGTCAACTCATCACCAACATCCATTAAATTTCCTAACCAAGCAAACACTGTAGGGTCTATACATGATCATTAAGGCACACTTTTCATTGAGAACCATGCATACAAATCAACTCATGGACACTCTTAGACACCTTAGGTAAATAATTGATAGCACATCAAGAAAAATAATTCTGGGATAAGCTTATTTCTCCTAAATAATTATACAAACAAATAGTTTTCAAATATGGATAAATAATTAACCTAAGTTACACAACCCAAAAGAGAAAGATTGGTATCTAAGCCCCAATTAGACAAGGCCTAAAAAAAATCAATCAATGTTTGAATTCAAACTTGTAAAAGTTAATTAAAAACTCAATTTAAGAAAAAATAGGATTTTTATACAAACTATCTAGACAAAATTGAATGACATAATAGTACTAAAAAAAGACCACAAAAGGCACACATGGTTCAAATGTGAAATTTGGACACAAGACAAGATCAGTCTATGAAATAATTTGAGCAGTGTAATGATGTTATCACTCTAAAAAAATGTAAACAATGGTTTTTTTTCAAATACCCTAGGCATAAAATTTAAATTATTTAGTTAGGATAATGTTACCCATTTTAATCAAGTGACACACATAACATTTTTGACACAAAGATTTAAGGCAAAAAAAGGTGTTGAACGGATGACATAATGCCTCTTCAAATAATAGATTAGTGTGGAAAAATAAATCATTTAGAAATGGAATTAAAATTTTTTTAGACTAAAAAACCAATAAATAAAAGGATGAAATGATATAACATATAAATGTAACATCCTAGATCTTATACCAAACAAGGTTGGTCAAATGGG
Source organism: Torreya grandis (assembly GCA_037957365.1). NCBI lineage: Eukaryota > Viridiplantae > Streptophyta > Pinopsida > Cupressales > Taxaceae > Torreya > Torreya grandis. The sequence continues at coordinate 885,538 of JARHVA010005057.1, forward strand.
TTGACTAAAATGATAGTTTTCAAACATATAGATTGGTCCCAAGTATGATTAACAGTAGAGATACATCATTTCATATAAGTTCATATTGGTTAAATTAATATGCAAGGGTTTATTCCTTTTTATAGCAATTTCATCCATGGACTACTTAGTGGAATCCCCTGGTTAATCAAACATAACTCAAGTCTTCACTATGAAAGGAGAGGTTAGCTACTCAACCCCCTAGATCTCAGAGTATGCATGCCATGAATTATATACCCCATAATGGATTGGGGTTGAAACACTACTAGGATATGAAACCCTAGGTCAATGATTCCCTAAAGAACTCATGAATAATCTATGAACTCCCCTTCACAATCTAAATTGCATGAAAATAAAACTAAACAAAAAGACTTTAGAGGTTATTTTTAGATCATCCAAACCATGCAAGTTTTGGTGAGAGCCTAGAAAAAATTATTTCCATTCCTTGGACTAGGCATGATTTCAAGTGAAAAGGCACTTTTGGTCACCCAATTTCCATATAGGGGATGGGTGGAGAGCATACACACACTCTTCATTTTGCACAAATAAATAAATAACAAAAAATTTCAATCTAAGTGAATGTTTATTTTAGGAACCAAATTGAGATGTGTGAAAATATTTTAGGCCCATTGGATTAATTTAAAGGATTATAATAATTTGCATAAAAAAACTTAAGCAAAAACACCTATGTTTATTTTATGCACTAAAACCAAATATTCAAGACTTAACCATTTTTTTAGGCATTAAAAAAGAGTATTCAAGACTTAACAATTCTAAGTTCCTTTTAAGCACTAAAGTCAAATTATCAAGACATAACAATTATTTTTAGGCACCAAAAAAAAGTGTTCAAGACTTATCTAAATTCATTTGAAACACCCAAAATGAAATATTCATGAGTCTAAACTTACAAATTCAAGTTTTATTCCTGCCTTAGACTTGTAAGGGTTAGAGAGTTTCTTCCTACTTTGAATCACTTTCAAGGATGATAAAATAAGTTTTCAAAATGTATCTCTCAAGTTTCCTATTTTAAAAACACAAAGACTGATATCGGTCACCTGTAACCGATGCTAGTTACCAGAAATTGATGTCAATTGGTAATAACTGATACCAGGCAACTAGGACCATGATGGTTATATGTGAACCTAAAAGTAAAAATAAACATGATTCAAAAACATTAGTTAGCTCAAAATATGATAGAAAATCCTCAAAACCTAAAACATAGTGATTAAACAGAGAGTATAAAGGTCAATGAAACTAAGATATAACCAATAGGAATGTTAAAAAGATTCAAAATTCACATTTTGTAAATCATGTATTCCCCTACACCCCAACTGATGATGGTTACCTAGAACTAATCTCAGTTAGGCAAAACTAATGATGGTTAGGTAGAATCGATACTGATTATGCCTGACTGATGTCAGTTTCTGTGTAGATTTGAGTTAGAACCAAAAATAAAAATATGGTAAAGCTAAAAATCCAATTTTGATGATATTCAAGCATTCATTTTAAGATTTATGAGTTTTATCTTGGTTTCCTTGTTATTTGGGATGCATGTCATTTGTGATCATAGAAATTTGACAATAGAGAGGAGGTTAAAACAAGTATTAGTTTCATAAAAACAAATGAAATCATCACACTAACATGCTAACATCTCTAAGCCTAGATCTTAGGGGGAGCATAGTGAACAAAATACATATAAAATAACAACTAAAATACAAAGAATGATAAATCCCTTACCTTCCTTGAGAGCTCCAAGTGATTTGTTCATGGTTTGCTTGGCTTGTGCTCAATAACTCTTTGACAATGGAGTTTGGCTATCTCCTTATCTCCTTGGTACCATTATGGCTTGTGGCTTATGTTTTATTGATGTATTAGATTATTATTTTAACATTATAACATTATTATTCTCAATCTTGCTACAAAACCTGTATTATAACTTTACTCTATCCAAGATCTCGAAATGAAGAGGTAAATGCTTGTATTTATAGGCTTAGGAACTAGCCCCAACTCAAGGTGAGTTAAGGTGTAGTTTAAACATGGAATGGGTTAAAACCTAACCTAAGTGAGTTATTTAACCACATTATAGTTAAAAGGTTTCAAAACCTCATGATTTGTAATTTATATGCATGGGTTAGATATTTTGAGATATTTTCAAAGGATTTGCAACTCACAAAAGGTAATCATGAAAAGCTAGGATATTCTTAATTTTTGAATTTATTTTTTAATAATTTCATTAATTATTCATGGATAATTTAACTAGGCATTTAATTTGATTTAGAATTTTAATTAATTCTGATTAGGATTTTTAGCAATTTCAATATTTGATTTTATGTGTATACTTGTCCCATTTAATAGGTCTATAAGCCAAATTGCATGTTATGATGTCACATGATGATTAAAGATGAATCCATGAGATTTTATTATGTCTTATTGTAGCATACCCCAATTATGGATGTCTCAATTAGATTTTGAGCTTTGATGAATGATACATAAGTAAATTTGGAACATTTAGTGATTCTTAGGATTAATTTTCAATGGTTGGTAAGAATCAGTCTAAAGTCTAATTAAAGGCCATTGGTGGCTAGTTTTAGGTGTATATAATTCTAACCAAAGAAATAAAATGAGAATATAATTTCATATTGTTATAATAGACCCATAAATTTATTAACAACTAATCATAATAGATTTACATCAAGATGTAGTACACAAAAGCTCCTATAGTCCTAATTTGAGAAAAAAGTATCATTCCTTCTCTCTATTCAATGACAAAGCATCAATAATATCCACATAAAAATGAGGCTAGATAATAAAAAACTTAAAAAACTTTTCATAATAAGGAAAAAACACATCAGTACAATATTATCAACAACCTCTTATCTTGATATGGGATGGTAGTTTATAGAGCTCAAATGGATTGAGAAGACAATTGGTGTCATTCTTATTTAAAATTTTAATACGCCTTCATTTTATCACTTATTTTTCCATTGATCATGGTTTTGATCTTAGTCCCATATAATTTTACACCTATATTTACTACCTCTATTGATTTGTATCTACATATTATTTAAATACACTTACCATGGTCATGGGGTAGTTGGGATGTGATCCTTCTAGATTTCAAGAAGGATCAGTGTCACCTTTGATCTGGTGTGCATAGATATCGATCATGAACTATCATTCCTTATTAAATAACAAACCCTAGCTATTAATATTCATAATAACCTTGGGAAAAATAGGTTAGTGGCATCATAATGTTGAACTAACCCTAAATACCCCTCTATCTATAGATGAATCCTACATAGCCACTACTTTAAACTAGACCTCAAACTCATGTAGTTCTCCCCTACGTGTTAGATTATGTGTGAATAGTGATGTCATATATGGAAAATAAGTATAATATTGACCTATATTGTAACTTGGAAATTATGGATCATTGGGTGATCGTTCAGTACTTCACACATGTCTATGTGTTTTCCATATTGTTGATATGGAAATAGGAGGAAAAAGGGAATCTTTTCTCACTTGAAATCCTGGTTGATTTATTTTGGTAGGTTTCCTTGTGAGTTATTATGTTTGTTCTAGGTGAGGAATAAATGAGGGTTTATCTTATGTGTGTGTGTACACACACACACACACACACACAAGATAAACCCTTGTTTATTCATTGATTTCTTTTGGTAGGTTGCCTTGTGAGTTATTAGGTTTGTGCTAGGTGAGGAATAAATGAGGGTTTATCTTATGTGTGTGTGTGTCTATATATGAAAGAGTTATCAAAACTCTTTAGCCAAGATCTCTCTAATGTCTCATTATCACATCGATTTATGTTTCAACATATACTAAAAAAATTGATTGAAAATAAAATCAATTATTATACACACAATGATATAAGCAAAGGATATGTAAAATATTGTGAAATAATGTAAAATCATAAAGAAACATGTATATTACAATTAAATCACCTGCTTATATAGGCAAGGCAAAGCAATATGAAAGCTAAACTAGCCAATGTGAGACTAAACCCCATATAAGACAAAACTAGGTAAACACAAATACCTAGAGCCTAGAAAGCATGAGTAAGATAATATAACACCCCCATTAAGTGAAGCTAGGGTCTAAAATTAGAGAATGCAATGTGAAGTCATGTGTTCCTATGGACTTTAATTCATCATGCTAAATTACATAGATGTTGAATTGTTGTAACCACCAAGCCAAAGTAAGAATGGTGGTGAATATGAGGATCACTAAATATAAACATCATGCTAAAAAATACTAGGTATAATTATGAACCTAAGGAAGTGTTACCTAAACACCCTCCAACATGATGGTGAGAAGTGAGCACAAAGACTAGTGGGGCTACCACACTGGTGTCACTATAAGAATCACCAAGAAGCCATAAAGTAAAGTAATAATCCTCATATGGGTTCTACAAAACAAAGTTCTTAAATGAGATACCCATGTACAAAATCAAAATCTTGAAATCAATAAAATATTGCAACATATACATATAACTCTCATAAAATGGATAAAAAGAGAGAAAACCAATAAGAAAATATGTACCTCCCAAAAGAGATTAAAAAAAGAAGAGAGAGAAAGAAATCCCCCCAAAGATAATGCTGAATAAGTCTACACTACAAGTAATAGTAAGTCATGAATGAACTCAATCTACATGAATGGTCTAAATCCATTACTCAATAACAAAATAACTCACCAGAATCACTTCAATCAAGAAGACTATTATTTGTGATGAAAGTACAAAAAAGTACCACATGTGCAAAGAATACTCAACAATAAGAATCAAAATATACATCACATCCCCCCCATATTGTTAACTAGATGGAGTGGAGAAAAAATGTCTACATGAGTGGTCTCAATCCACTACTCTGACACCAAACAAGTTGACACTATATACACCAGAATAGCTCCAAATAAGGAGACTATCAACTATTGAATAAAGATATCAAAAATATAGATAATTATCTTAAAGATGATGGGCCATGGTAATGATGGAAAATATAAGTAAATGAATAAGTGAAAAGGTGCCCGGAATAGAGCACACAAACACATGAAGGTAGACAAGGTTGAGTCAACAAACCCACCATGGCACTTTATAGATCAGTGCAAGTTTAATAACCCATATAAAAGAAAAACCAAATATAAATAAGGAAGACACTAGGATTCAACATAATAGCTCCAAATTAGGAGACTATCAACCTATCAATCAAGCCATCAAGATATATGTGCTCCATAAACAAGGGAACAAATAGGTGTCTCCATAAAAAAGGTGAGTTGTTAAGAAAGGGGCCTCAAAGAGACATGACATAATTACCAATGTGTCAAAGGACTAATACATGTTGGGATGATATAAGATTTTTTAAAATGGAGAGAAGACCCATAATGTATGTAAACATACCAAAAAGGAATCAACAACCAAAATCAACAATGTGTAAAGCACATTCAAGGACATTAGACTCATCTAAAAATGCATTCGAGATATTGTGTGCATAAATTATAATGCAGGGCCCATAACATAAAAAACATGTAGTAATGATAATGTACACTCAATAAAAGGACTTCAAACTCAATCAAAAATGTGTCCATGAGTGCAATACATGATGATAATGTAATTGAGAAGAAGGAAGAAGAAAGTTTGTGTTGTTTGTGAGGGGGTTTAACCTCCTATCAGATCAAACCTCACGCTCTAATCTATGGAAAAAAGAGATAATATTCTTGAAAAATAATTAATAATCCCTCTAAAAATGCTCAAAACATAGTAAAATTCATCACTACTAAAATGTCTACACAAACCATAAGCAAAAGTAGCACAACCAATGCGAAGAGACCCCCCAGAATGTGACACTTTATAAAAGTAGTGAATTTTTATAATTTTATGACACAAATGGATAGAGAATAAAAAATAGTACACTTTTGAAAAAAAATAAAACTCAAATCTAAGTTATGGTTCAATAGTTATAAGCTTTTTGATTTCCTATAAAAAGGGTCAAAGCAATTATAAAACACTAAAAACTAGAATTTGAGATCAAATTAGTAATAAACATAGCCATACAACCACTCATTGGAACCATAATATTTATATGGACTTAAAAAAATTAAACCAAAGGGAAAAATAGTCTTTCTAGTTACCTTGGTATTCATGTATGTGATTTTGACTTCCTCTTTAAGCAAAAGTATAACTTAGAACAAAAAATAATGAAAGTACAGATGTGTTAAAAGAGAGAAAAAATGGATAAGTATTGGAATAGGTCTAAGAAAAGATCTTAGTGTTTCCAAGGTTTATTATATTCTTCTCCATACACTTTTATGCACATCCAAGGTAGATCAAATCATCAAAGAATGATGCAATCTAGATCTTCCAATGCCTTGTCTCAGAGTTCTAGCATAGTCATACCAAGCAAAAACGCCACAAAACTTGTATTCCAATGAATTAGATCCTATGAACTTATTCTAACACCCTTCAATGCTTGGTAGACCTTCCAAAAAAAATATAAATAGATGGATATTCATCTTTTATGTTAACACATAGCTCCCCCATATTCCTACATCATCCTCAAGTGTATAATATTTTTTATCCTTTATAATGTAGTTTTGATGTTCTCCAAATGCCTATCAAAGAATAAAAAAGACCATAAGAAAAAATTTAGAATACTCCCACATGATAGTATGGTGTAGATCAATAGGGAACGATGAATAATGATTATCCTCCAACACAATCCAAACTCAGACTAGTGCACAGTCCTTTAGGAAACACTGGATAAAAAATATATAGATATGGCAATAAAGATTCCACTAATGTCAATGAAGGAGGAGATCAGCTGAGTTTATTCAAAAACTAAGATATACTCACTATACCACATAGTCTTTGGACATTAAATAAATCTATACAGATCTGTAAATAAAACTCCAACGTATCAAAACTAGGTTCTAACAAATTATATGATGTAAGACAAACTATTGGAAGTCTTTGGCTTGATTCTAATAGCAGACAAAGGATGGAGATAGGACCAGATCTGAGGTGGATGATTCTAACCTAAAGCTAAAAAATGACTCCCACAAACAAAGTAACCATAAACACCAAAAAATGATGTTGATGGCCAAGGCAAAAAATGTGTAGAGTCCAAATGCCAATCATTAATGGAGTGCAAAAAACTAATACATTCACATTAATCAAATCACATAATCAATGTAAAATTCACAAACTTAGCTTCTTTTGATGTATGCATGCTTCCATCAAACTAGATATTAAAAACATTACATAAAAAGCTAAAGATATTAACAAAAGTGATTCTTTGGCTAAAGGAACCAGAATAATGACAATTCAACACTATCTTAGGGAAAATGCTAGGATCTATATGACCAACACAACAGGGTAAATATTCAAAATACAAGCATAGATTTTAAAGACTACAAATGCAAAAAAGGAGAAATTAGACATACTAAGAGGTGGTTATTATAGCGTGGCTCTAGTACCATGAAAGAGTTATCAAAACTCTTCAACCAAGATATCTCCAATATCTCATTACCATAGCCATTGATGCTTCAACATATAATCAAAAGAAACCAATTGAAAATAAAATTAGTTGTTACACACACAATGAGATGTGCAAAGAATATGTAAAAGATTATAAAATCATGTTAAAACATAAAGAAAAATGTATATTATAATGAAATAATTTTCTTATACAGGCAAGCAAAAGCAACATGAAAGTTAAACTAGCCAATGTGGGACTAAACCCCACATAAGAAAAAACTAGGTAGATGTTAGACTCCAAATTTTGGATAAGTATTTTGGTATTTTGGTGTGAAATTGACATAGTGTGAAAAGAGTATAGCAAATAGATATTAGGGAATGGAAATAGACTCTCACAATACAGCCATGGCATAGAACCAATAAGATGCAAAATAATAAGGGCATTGAAGCACCAATGTGAGAAGACCTAGTCAAATACAAGATATAACTATGAAGGACCCAATAGAATAAGACTTAGAATAATAGTGAAAGAATTTGGGAGTACATGGGAAGTGGGAGATGATTAAGGATTGATTCTTAAGGTCCATCCATACATTATCCATCATGATTTTTCCACCAACCTGTAAAGAGATAGACACATGCAACAAAGATCTAGCATGGAACAAGTATGTAGGAGGCATAAAGGCTTGAGTCCTTAGGATAAAATAGTTATTAAATAACCATGACTCTCACTTCATGGATATTTCATTGGTTGATTACTCATGTCATTAACTATGTAACTACTTGATTAGGAAAAAACAAGTATAAATACCCATACATGAAAGAATTGTAAAGAGACAAGTTTTGGATATCATTTTACTAAAGCAAAATATAAAATTATAGATACTATAATCAGTTATGATGTTCATGTTCCAATTAATTGATAGTTATGCATTTATGGTAGGTTTTCATTGAGTACTTCTAGTTGTAACTTAATATGAGATGTATGCTAATTTTTACTTTTTCTTAGTAACAATCTCTGAACTCCATGGCATTTATTTGTATAGTTATAGTTGTTGAGCTTAATGATACAATGACCAAAGTAGTGTATCTCTTATTATATGTAAATTATAATCAAATATAAGTTTGAATCCAAAGAATATGACTAATATGTAATTTCAGAACATAACCCATGGCATTCAGTCTCTTGCTACATGCTTTGAGTGAGTACACAAGACCACAGTCTTGCATGAAGGGCCAACACACTAGCTTATTAGGGCTACACTTCAATGCCTAAAACATTAATAAAGGATAAAAAACCAACATTTTGGTTCCATTTTCAGAACCCATAAGTGTTTCTTTCATAATAATGGAAGATGCTTGAATATATTATCCTTGAGAGTATTAAGCAATGGACTACTAGGGTTGAGGATAATTTTGTAGTTCCTTACTATGAACCAAGAGTTTCTACATGTCAGCGGGTAGAACATAATCTCTAAAATGCACTATATGAAACTTTCTTTATTGAAATCCCAATTCATTTGCATACTTGGATATCTACTTATGCTCAAGGTCAATCATAAAACTTTGGGAAAAGATAATCTTGGACATTAGAATGACAAAGAGCTTTAGCATGATTAGGAACAAAATGGACATGAGATGTTAACATTTGGTGGAAAGGAGTGTTTAATATCTCTATTCTAGAGTATGCTGTAACCACTTATTCTTGTCTTGAAGAATCTAAGTTCTATTTTTTTAGATAACCACATGGCCAATAGATTATACATTTCCCATTATAAATCAAGAAGTTGTTCATTAACTACGGGATTGAAACTATGCCAATGGAGAGCTAAATCCATATTTGTATGACCCACACATTTAGAAGGGGATTAGAGAAGATTTTTTAAAATATTTTAGGTTTAGAATTGTATCCACTTAGTGGGCATTACAAAAGTGAAAATATGATGAAGCTCAATAGAGGATCATAGGAATGAGTGGTGTGGGAAGAGACTGGGAGAACTCAAGAAGTGTTGTTAGAATCTATAGGGAATTAGTAACACACAAAGAGAACCCTATCACTTTCAAACCATGCCCCATGCCATGCTTATCATATGGAGAAAATAAATAGATAACCAAGTTTAAACCAACCAAGTTCCCCAACCATAGTGTGTGTTCATACTTTTCAATTAGATGAATTGCGATTACATAATTAGGATATAGATAGTGTGGAATCAAAAATTGATCCTATAAGGGATATTTTAACTGAGCCAATTGTAAATCATAAATAATTAACACTTTTTTGCCTCTTCAACAGAATTACATGTCTCAACTTGGGATGCTTGGAGGACCTGGTATTCATAGTTGACAGATCACGGGCCCAAATATTATTAATTAACCAGCTATCATTCCCCATAGCATGGGTCTTACTACTAGAGGCACTGCAGATAGACTAAGAGGCGGAATTCCCATTTAAGGGATAGGATTTGGGGGTTCTCAACAATAACCAATGTAAGCACCTTAGTTTCTAATAGTATATTATGAAATGATGCTTCACCTACCTAAATATCAAGAGTAGATAATGCTACAGAACATGTCCATAAGTGTGAACTTATTTGGAGGGCACCAGGCGTCACTTTTTATGAGTGAAAGGCCACACAATTCATGACTACACTTTTGGAAAGAGTGCATAATTATATAGAAATTTTAACCCTCAACAAGTAGTAATTAACTATGATCATCTCAAAACATAAATCCTTTAGGAATTTGACATTCCCAAATTTGAGCAATAAAGTATTGTAGCACTAAAATATATAAATCAAGAGCTCACTAAAAGTGTATGAGAATATGATACAAGGTTAAAAACACTTATGTCAAAGTTTTTATTTGAAATCAATGTTTTTCAGCATGCATAGTGGTTTATGGGAGGTTTTTTACTTCCTTTTCAATGAACGCTATCCCAGAAGACTTTCACTAACCCATGGAAAGCTTTGGAAGTTGCCCTACGCAATAAATCTATTGGTACTATTTAAACTAGGATTAATCCCTTCATGGAAGATCAAATAGATTCAATGGCATCATAGCTTGAAAAAATATTTGTAAACAATGTGTACAATAATCATAGTGGTATTTGGTGTACATATATGATGGTCTTTGGTGTATGGATTGTGAGTATAAAATACATAACCAAAGTAACTACCTATGCAAGAACATTTGCATTATACTGAAGTAGTCATGTGAAATTTACCATGAATAGCATGATGTATGCTCATTTCCTCTCTTTTAGTGAGTTACACATTCTAAGGTGTCTAAATATTGTAAAATATGTGATGCTTACACCCATGACAAAAATTATTTTCAGTTAATTGGTGTTATCCATGAAGCACATGCATGTGCTACATGTCAAACCTCTATGTCCAAAAATCAAGTGAATGGTGTCTTTCATGGTCAAGGTAGAGGACAAGGAGGAGGAGGTTTTCATTTCAAACCAAAAACATGTTATAAGTGTGGATCCCTAAACCACTATCAAATGGATTGTTCAGTTTATCATACATGTGATTTTTGTAAAAAGTACCATAGGTTGGAATAATGTCTTGACTTGTACATGGCCACCACTAAGGAGAGAAATGAAAAAGTTTTAGATATGATTTGCTTTGAGAAACCACACTAGTGCGTTCATTCAATAATCCTAATAGCTCAATAGGTGAATATCATTATGCATAATGGAGGACAATCTCAGTTTACATTTGCTCCTTTTGAGAAGGTACAACATGAAGAACAATAGTCAAGGAAGTATCTTGATGCCCAAAAATAGAAGGATGTGCTCCAATACACTATGATGTTGGTATGAGAACTACAAGGAGAAATTAAATTTATTAAGGACTAAGAAGCAACACAACATGTTGATATGTAGAAGGTAATAAAGCATCAAAATGTGGCACAAGATGATTTTCAAGATCTTTTCAAGAGTATGATGGACAAAGACATTGTCCCATAACTAATAATTTAGCTTAAAAATCAGGTTCAAGAACCAAATTAATCTTAACCTTAAATGACTCGAAAGAATGAGGATCATCATTTAAATCATCCTTGGTGTAAAGATACCCCTACTCCTCCTAGCTCTCTAGAGTATAAAGAAATGCTAGTGAATGCTATCATCAATGATTGGGTAATTTAGAACATCTTAGTTAAAATTGGTGTTGAAGTTAACATCCTTACTAAGTATGCATGGTGCAAAAAAGCTATTCCAACATTACAACCTTCACTACATATATTATTTATGGTGAATGAAACTCATTCTCTATTGATTGACATCGTTAATAATGCAACAATGGATATCCTTGGAGTACCTTTCAAAGATTATTTTGAAGTTATCAAGTTAGTAGAGGTTGAAGACTTCACAACACTATTGGGGTGACCCTAGTGTTATGAAAAAATACAAAATTAAGCTTCAAAAAGTGATACATCTTTTTGAGAATGTTGATCAACGTGTTGTTATTCCCTTAGATCAAACACATGGGACCCCATACATAAAACCTAAGGAAGAGGCTATTAACCACATCTATAATGTCATTTCTAGAGATGGTGAGAAACATGATCCTACTCATGAAGGCATCCTTTGGTAGATGTATTCTCAATCCTTTTTTGATACTATAAGCAATGCTTGTAATTTTTGGGCCCACAGTGACTATGACCTCACTAGAAGAGTGTGTAGTGCCATTAGTAGTTGGGAGAATGTTTTGGCCCAGTATCATAAAAGCTACATGTTATTTCACCTTCTTACTAGCCAAGTCATTAAGGGACAAATAATAGATGCACCTTTATAAAGACTCAATTCAACCCCTTTGTTTCATAGATAAATGGAAGTCCATGACTTTGTCTAGTACCTTGAAGAATTTTATCACTTTGACAATGATCATATATGATCTTTGGTTCACCTCTTTGAGAGAAAAACTACAACATGGTTTCAAACCCATAATAAGTGACTTATCTAGTGGGATCAAGTATACTCTAATTTTCATCACTAATTATATCATGAAAACAAATTCAAGGTAATAATTAGTATAGGGGAGTACAAGCAATTAAACCCCATATAGAGGCTTGTAAGTCAATATGTAGAGATGAAGAGTCTTACTTACCAGAGTACTTGTGGGTACATGCATTCTATGGAACTTTATGAACCTGGGCATGAACATGGTATATTCATGAAGAGATACATATGGGCACCTAGTTTTGGCATTTATTGAAATAAAATGTGAGCTCGACACTATCTTATTCCTCTCTAAGAATGGATTTGTGCCACACTTTCTAGGCCATGTGAAAAATAGTTATTGGTAACCCTAGTCCTATTGAATATCACTTGAGATATATCTATAATGTCTTTGAAGAAGGTCTAATTATCTTCAATAAACCATTTTCAAAAAAATTTCCCATGCCAAAACTAGTCTTTGATCAAGACCGATGTGAAGAGATATGCCAAGGGAAACAAAAGCTAGTACTTTAGGTAGAAGACAACAAAGGCCTAACCCACTTAACCCTTTATCAAATCATTTGGATGTTATTATAAACTATGTCACATGATCTATTCTTGATATTTGTCCCCATATAGAACACCCTTCCTTCGAACCAATTAAAACTATCCATTGCAACATCAACACATAAGAAGAACCCAAAATAACTACTATAGGTAATTACTGTGTTGACACAAAATTTTCAAAGATATTTGAGTTGTTGAAATAATAACAAGATGTCTTTCCAAGAATCTATAGTGAGATGAATGGAGTTAATCCATCCCTCAGTAAGATGTATATTAAACTAGTTGATAACACTCAACCAGTCAAGAAAAGGCCATATAGGATGAATCCAAATCTATGGGTACATGTAAAAGAAGAAATTGATATCATGATTCACACTAGAGTGATCTATGGGTGCTTACATTGATTATTTACATTGATTATTGGATACTTAATGAATCTTACATCACTAATCCCTTCTTAACACTATTCATAGAGGAAATACTTGAAGGCATCATTAGGTGTGAAATATATACTTTCACGAATGGATTTTTGGGGTACCATTAGGTCTAGATCACCAAGAAGGATCAACCTAAGAATTTGTTTTCTACTAAATGGGGATCCTTCATATATACTATCATGCCTTTTAGGTTGAAGAATGCACCAACTATGTTCTCACATATAACCATTGAATACTTTAATGATTTCATCCATAATTTTTTTCAAGTCTACTTGAATGACTGGATAATCTATGTATTGGTTAAAGACCATTGCTCTAATCTATGACTCATGCTTGAGGGTTATCAAGTCCTACAAATATCATTTAATCTAAAGAAGTGTCTTTTTGCTACACCTTTTAGTTTTCTTCAAGGGCATATTATTTATAAGGATGAAATTTTGGTAGACCTAAAAAAGTATTTGTCATTTTTTTGGCTCCCAGTGCTAAAGTCTCAATGAAAAGTTTGTGCCTTTCTAGGACATACAGGTTATTATAAGAAATTCATTTATGGGTATGAAAATATTACCATGCCTCTATAGGAACTCTTAAAACATAATGATCACTTAATTTATATTTGTTCCTACCAAGAAGCTTTTGAAGCCTTAAAGGATAAGTTGGTTATTACTCTAATCCTCCAATTCCCTGACTAGACAAACTCATTTCATGTCCATGTTGATACTTCTAGAATGGTAATTGGTGAAATCCTTGCACAAATAGGTGAAGGTCATCATGATCACCCAATCTATTTTTATATTAGGAAACTTGCTCTAGCTGAGCATAATTACACCACCATGGAGCACAAAGCATTGTCAATGGTCTATTATCTATAGAAATTATGATAATACTTATTAGAATTTCCTTTTGTATTCTATAAAGATCATGAATATTTAAAGTATATAGTAAAAAAATATGTACTGCATGGATGAATCTATCATTGGATAGTGTTGTTTCAATAATTTCAATTTTTTTGTCATTGTCAAACTAGGAAAACCTAATTATGGCCCTAATCTTGAATTGATTCTAGAGAACCACCACATGCAATTAAAGATGACTTGCTTGATGTTCAAATCTTCTATGTTACTCATTTACTTGAGGATCTAGAAGATATTACAACCTTTCTATCTACTATTTTAGTACTCAACTATCTAACTTAGCAGGCCAAGAAGCAACCCATGGTCTATGTCACACCCTTTCAACTCATAGTAGGGGACCTCTACAAGCTTAGTCAAGATGAAATTATTTGATGTGATGTTATGAAACCTGAGCGATATAAGGTGTTCCATGAATATTATGAAGGTATTTTAGGTGGAAACTATGTTGAAGAGGCCATCGTGTGTAAGGTTCTATTGGCTAGATTATGGTGGCCTACTCTTTTTCAAGATGCTAAAATATATGTTAGGAAGTTTGAAATTTGTTAGTGCATAGGAAAATGTAATCACCAATATGACATTCCTTTATGTCTAATTATATATCAAGAACCATTTGAAAAGTGGTCCATTTATTTTGTTGGTTGAATCAATCCAACTGGAAGATGAACAGGTTCTCTGTATATCATCACAACAACTATTTATCTCACACAATTGGCTGAAGTTGTGTTAATGAGGGATTATACTACTACTATTGTGCACTTCATTTGGGAACATGTCATAACTTGGTTTGTATTCCCACTAAGTTTTAATAGTGATCAAAACACCTATTTTCTAAATGAAACTATTCACATCTTACTTGTTGAGTTCATGATTGCTCATCACAAAACCAAACCATATCACCCTTAAGCCAGTGGAATTACTGAGGCATCCAATAAATTTTTAAACATAAAAATGACAAAACATTGTAATATTGGTTTAATTTATTGGGATTATATAGTATCTATGGTACTTTAGGATTACCAAGAAACCTATAAGAACTTGAAAAAGAACACACCGTTCAATTTAGTATATGGCAAAGAGGCAATCCTATGAGTTGAATTATAGGTACCATCTCTTTATATTTCATGAATTAGATAATTTAATGAATAATAATCCTTAAAGGCATGATTGGATACCTTGTTATAGCTAGATGAATCCCATTTCCTTACTTATTAGAGTTAGGATATGGAGAATCATAAATAAAAAACATGGCATGATTGACACATCAAGAATAAAACATTTACCCTTGGAATAAAAGTCTTCCTCTGTGACTCGAATTTTAGATGCAATTATGGAAAACTTCAAATACATTGGGATTGTCCCTTTGTAATTCATAGTGTTTGACCTACTAGTGCTTATCGATTATAAAGGTTGGATAGTCAATTTATTCTTGGGCATTATAGTGGAAGTTAGCTCCAACCATATTTGACCTCTAAATAGTGAAAATTTTGTAACAATAAGGCTCATTCCATTATTATAAGATTTTTGTTTTCAATAAAATTACTACATTTGTTACATGCAAAATTTATTTAAATATAGAATACCTTATGCTTTGTACTTGTATTTTCATGGAGGACCACGACATAGTTTTAGTGTAAGGTAAAAGGTATTTATATTCATGATTAAAGATATACATGAAAGTTACTTAAGGTGCACAAGTTACTTAAGACGTGTAAGTTACATAAGGTGTAAAAGTTACTTAAGGAACACAAGTTACTTAAGGTACATAAGTTACTTAAGGTGTGCAAGTTATTTAAGGCATGCAAATTACATAGCCCTAGGATAGGT
Organism: Torreya grandis; assembly: GCA_037957365.1. Lineage (NCBI taxonomy): Eukaryota > Viridiplantae > Streptophyta > Pinopsida > Cupressales > Taxaceae > Torreya > Torreya grandis. Next base: position 901,726 of record JARHVA010005057.1, read on the forward strand.
TATTCCTTCCAAATAGTTTGAAAATTTAAAAAAAAATTAGAACAACTATCTTCCACTCCAAATAAAATCATGGGACATAGCTATATTCCACTTCAAATGAAGGCACAAGATGGGAAATGTCATTAATGTAAAAAAATAATGGTTACAATAAATGTGTCAATGTCATGACAAGATAATACCATTAAATGCATTTATGGTGAGAAGTAACAGTTTAAGAATGGTGGTAGTTAAAAATTTAAAAATGATGATAAGTGATGGATGAAAGGAAAGGGGGTAGTAAATGTATATTAACCCCCTTGAGCCTATAAAAAGATAAGCAGGCTCACTTCTCACTTTTTACCTTTGCTTCTATCTACGATTATAGAGCTAAGAGCGAAGAAAGCTAGAGTGATTCTAGAGTGATTAAATGAGCATCACAAATATATAAATATTTATTGAGTTTAACATTAAATTATGTAAAAAAAATGAAGGGATAAATCCAAAACATGACCACAATAGGGAGAAATGGTAGTTATAGGTTGTAGAGGTATATGTCTGTTAGTAGAGGATAATAAAGTAAGAAAAGCTAAAGTCACTAACACAAAAATCACATATTCATTTGAGAATGTCAGATGGCAATGACAAAACATTTAAATTCCTCAGAGGGTGATGTGGCCTAAGAAGAAATCTTTAAGGACTGATCCATTTCCAATGATACCAGAGGAATAGGAATCACTTGGAGGAAGAAGTATTAATCAGGGAATAAACACCTAAAGAATAGACATAATACATGAAAGGAGAAGAAGTTAGAATGACATGCCAAGACAATAAAGCAAAATCATCTCCACCCACACGATTGATGATCAAGGAAATGCAATACCTAGAGATGGTACGGCATGCATAAAAATGGGTTTCAAAGGTACCCACTTGCACAATTTTTGACTATAATCACCGTTAACCTAGGAATGAGGTTGAATTACAAAATTATTATCGAGTTGAGCAATAGGACACCAAAAAAAAATTAGTGTATGACCTCAATATTTTTACTGCTTTAGACACTATGGGGTTGTTCCAATTATTTAATCTTCCATATATTAGAAAACCCATGGATGTAATCAAGTTTCCACTCTCTCACATCTATGAGGATTACATTTACTTCACTAGGGGTAGCATTAAAATCATCTCATGAGGATAAGGTGTTAGGGATAAGGTATTCAAGGATGGATATATCATTTGACTTGGAGTAATTTAATGAGATTGGGAAGACAGTCATGATGCTGATGTACCAAAACTAGGGTCACGTCATGCACATCAATAACTTGTAGGATCATTCCCTCTAGGTTACAGAATGTATCATAATGACCAAGATCAGTGGCATTAATTATTGGAAAGAGGTAGATATGGACCACCTATATATTTCCCAACAAGTTACTAAGAGTTTAAATTCTAATTGGGCTATTTAATTTACCCACAAAATCATTGAGGATGCGAAGAAGACCCACCCATCAGATACCTAGTCATAGGTTTTCATGGGGAGTATTTTTATTATTGATTATGTTTAATGAGATTGGTGTACCTGATTACACCATAAGAGTGTTGAAGTGGGCATACCCACCCAAGCATAAGTCCCCTACTAAGCACTATAGTGCATTCATATGCCCAAGTCACATTACCCCCACCTACAAAATAAATATGAAGTCTTGGTTCAATGAAATCAAGGAAGTATTTAGGAATGAATGGTGCTTTCCAAGAGACTTACCCACCCAAGATGGTGAGTAAGATCAATTAATTATGAAGTATCATTTCTCTTTGGCATGAATCAAAATGGTCCCTTTTGGAGAACTTTCTACGTGGTTGAAGCTACCTTATGCCTTTTTAGCATGGTACTTCATCAACTTAGTGAACCACATATATGATGCACAACCTATCACCTTAGAGGTAGATAAAAATGAATTGGAGATTCACACTCTTCAAAAGATGTAAGTCTATCCAAGAAATAAGGCCTACAAAGAAAAGTGGGAGATTGACTAAATTGACATCAAGGTCAAGTAGACAGTGGTGGGAGAATAGGTGCATAATTTGTTCTACATGTTGTGACCCAATAATAAGTGTTCAAAGGGAATATATCATAGATGATAAAATCTCCCACCGATACCTCATTTAGAAAAGAATAAGTGGGTTGGGCATGATGCTGACATAATTTCATAACAAGAACCTCCAAACTGGTAGAGGACTACCCAAGGTCCATAACCTAGTCCTTCTCCTCTAAGACCTTATCCTCCTCATCCTTTTCCTCCTCGATCTTCTCCTTTGAGACCTTCTCCCCTAGAATTTCCACCTCCATAGGCCCATCCACCTCCACCTTATCCCCCACACATTCCTCCACCCCCATCCTCACCTCATAAAATAACTTCACAATCATCACCCCAAAAGTTTTCACCATTAAGCTTTATACCACATCGAACAATAGAGAAAGAACTAGAGTAGGAAGAACCTAAAATCCAAAAAGAAGAGGATAACTCTAATTTTAATAAGACATCCTCCCTTATGAAAGAAGAGGAGACCACCTTTGAAGACTCATCATTATACATTGGGGGTCCATTTGAAATAAGGAGGATGGTGAAGATCAATAGATGAAAAAAATGGCTATCAATATCACTTATTTAACTACTAATACAAGGGTCTAGATATTGGAATGAAACCTAAACAAAGGAAAGGATCCTATTGGTTCTAAGGAAGAACTCCCTTTAATTGATGCATCTACCAATCTACATGCTCAGTATCAAATGGGCATCCCTAAAAGGATGTTATACCCATGGTTACACTTCCTCCCCTAAGATGAAACTCTTGATGCATGATGATAAATGTCCTTCTTATTGGACATGTATAATGAGTAACACCATTTTGAGCTCCCTCCAGATAGCCTCCTTCTGGGCCCTCAAGATCTAGTGTTGCCAACACCACTATGGGATGATCCTCAAAATACCACCCCTTTATAATCTATCACTAAACTTTTGAAGATGGATTTTTAAGTCTTGTGCCAAAATATAATGTCAGAATCTGATGCATCTAATGTATAAAAGAAACATGGCCAGGTGGTGTCTATATATGAAAAAGAGACTACCACCCAAAAGGCACTCACAATAGAAGTGTCTATTTTGAAACAAAAAATAAAAGATGCTAATGTTAAAACTTTAAATTTATGCAAGTAAATTTTAGGCCAAAAACCAACATTGGTGGATGGAGTGCCTCTCAATGGGGACACCATAAATAATCTGGAAACCTTAGTAAATCTCCTTTTGAAACACTATAAAGAGTAGCCTACACTGAGAAATGAGGCACTAGTATTAAAAAAGTAATTTAATCAGGTGGTATAAGTATGTAAGTGCACCCTTAAAATATTTAGGAAAGCCATCCCCATCTTGGATGGGATTTTTGAAAGATTGGCACAACCAAATAAAATCTGAGAGGCTCGGCTCCATGTAGAGGAATCCTAGAGGCAACAAATGGAAAATGTTGACCTCTTAATAAAATATCATTCTGAGCATGAAAAGGCATTAAAATATGTCAAAAATCTAGAAGAGAAAATAAATGTGCATAGAAAACAATTGAATGCTAATTTTGTAGCCCTCTAAGGATAGGTTATCAGTGAAATTTCAACATTTAAATAAGTCTAGAAAGATAAAAATGCATCCCTAGATGAATTGGTCAAAAAGGCCAATGATAATTCTAAAAAACCTAAGGAGATGAAGAAATAAAAATTAGACATTAAAGAAATAAATGCAAAGCTACTCAACACATTATCACATGGGACTATGTCAAGAAGTAGATTGAAAAAATGGGGCCTAATTTTTTGGTGGAGGCCACCATTGAGATTTAATCGGGGATGGACTAAGAGTGTAGTATGGGGTGATGTTAGACACAAAAATTTGGCTAAGTATTTTGGTATTTTGGTACAAAATTGGCATGACACAAAAGGAGTATATCATAGATATAATAGGGCATGGAAATAGACTGACACAATAAGACTATGGTGTAAAACCATCAAGGAATGAAAGAACAAGGGCATAGAAGCACCAACATGAGAATGTCTAGTCATAGATGAGATATAACTATGAGGGACTTGAGATCATATGACCCAAAACAATATAGAAAGACTTGAGGAGGGCATGGAAAGTGGCAGATGGTTAAAGATAAATTCTCAAGGGCCATTCAAACCTTATCCATCATAAGTTTTACACTAACTTGAAAAGAGATAGACACATGGTAGCAAGGATCTAGCATAAAACAAGTATATTGGGGGTGAAAAGGCCCAAGTCCTTAAGAAAAACTAGTCATTAGACTACCATAAATCTTAGTTCATGGAGAGTCCATTGGTTGATTACTCCTCTCATTAATTATGTAACTACTTGGTCAGGGAAAAATACTTATAAAAACCCCTATATGAAAGCATTATAAAGAGATAGATTTTAAATATCATTTTGCTAAAGCATAATATAGAATTATGGATATTATAATCAGTTTTGATGTTCATGTTCTAATTAATTTATAGTTATGCATTTGTGGTACGTTCACATTGAGTAATTTTAGTTGTAACTTAATATAAGATCTATGCCAATGTTTACTTTTTCTGAGTAAAATATCTAAACTCCATGAAATTTATCTGCATAATTATGGTTGTTGAACTTAATGATACAAGGACCAAAGTAGGCTATCTCTTTTTTAATGGAAATTATGATCAAATATAAGTTTCAACCTAAATAATATGACTAATATCTTACCATGTAACATAACCCATGGGAATCGATCTCTAGCTACATGCTTTGGGTGAGCATGAAAGATCATAGTCTTGAATTAAGGGCTAGTGCACTAGATCATTAGGGATACACTTTAGTGCTTAAAACATAAATAAAGGATAAAAACTTGATAATAAACACAAATACCTAGATCCTAGAAAGCATTAATAAGATACTTTAACAATATCAATCCATTTTGTAAATATCTAGCATTAAAGCACTTGGGACAACCATAGGTATGCATTTCATTTTTATGTTTGATGAGTTTAGGGCACTAGAAACTTGTGTTGGAATAAGGATCTATCATAAACATAGGCATATAATTAGGACACAAGTGTTTGGAAAGTTGGAAAATAGGCATAGGTCCAAAACTTGCAGATATAAATGAAAGCAAGTTTATAGTACTCTAAGCATGATAAAAAGATTGGTTATTATAATAACACTAGTTATACTAAAAGATAAGCAATTTGTGACAGAGAGATAGTGTATTCAATCCTTTAAACAATGTGAAGGTATATAATCTAAAGGTACAACCAAGATATGTATTTTCCAAGTGTACAAGACTGAGGTGTTTTATAATTTAGATTTAGTGTCTACACAAGGTGATGTGGATGCCACCAAATGTAAACCCCTTTTTATAGGGTAAATAAAAATATAGCTTGAAACCAAAATATGGAATGATAGGTGTCATTAATCCCTTCATTTAATCAACCTTATCTATTAATGTAATTTAAACAAGGGGTGGAGTCCAAAGCTGTCTACGATAAGGCTTCTAGTTTTAGGTATTATAGAGATGATTTGGGGGGGTTCTTGTCTTTTCTAAATGTCTAATCTAATCTATTATAGAAAGGGTTTAATTATACAATAAAGAAACACACTTGAAAAATTAAAACACTTTATAATTTAATTTACTAAAATAAAGACACTTATTGAAAATAAACACTTTACTAAAAGTAAACATGTTGAAAGTAACAATCTACTAAAAGTAAGCACACTTGCTAAATGTAAACAATCTATTAAAATTAAACACACTAATTTACAATCTTGAATTAAGTCTTAAAACTAAAAGATAATTTTCTAAAGGTTATTAAATCTATGTATAATTATTGTTTTGAAAATCAAATAAATTTATTATTATTTAAATTATAGATACATAAAATATGATATGGAAATACATTTGTCATTCATGAGAAGAGGGGCCCTTGTTCACCTTAGGTACATGAATGAAAAGAAAAATTAGTACTTGGAAACTAGAGTTATCTTCATTAATTGATCAAAATATATTACATGAATATAAATGTAACTATAATAGAATATTAACTTAATAATAATATATTATCTTTCTTCTCTTTTTTGTATTAAGACATTAGATCTACTTATATAATGATGTAATTATAGATCCCTAGATCTTAGTAGCCAATCTTCTATTATCAAGATAAATATCCCAATTTCAGTGGTTCTTCAAAATAGGTGATTGACAATTTGAAATAAGAAGATTTTCTGTTACAAAATCCATTACATATCAACTAAGAATGACTTCCTAGATCTACTAGATTTATTTGTCTTATAATAACTCTGTGACATATTTACATTGACTGATATGTAAAGAAAATTTATTTATAAATATACTATTTATAGTAATCCTATAAATATTTAGTGGCCAAAATAATCTTCAAGTACATGAAAAGTATTGATCTTTTAGTTCTTTAATCTTAGAAGTTGAATTAGAAGAGTCTAGAGTAGTCATGACAGAGTCTAGAACAACTCTATAGCAACTTTGGTAGAGTTCAGAGTTATTTCTATGAAAACATGGTGAAGTTTATAACAACTTGCTTCAAGGAACCTAGATGCTAAAGAATTCCATATAAATGTTACCAAGATTATAGGAATGGTAAAATCCTTCACTGAATAATGTAACTAAACCTTAAATGAGTCTGTAGCTATGGATTGGGTGAGTCCGTAGCTATTGGGTGAATTTGTAGTAGCAGACTGTGTGAGTCCTTAGCCACTAGACAAGTGCATAGATCAATCTGAAAAGGACTTGAATGAAGTGAAATTATATCCAATGATATTTTAACTTGTCAAATGTCAAAATATTTCATATAGGTTGCCTTAGAATATCATAAAAATGTCCTTATTCCTTATAGACTATTGTATCATTTATATATACATAAACTTTAGAGATTAAACATGTAAAGATTTAAATTTATATGATAGAATTAGTAACTTAGACTTTAGTTACATTAAGTAAGATAACACGTCCATTTACTAAACTAGGATTAGATACAAGCCAAATATCATTGCATTGTTCATTATAGAGGTGAGGTAATAGAATAAAAATGAAGAAAATTGATAATAATAATGATTCATATTTTGGGCTCATCATTTCCACCATACTTTTCCTTTTACAAACTCAACTTCTAATTGTCCCCTCATAACATTGAATTTTATCTTGTAAATATTGGTTGAACTCATATATTTCAGATTCATTAGCCTAGTGATCATCTAGGGGACTGGTGAAACCATGATATGTTTTCACCATCTTTTGCCAATTCTGAAATTGGTCATCTATTTGAGGACTCCATCTATGTCATGATGGAATATGAGTCAGAAGAAGTGGTGGCCTAAATATCATGCCAAACAAATTTTTTTCACCTCATAAATTAATGATCTCAATAATCATGTCATTTACATCCTTTTCTCTTCATAAGATCCATCTTAAATTGGTTGGAGATATAACCTCTATTTTCTTCAATGGAATTGTCAATGTATCCCAACACTTGATACTAGCTATAAATATATCATCAAAATGTTGTCTTGTATATAGATCAAAAGATACAATTATATTACTAAAATCCCACAAGTAATAATCCTTGATGTTTGGATTCATCAAATAATAAATTCTAAAGTTAATCAATAAATTTTTGGCACTGACAAAAGTAGGTCTAATACATAGCCCTATAGTTTTAGATTTTGTCACATACTCCTCATGTCTAGTTTTCCAATCTATTTAATTTTTATAAGTAGAAAGAATATCTCTAAGATAAACTTATCCTACATATATATTGATCATGAACTTATTATATTCCCCTAATATCATATTACACAAATAAAATTCACACAATAAATCTTGTTGTTCTAAAGTGGATTCCTGAAAAATATTCATAAACATAGGAGGATCTTCAATGTTATGAGGTAAATCACATGAAATTCTCAGTAGCTTCTACTTATAAAATTGTTCATGTAATATAGGCTATAAGAGAGAGAAGGAAATCTTAAAACTATAAGGTATTCCCCTATCTAACATGCAACTTGTAGATTAACTTCAATTTTTTGGGTCTACTCTTTCTTTCTTTAAATTTTCCTTCATTGTCTATTTTTCATTTTATAGGGTTTTATTTTATTCTTTGAGTTCCATGAACTCAAAACATACCTAATTCCATTTGTCTAGGTAGTCAACATGAGAAACAATAGTTTGATATGCTTGATCAATTAGAGGTTTAGAAGAAGATAAAGTTTACATAGGAAGCTATTGTTGCTGATAATTTTGGAGTTAATGTTTTAACGATAATTTTTCTTCTTTTAATTTAGTGATATATATCCAATAATTTACCATTTATTAATCAAAATGAGTTACTTGTTTCTTAAGCCTTTTTATTTTATTCATGTGATCTAGAACCTTATTTTTAAAACTATCTAATCATTGAGTCAAAGAAGAATTGAGTAAATCCTAACATTGTAGCTGAGATAAAAGATCATCAATATCTACAGATTATTGTTTGATGATGACCATAGCTTTAGATAGTGTAAGTATGAGCTATAATTCTAGATCTTCAGTGGAGCTAGATGATTTTTCATCTTCAAAGACCATTAGACTTTTTCCTTTGTCTAGTACTAGTCTTATATTAGGAATTGAAGAAGATGGAGGGGATTCTACTTTTTTACTAGAATTTATTCTATAATTATATTTCCTTCCTAAACATCTTCCTCAACATGAGCCACTATTTTTGACTCAGGAATATCTATTGTGACAAGTTCTTCATCAAGAACTACTATTATTAATATATTAATATCTTTTGTGATAGTTTATGCATTAAGAGCTATTGTTGTTTCTTATATTTTTGGTGAAAAAAATAATAGTGATTATCGATGGCTATCAAGGGTGGCAGTTGCTTATGTCTCTTCATCATATTGCACCAAGATTAATTTTTTGTATCTTTTTTTGTCTATACAGGGGAACTAGTATCCTTTAAAGAGGTATCCTTTGTTGCTTATGATGCTTCAATTATTTTAGATACATGTGGTATGCTTGTTTAAGAGATATCTTTAGATAAGACTGTGAAACCCTAGGTCTTAATTTCCTTTTTATTGGAGTTTGATGAAGAATCTATTCAATCACATGTGTTATTTGTGATCTAGTTTATCATCACTCACTAGATAAAACCCTAACTATAGAAGAGGAAATGTGTTCTTTTCCCTTGGGTATTGGTGTTTTTATATAAGATTTTGAAATAGATGCTGAAGACTATCTAATTTTGGATTTCCAAAAATTCTTCCATGCTAATTTTATTTCTTGAAGAAAATGATGTTAAATAATCAAATGGATAAGGCCATGAGGATGAAGTGGAGCTAATATATTAATGGAAAAAATATGAATGGATCTATACAGGTATAAGGGGAGGTTAAACCTATGTTGAATATGTTACTATCCATACTTGAGGTGAAGAATTATTCATATAGCTTCACACCTCAAAATGATGCATTGAACTTCACAAATGAAATATTTCATAACCCAAAAGGAAATAAATTTATAGGTTTTAGGTAGGGTTTCCTTGATGATCCCTTTTTCCTTTCTTTGGTGATTATATACATATGCAATAGACAGTTGTTCATTCTTATTTAACTATATAATTAACTCATAAAAAGGTGTTTTCCCAAGTATTCTCTTACCTTCTTTTGCAATCCCAAAAATTTCACTTATGATTATGTTGGACATTGAAATACTAATACCTCTCACTATAGTGGAGTCCTCATTTAGATTTATAATAAATTAATTCACCAGAGTTTCATCATGCCCTTCAAATGTTTGCAAAAATATAAGCCATTCAACCTCCTCAAAAAATACTACATAAGTGTCATCAGTCATCTGTCAGAAGAAAAATGACTAAGAGGGGTTGAATCAATCTTCAAAACCTTTCCTTTTATATCATTTTCATCAATAATAAATCATGCAATCAAATATAAAGATCTATCAAACATAACCACTTATTCACATAAGCATGAAATATAAGAACACATCATATATATGGGAAACCCTCAAGGGGAAGAAAACCCATAGATCTATACAAATAGACTACAGTCCTATAAGATAAAAACCAAGTTTAGTGAAGCACTAACTTCACATGGAACACCAACCCCAACTATCTAAGCACCTACTTGAACATGTTTTAAAAAACATCCACTTCCAAGGAGGAACCAACCCCCTAAATGAATTAGCACTAACTCAATCACCTAATTCATTTGATAACCTTTAAAAAACCTTGTTGATTAACCAATTAATGATGACCATCTCTTCATCTCTTCACACTCTTATCCCTATCAAACTATCTTCTATGCCTCTTCACTTAATTAGGTCTCTTCAAGACTGATTAGGTCATATGACCTTGATCTTCATATGCAAGCACACTTTTATATCTTCATCTATGATCCTCTACTCTTATATCAAGGTCTATAAGACATACTTCTCATAATGTGATATCTCATTATCATATACACACACATAGGCCTAAATTACCTTATATTTATGCAAGTCTCTTTTTCATATCCCTCTTGGTTGTCTATACATGCACACTTGGATTACCCTTTCAATAGGTTTTATAACATGTTTAATACATGTATAAATAATTATAATAGGTCATACACACCTAAAAATACCAAAACCTATTTTAGGCCTTAATGATATCTTATTTAATTAGGCCTTCATTAGTACATGTTAACCTTTGATCTCCTTGGAATAATTTCAAACCATACACACGATAGGAACACTTCACATACCACTCAAATATACTTCCACTACACTTATATTAGGTTCATAATACTTTTTTATCTCTAACCCACTTTATGAAAACTACTTGTAGCTATTGGAGAGTTGTCATTGATGTCTCTAAGGTGGCCAAGGACGTTGATGAGGTGTCATGTGTGTTATAATGATAATGACAAAGTGTGCTTCAGTGTTGTTGCATAGTTATTCAATGTCTATCTTAGTGAGACAATAATGGTATGTTATTGATGGTTTAATCATGTTTTAAATACCATATGGGGTGTTATTAGTGTTGGAGTGATTATGGAAGTGAAATGAATTCAATAGAGTAGTCTTATGAATGTCTAGGTTCTCCAAGTCATCTTGGTAGATAAGGCTGAGTAAGTAGATTGATGACATCGACATTTGTAAAGTGGCAGTGTCAAAAGGAAATTGTCATATTGTACTATTTAGATTTTTGCCTATTTTATATGATCCATGTTTCAGATCATGTGATGGTGTTTAGAAAAATATATCAAGGTGTAAATTTGGCCTTCTAGGCAAATTACAGTGTTTCCCATACTTAGCCAAATTTGCAATATCGAGTGACTTTTATACAGGGATGTCAAATGTCAAAACCTCACTCAATTAGATCAAGGATAAAATATGAATACAAGGCTTCCAAATTTCAAAATATATATTTATTGGATAAAGTATCAATAAAACATGGGTGATTATGTAGATGAAGATCTAACATGTGTTACATCATATAAAAGGAGATCTAACGACGAGCATGAGGTCAATAAGACAAAGGATTATGATATTACACATGGGGATACCAAGTGGTATAAGAAAATTAAGTAAATGTATTAGTGTATACAAAAGTCATGTGGGGCTGCCAAGTGGTGTAAGCACATTAACTAAATAAAGACTGACTACATTGTTCATATAATGCATGTAGGGCTACCAAGTGGCATAATCTCGAAAGACCAGATAAAAGATCAATGGCCAGAATTAAAAGTAAAAAATAGGAGAATAATCAAGAGATTGATGGATCATATTTGATCAAATTTATATGGGGCATAAGATTAATACATGTGTTTGAAGCTTCTGCATTACATAATAACCTTTGGAATTTGAATTTTTAAATTAATTAAGGAAAAACTAGTCTGCATTGTTTGAGCTATAACTTTTGATGTAGGATGAATTTGATGGTGAAGTAAAAATAAAAATTGTAAATTAATCTAATATATATCCATAAATTTTTTTTATAAGTTTTGAAAATATGTACAATTATATTTATTGATCTCCAAATTTGACTATGTTTGAACATCTTCTGCAAGTGAAACGAGAAGGATGATTGAGTTTGTTTTGATGGTGTTGTGATGTTTCATGATGAATTAACTATTAAAGAGTATTTTAGACTCAATTAGGACCATATGTGTGGATTTTATAAGCTTTAAAAAATCATATTTAATAATAAAAAGTGCATATAAGTTGAGTATTTATTCTTTAATGATGTTCTTATGTACAAGGCCAATGTTTGAGTATGTTTTAAATATATAGAGAAGTGTGCTAATGGATATAATCACTTGAAGGTGTCTTAAGGATCATGAAAAATGGACCTATGAATTATTAAGTTTTGTTATTGTAGACACAAAAATTACGTCACACACATGTGCATAACTCCTTGTGTCAAAACCCCCTTTAAGCCCATTTTTAAATAATAACAATTAGCCTCCCTAACCCATGATTTTACCCCTCACACATTTAATTAATTTAAAATACTTAATTAAGTTAATTAAAAAGACATTTATGATACCTTACATAGCCACCTCACCCCTAAGACTGATTCTTACTTGATGATTCACTTCAAGACTTGATCCCCTCACCCTAACTACCCAAAATTTATTCTCACCTCAAAACTAAATTCATAACCAAAAAAATCCTTATTAACCTCCTATTTTTACCATTTTGTAATGAGTTCCACAATTGGCATGAGGAGCAACAAAAAAATCCAAAAATAGTAGTTTTACCTATTCTAAGGTCATCGATGTTGGTCAACCCATGGTTGACATCAATGAGATCACCGACATTAGTTATATAAGACAAACTCTAACTTGATGGTCAGGTCAGTAGAAATAAAGAAAACTCATTCTTATTTGCATCCATGTTCTTATCATTCAACTTTCATCATCTTGGCTTACTATTATCTTACATAAGTCAATCTAGATCAGGAACCAAGCTCTGAGAACCAGTAGCACCCACTTTTTTTCTCCATTTGTGGCATCAATTTAGACTCCCTAATAGGAGCCATCCATCTAGCACTTATCATTTAGTCACCACTACAGCTAAGTATATCACTCATTCTATAGGTCTTTTAAGATGTTACTTTGCTATCACTTTATATCTACTATTCACTACTTTACCCATTTATGATCAAACCCCTGTGAGGGAGTTATAAATATTTCCTACTTATTTCTCCTTAACCTGACAAACCAAATTTATGACTAGATCCATCTAAACCATACTCTCTCTCTCACACACACACAAATCTCCACAACCACTCAGGCCTAACTAAAACCATTTCCCAGACCCAAAAAATCCTTCTACAAGCTCCTAGGCAATTATTACCCCTATCGACCTCAATAGCCTAACTGACATCGATCACCTTCCCCCAATGACCTTGGTAACATAACTGATATCGATCACACCCTTACTAGGTAGCCTAACCAATGTCGGTGATTATGGATTTTATAAAGTTTTCAAAACCTTCCCAAATAACTTCCAAAATATAAATAGATTATACCACCTGCACTCTATTACTTTTTTTGGCATTCAGGTTGTAAGTAACAATAACATTATCTCTCTTTTACTCTATTTTTGCCTCTCTTTTAGTTATTTATTACTCTTTTGTCTATCAAAAGTAGACTATCATCTCTAAGGAAGTTTGACACTTCCTATAATAAACATGTAGCTTGGTAGTCCACTCAAATATCTGCTAACAAACATTTTATGGTAGTGATTTCTTACTTATAGGTAGTCATCCCTAGCCAAAGAGGAGTACTCACAATGTTTGGATATGGAATGCAAACCTATCTAGGTTCATTTTAATCACTTGTCCCTATCATTCTTCTCTATTTTTCTTTAGATTTGAAATAGACAAATTTAAGTGAAATAGTTTTGGCATGCCCGGTGAGACCCTAGAGTTTTCCTTGGGTTCATTGCTTATTTCAAAAATTTATATAGGTGCATTATAGTGAAAATTTCATTTCTTGAAAATTTTCTCCTTCCTTTCTCCCTCAAAGCTAAAAATTCAACATTTTATTTTCTATTTAAAGGCAATAAACTAAAATCTCTTCTTCCTGACCATTCTTTTCTCTTTGCCTCTAAAAAAATTTTATCACTTCCCTTACAAGTTAAAAAGAATCTCTTCTTTATTTATTTCTTGCATGCACATTAGGATAGTGAAGTTCATTCTCTATTCCTATTTCATCTTTGCTTTCATTTGAATCTAAAAATTTTAGATTTGAATTTAAAACTTACTATACTTCAATGTTTGCTTGTTCCATATTAGCTCACCTAATTAATTACAAGCATTATGAATAAACTGTAGTGCACCTATGTTACACAACAAAATCACACTCACAAAAAATAACATCTAAACTCACCTGAGATAAGGCCCATCATGATATCATCACCTAGTGGATTACCTTACCCTACCTAGCTATCCTACTTGGATTTCACCACCAAGGGGAGAACCCACTCTGTTCTCTGATAGAGGATAAAATCTAGGTAGAAGGTATATATTGGCTAAGCAGTCTGGCTTGGATTTAGGTCCATGAAGTGTGGGGATTAAGCTCCTATAACAAGCCACGTACCTAGTCTAACATAGACTTCCTTTTGAGCACTAAAACTAACCTTCAATAACCATTTTTTTCTTATCACTATCTAATTAGGGTATAAGCCAACACGAGACTAAAAGTAATCTCTAGGAGTTAATAATTAGTGGTTATATGTTCTTTTTCTAATTTTATATTACCTTCTATATTTTAGACTTAGTAAAGATGTTTTTTAGTTGATTCACAAAATCAACACTTTTTCTAATATTCAATTTGTATAACCTATTATATCAAGTTTTTTGAGTGTTCATCCTTCTTACAAAGACCTCTTGCATCCTTTGTTTCACCTAGATTCTACCTCTAGGTTTTTAAAACTTTAGATTTTCCATCTCCCAAGATATCATAGCAACCAACATCAGTTAAATAAATCAACATTGGTAGATTTTAACTATTGATATCAATTAAACCCACTAACATAAGCAAACTTTTACTACTGACATTGGTCAAATGATCAACATCGATACTATGTAATTTCTATTTGCTCAAAACAACAAGCTGAAATAACCAACTTACCTGCACCCAAACCTAGTTTTTCCTTATTTTGTCACTAATACAAGAGAATAAGACTTTTATACTTCTTTTTACATTGTATTTTCATGAACTCAAGCCAAAATTCTTACTAATTATGTAAGCTGGAAACCACTTCCACCTTTCCCTCTTCCTTTTGATTTTATCATGGACCATACTTTAGATATAGAGCATACTCCCAACCCTAAACAAATTCCTTTGTGCCTAAAGGAGATCAATATTTTGCTAAATTTTTGGATTGCAATGTGGTTTCCATTCAACTTACCTTGCCATGAGCTGAACCCTCAATTCTTTGGATGACCCAATCTATGGTATACCAACTTCTCTAATGGAGACAACTTCAATTTTAGCTACCTCCACTATATTTCCCTTGGTTACTCAAACCACCACTTTGATACATAACCTAACCATAAACAATGTCCATATCTTAGCATCACCAACGTCCTAATCTCACTTAAACCCTGATGTGACTTCCCTACTTTCACAACCACAAATAGTTTAGTCAAGTCTTACCCCATTCCATAATCTGGTGGTACCTATTCCACCTACTCTTGCAAATATAATTACCCAAGTTATGACTCACCCTTCATCTAGTCTAACCATGCCAATAACCCAGCCTATAATAACAACAACCAACCAAAGCATAGTCTCTAACCTAATAAGACAAGCCCTTTTTATTTTCATACCCCAACCTATGACTCATTATCTTTATGTTTCCACAACACAACCTCAACAAGCTATGTCATACGATCCCTCTGTTTCCTATCAGGTTCCTTATAACTTAAAAGGTATCCCCCAGACTAATCCCCCTCTAGATCTTATTAAGATGTTGATGGAAAAGATGTATAATCTAGAGACATCTATTTCTAGTTTAAAGAATGTATTATCTTATGATCAGATATGTAAGGAACCCATCCATCCTTCTATGCCTATTCACCCATATTTGAGCCAATGGGAACTCCCCAAATTTACTCATTTCTAGAGTAAATAGGACCCATAAAAAAATTTACGATCATTTAGACATGCTTGTTATTTAATGAGGCATGATGATGGGTTATTACTTCACACTTTCCCTATGTCTCTTTTAGGTGATGCCTTAGATTGGTATAGCTCTTTAACTCAGCACTCCCTTTTCTCATTTACCCAAATTGCACAAATATTCCTAGACCATTTCTCTATTAACATTTATAAAAAGGTTTCTATTATAAACCTTTATTCTATTAGACAAATTGATGATGAGTCTATCATAGATTTTTTCACTCACTAGAGAGGCTTGATTAATAAAATATCCTCCTTACCCTAACCTAAGATTCTTTATCTCTTGGCATGTGTTAAACACATATCATCCACACTTTGAGTACAAACTTTCCACACATTTGATGAGGCTTTTATAATGGCACACAAACTTGAGATTCAGGCTATCGATGAAAGTAGAGTTAAGTTGCATAGTAAGAACCCTAATTCCAAATTGAATGACTCCTCTTCTAAAACTTCTCCTTTAAACCAAAAAGGTAAAGGCTCCACCAATGTGGTGGTCATTAAGTCAGCTTCTTCTACAACCACAAACCAATTAACTTCCCAAAATCTAACCAAGCAATTATAATAATAGTATGAACAAAGACAATACACTCCTATTGGGGAGTCATATATATCCATTTTGGAAAAAATATTGCAATAAGGTGTCATAACCATTCCTCAAATCAAACCTCCTATATAGTTTGACCCCACCCATCCTATTCCAACTTAGTACAAGGAAGATGAGTTTTTCAGCTACCCTCGATTTCAAGGTCACAATTCTAATAGCTATAAGACAGTCAAGAACTTTGTTCAAGACATGCTTAATAGGGGTGATATTGTCTTGGATAATCCTAATGCACGTGCTAATCAAAATATAGACATGTTAAAATATCCTTTTCCTAGCCATTCCTCCAATCAAAATAATGTTTAGACCATAACTAACTTAGGTGATCATAATATCCATATGGTTAATATGGTTTTTCCTTTACCTCTAATTCAACTTCCCCTGTAATAGAAGACACCCATTTTATCGACTCCTCCCCCATAGTTAGTGGCATTTATTTTTCTTATTTTTCCTTCTCAGGTAGAAGAGCCTATTTCACTCATTCCACTCTCTCATGAAGAAGATCATCCTTTACCACTTCTTTTTCCACCAGAGGAACTTGTATTGCCAATTCCTTTTGCACCAATATTACCTATCCTCTTACCACATGAAGACCACACCCTACCCATTCCTCAGCCACATGTTGAAGGGAAAATCATACATATGTTATACCCTCTTGAGGAAACTTCTTTGCCTACCTCTTCTACACTAATAGAGAGTAGTACCCCATCCACTCCACCTTTGCACCTAGAAGAGTTAGTATTATCTATTCCTACATTAAACGAGAGACCTATTATGCCTACTCCAATTGTACCACTCTTACCACTTCTTTTACATAGTGAGGATAATAATTTACCTATTTGTTACCCACATGTTGAGGGAGAAATTATACCTATGATTTACCCTCTTAAGGAACCCTCTTTGCCTACCTTTCCTCCACCCATAGAAGACCATGCCTCTTCTCCTATCTCTATCAAAGAAGACATTGTTATATTTATTTCTCACCTTTGGCCTAAATTAGTAGAAACTAATAATTTCCCTCTTTCTCAAACACCCCAACATTTTAAAGATGTAACCATGAAGCCTATGTAAACTTCATCTAAACCCTTCTCGTGGTTGGTGAAAAGTATAGAATTTTTTTACTCCATAAAGCTAGATCACGTGGTATTTTGGGACCAATTTAAAACTCTTTATCTAACACAATAAGTGTCAACCTTTACCACCAACCCTGTCACTATCATTTACCCAAAGGTCTTTGAAAAAGTTAGAGATTATCCACAAAAATCACCAGAAGCTCATCCATCTATGTTAAAACCCTCACCTTCATAGGTATCTACCACATTAAAGTAGATTAGGCCTTTATGTGTATGCCATGTCTCTAATCTAATTCATCTACAAGTGAAATTAGATTTAACTCCTCAACCACAAGTTAAAGCTTTGTGGCTTGAACTATAGAAATTTTTTAAGCTCCCTAGATCTCACCGATCCTACCCTCTTCAACCTTCAACTTTACCATCAATTTTGGGACCACACCCCTCTACTCTAGTTGGAGTATTGCTAACTCAAGTAAAACAAAAGGTTAAGTTACCTCCACTACTACCTTTGCCATCTGGTAGGCCTTTCACATCTAACACCATGACACCTAACACCAAAAAAATGTCAGCAAAACATGTAACTCCACCACTACCAAACAAGGCACCATGTAAAATCACCCCTGTAACTCCTAAATAAAAGGTGTCCACTCCTATTACCATAATAAGTGTGAGTCCACCCATAAATTCTTAGAGCTTTTTACTATGTTAGTTATTTCAATAATTCATAATAACTTTTCCTCCCATTAAGCCTTATATTCCTCTTAGAATGAATCCATCTTGGTTTAATGATACACAAGTATGTTTATATCATCATTCACCTAGACATTATAGTGAGAGTTGTAAAGCCTTCACAATAGTCATTCAGCAACACTTTGATGTCGACACTCTCTTTGGTGATACTCCCATTAACCTTCATGTTATTCCACCCCTGAATTCCATAATACCTCCTACTATTCCATATGAATTCAAACCCAAATATGTGGTCATACCCCCTTTACCACCTCCTTCACTTATATTTCAGATAAACATAGTTAATGTGGCCACATGGTCATAAAACCAAAAAGATAAAGGTAAGGAAAAAACCACTGCTCCTTGGGCTCATCCCTTTTCCAAAGATGATCCTCCTATAAATCCCAAGGTTTCCATCTTAGGGGTCTCAAAACCAACATCTTTGGACATTATTCAAAGCTCAATGATGAAACAACTCACCAAACTCATGTGAAAATGTCCTTGTATGAGTTAATCCAAAACTCATCCCAACACTGTCAAGATTTGATTAGTGTCTTGCAAGTAATTGAGATACAACTTGGTGACCCCCAACCTATTATAGCTTTGGTCAGCTCTTTTAATTCCATCTCCCTAATTTCCTTTATTGATTCAGAAATTCCACTTCAACACCCTAAAGATCAAGATTTTACCCTCTTTATTACTACATTTATTGATCAAACTCACCTTAAAAGAGTCATGATCAATGGGAGATCTAGTATTAATATTATTTACACCCATGCCTATAAACAACTAGCTCTTCCTAACCATTGCATGTCTCAAATTGATGTGGTACTCCATTCCTTTAATTATACCACATCTACTATAGTGGGCACTATTGTCTTACATATCTATGTAGGTCCCCGCACAATTTTTAAGCTCTTCTATGTTGTAGAAGGAGAGTTATAATATAACATACTACTTAGATGACCTTGGATACATGTTATGGTATGTGTACCCTCAACTTTCCATCGATGTGTCAAGTTTGAGCATGATGGACAAGTGCATGTTATACCCACTAACCCACCTCCATTTAAAACATGAAACATGACTTATAGTCCCAATGATGTCCTCATTATATTGAAGACATCATCTTCTCCTCATGATGCTTCTGAAACTTCCACAAGTTCCACTCCCTTAGTTACATAGATACTAGAAACATAAATCCCTCACAAGGATCCCATGGAGGAAACTTTTCAACATTTGTCACTTGGTGAATATCATTTGTTGATACTTGACATATTTTATACTCCACAAGAGTATGGAAAGCTTAACATATACCCAAATTATGATCCCCACATTGGGATGCTCATTCCTTATGGCCCCACCTTCAAAATAATTTCACATATGGGGGAATTAAATAGGCTCTCATTGTTGTCAATCCATCTTCTTTGCCACAACCATTTACCTATGACTTCCCTTTCCTGAGCAACCCTAGTTTTACACACACTTATCTCTATAGGTGTTCCTGGAAAGGATTTGGTTTGGGTCATTATGAGCAAGGTATCTATACACCTATTGAATATCCTACTAACAACACCATAGAAAATGCCAAAAAGAAGCATAGGTGGGTTATGACGAACCAATTAAACTCACCAAAACATCCCATAAACCAATTATTAAAGAACTAGTCTCTCCTTCCCCATATTCTTCTCTACCATCACCTACCAAATTGGAGGTATCTATACCTCCTATTTTTTTTCAATAAATGCCATTCATTCGAGGCCTTTCACCGATTGCTAGGGTAAGGAAGCAATGTCCCTTCCTCTCATTCATCCTAAAATAATTGATGAAGACTCTCCCACTATTAACACTATCCAATGTCATGATGATGACTCTATTCTCACATACATGGGTGTAGATGATTCTTATATCTAAGATCACTCCCATATAAAATATAAGGTACATTAAATAAATCAACCATTGACATCAACTTGCCCTCTCATGATAATCCTCACGTCCTTAAGATTGGCCAATCCTTGGATTCCTCTAAGCAAGTTGATTATTCCACATTTCTTAATAACCATGGTAAAGCCTTTGCTTGGTCTTATAATGACATGCCTGACATTGACCCTTCTATCATCACCCATAACATTGTCACCAAGCGAGATGCTAAACCTATAAAGCAAAAACTTCATAAGATGCATCCTCGTATTGCTCTTCTTGTCAAAGAAGAATTCCAATGCCTTCTTTTTGTTAAATTTATCTAACGCATTGACTATCCACATTGGATTTCCAATATTGTTCCTATCACAAAATCAACTGGAGGAATCCATATTTATACAAACTATTGTGACTTAAACCTTACTTATCCAAAAGACAACTTCCCATTACCAAGCATCGACCAACTTGTTGATCTAACAACTAACCATGAGATGTTATCACTTATGGATGGATTCTCTACATATAATCAAATCCTAGTTGTTCCTGAGGATCAACATAAAACAAACTTCATTAATGGGGGACTTTCTATTATCAGGGCATGCATTTTGGTCTTAAAAACACTGGTGCCACCTATTAATGTGCTATGACTTACATCTTCCATGATCTCCTACACAAAATTATGGAAGATTACGTGGATGACTTACTTGGCAAGTCTAAACTTTGCCAAGATCACCTGACAATTCTTGAAATCATATTTTCTCATCTCCTCTAATATATCATTCAACTAAACCCAAAGAAATGTGTCTTTAGAGTTCTTTTAGGTAAGCTCTTACATTTTATCATTTCTCTCCATGGTATTGAGGTTGACCCTACTAAGGTTAGAGCAATCCTAAAGATGCCTCCACCTACTAATATCAAATAACTTTGTAGCCTACAAGGTAAACTTTAGTCAATTCATTGCTTCATCTCTTAGTTATTAGATCTTTGCCAACCCTTTCACCATCTCTTCAAAAAAGATGTCTCCTTTAATTGGAATACTGATTACTAGGAAGCTTTTGATGCACTCAAACAATATCTCCTTTCCCCATTACTTCTTATTCCACCTAATGAAAATTAGCCTTTCTACCTTTATATCTCCATAACAGACCATTCTCTAGGTGTTATGATTGCACATAGAGATGATCAATATCAAGAATAGGTGGTTTACTACATAAGCCACACCTTTATTGATTATGAGACTTGATATATCCATACCAAAAAAAATTCCTCACATTAGTCTTTTCAACCTCTAAGCTTTGCCATTATCTCCTAAATCACAAAACCTACATAGTCACCCATACTGATCCCCTTAAATACATGCATTCTAATCCATATCACAAAAAACATGTATCTCAATGGCTCATGCTCCTTACTAAATTTGACTTAGAGTTTATTCAAAAAATATATATCAAAGGACAAATAATTGCTAACCAGTTAGCTACCACCCCTTTACCTGACAATCAACCTTCAAACCTTGAAATCCTTGATGAATCCATCACAACATTCTTCACCAATGACATCTCCTATCAAATGATGATGTTCTTTGATGGGTTTAAATGTCAACATGGTGGGGGTGTGGGGGTCATTATTATTCCTCTAGATGGAGAGCCTATGCCTTTGTCATTTAAACTAGATTTTGAATACACTAGCAATATGGCCAAATATGAAGCTTTGATCTTAAGGCTTTAAATAACTTTCTTGGGTATCAAATCCATAACCATTTTTGGTGATTCTCCTCTAGTGGTTAACCAAGTTAATGGTTCCTACCTATGCAAAAATGAAATTATACAGTGGTATAAACATCATGTAGATATGTTCTTGGGATCATTTGATTCTTATCTCTTACAAACTATTCCTCGATCTACAAACAAGTTTGCTGACACAATGGCTTCACTTTCTTCACACATACCCTCTTTATCTTCTTCCTCAAAAATATATGTCACTGTGCATCATTTAACATTACCCTCTTATGTATCAACTAACATCCTCTTTATTAGAAATGTAACCTCCAACACACATGACTTATGGTACAAGCAACTAAAAAATTACCTTTCCTTTTTTATTACCCCTTTTGATCTCTCCAATAATGAGAGACATGCCTTCATAAAACATGCCATTTGTTACACTAGTCTAGGGGGACTTCTCTACAAGTAGAGAAGTGCAATACGCAAGTGAGGTTTTGATGGTTGACATTTAGTGCAATGAAAATACTCCATAAAGACTATATTGATTATGTTTGGCATTGGGTCAAATGTCAACAACATACTAACCTCCTTCACATTCTGAGTCATGCCTTACAAGTTTCCAAAGACTTCTATCCCTTCTCCAAATGGGGCTTGGATTTAATTAGGGAGGTTAAGCCTCATTTATCCCTCTATCATTGTTTTATCATTACTATCACTAAATACTTCACCAAGTGGGTCAAGGCCATTCCTCTCATCTCCACTAAGGCTGAAAAAATAATTGACTTTATCAACCATCACATCATCTATCATTTTGGTGTTCCACATAAAATTATCATAGATAAAAACAAATCTTTAAAAAAAAAAGACTACTTAAAGTCTTTGTGATACATTTATAGTTAGATTAAGCTTCTCATTACCGTACTATCCAAAAGTAAATGGATAGATGTAAGCTTATCACAAAAC